>CM075342.1:11180114-11780114 GCA_037788925.1 Mytilus galloprovincialis | reverse complement strand
TTGATATAGACCAACATCTATTTCCAATAAAGATAGGAAGTGGGATTTTGAGATAACGGGCGTAAAAAAGATGGCCGGAAACAATAATATATGATACTACGGGTAACATATTAAAGAATATGGCAGGGTAAAAGTTGTTTGTGAGAGGTCAATTTCCATATTAAACCTGATTGAGAGATTTGACAACGTATATAACTGCACGAGTCGACATTAAAAAAAACTACATGTAAATATATTTTTGTTTTTTCTACTTTAAATGGCTTTATATACCCAATCTTTCTAAATGAAGCACCACATTAAACCCACCTAACTTGAAAAGAAAGTAATATAATAAAAATATAATACAAAACACCGATATGAAATAAGCCCAGTCGTGTTTGTGGGTGAGGTGGCAGTGGCAGATCCAGAGGGGGTGTAGAGGGCGTACGCCCCCCCCCCTTTTTGTTCGGGTCTTTTTTGTAAAATAATCAGAAAATAATCAGACTAGACTTCGTGAACTTTGCCATTGCCCATGTCTTTAACTTTTATGCGACAATTCTTTACTTATTAAGATATTTTTTAGCTGGTATTTACTTATTGTGTTAAAGTCATGTGATTCGCTATGGTGGAGTTAACAAGTGCGTCGAATAAAAGTCACTCAGTTATTTTGAATTCAAATTACAGTAACAAATTTCTAAGTCTGAGACTGACAATCATGACACCTTCAAAGCGACACAGGATTGAGCATGTTTTACCCAAACACCCCAGCATATTCTAAAATAACATACAGTTAACTCTCGTTGTATTGAACTCGGTTGACTCGAAATTTCGGAAGAGTCAAAGTTTTCACGTGTACTAAAATAACATACAGGTAGCTGAATAATGACCCCCAATCAATATAAGCTCTATATATATAGTTTAAGTCTAAGGTACGAACCATTTGATTTGAGGCGGCAGTCTGAGATATATGAGTGAACAAAATCTGACTCTGATTTTTGCCTTAAACAAAAATTCTGGACGTATCTTGATTGAAAACAATAATCCTGTCCACTTATTTGCTATTAGAAACGAAAATTTACAACAGAATCATTTAGCATTAAATGAACATGATGAATAAAAAACGGGCGTATTTTTGGGGGGCTGGAGGTTTGTATGTCTGACCTGAATGCCTGTTTCGCCGAACTGATATGATTGAATTTTTTTCTCAAGACCAAACTGCAACCTGCCTGCTGGGTGTGGCCTGTATGTCTTCATTTGTCGACCGTCGTTCATAAATTCGTTGTCAGTTCAGACTCATTCGTAGCCTTTTGTTGATTTGGAACCCCTCACTTCCCTCATTTTTTTTTTTTGGTGAAACATATCAATCAAACATTTAAATAAAATTGCGTGTTCGTCGGTTTTAACTCGTGTCGGTCGTATTGTAAGGACGCCTCCGGTGCGGGTATTTCTCGCTGCATTGACCTGTTGGTGACCTTCTGCTGTTGTCTGCTCTATGGTCGGGTTGTTGTCTCTTTGACACATTCCAAATTTCCATTCTCAATTTTATTTAACATCGATATATGTACAACTTTGATAAATATTATTACATCAATATAGGGATTACATATAAAAGGTAGCATTTTCTATGTTGTGATCTTCACGTTTATAATTGGTCCACTACATTGTGCATGAGTTTATTCCTTTATGATCAATGAATAACAAAAAGGAACACAATCAATATTCCAAAATCAAAATACTAAAATCAAAATCAAAAATTTTAAGTCGAAGAGAAACTGACAAAACAGTGGACACATTTAGATTCTATATCAACGTCTTCACGCGAGAGTTACATCCCTTTTTGTACTGAATAATATTTGACCAATGTAAACGTAGGCATAATTACTTTGAATTTAAGTAGCACAAATTATCGTTTTATCTCAAATATACCTTGGTTGTTAATCACTTAACCAAAAATTTAATAAGTGTTACAGGAAAAATAAAAGATGCAAGATTTGAGAAATCTCCCACATGTTTTCAGACATGCATCTTGGTCACAGCCTATGCATTGTGAACTTTTAGTCAGGTGAACGTTATATAGGGTTAATACCATTTTTTTTTGGCAGGGCTTCTGGACTGACCACAAGCCTTTTAATTCAGTATAAGTTATTGTGAAATGCTCCTACGAAAGGTGGGAAGTTTAACATATAACAGGGAAGTTAGTTTCAGCAAAACATGTCGAACGCAAACAAACACCGGACGTTTATATAAAAAAGCATTCTCACTATATTTAACCCCATGCAAAAGATGTATTCATCGTATCTGAATTTCAAAATAGGCCGTTAGTTTTCTAGTTTTAATTGATTTTACATTATTCATTTCGGGGTCTTAATAGCTGACTATCATATGCGGTATTGGTTTTGTTCGGTTGTGCGATGAACTATAGTTGTTAATTTCTGTGTTATTTGGTCTCTTATGAAGAATTGTCTCATTGGCAATCATCTTCTTTTTTATACGAAGTCAACATGTTTACCAGAGAGAGAAAAAATCAATCATATCAAAATCATAGTATATATTTATATATATATAGGTTTGAACGTAGTTTTCAATTTAGACTCGTATATATATATATATATATATGAATGTCAGAATGAATAAATAATTTATTAAAGTGCAACCTGAATTGCCATTATATAATACATATGATATAAGATAAGATAAGATAAGATAATTTTATTAACCAATCATGGTGCCCAAAATTTGAGCTATACAATCAAATGAATTACAAAATAAAGCACAGAAAATGATTAGAATGATTAAAGTACATTTAAACAAAAACAAAAAAAAACACATGAATACACATTTACACTAATTAACCTGATATAAACCAAGTTATTGACAAAACATAGTTGTTATGGGTGCCACTGTGACCTGGAGAAATTACATAAATCTTTAGGATAGTTCTAGGTCTATGGGAGACAACTCCTGATCAATTTTATTTCCTATATATATAGATCTATATATATTTTTCTTCTATTTTTTTTTTTTTCTTATTTTTTTTCAAACAACAATATTTTCTATAATTTTCATATGAACATTGTTATATGAACATTGTTATTTTCAGCCAGCCTTATAGGCTTACGAAGCACTGTCATTTTAAAACATTATTATACATGTATAGCTACATTTGATTTGATATAAAATATTAAGTTTTACAGTTTTTACGTCGTGTGGTTTTGTTAAAGTAAAAATGTTTATATAACATCTTGTCTTATCCTTAAACAGTCTATGATAAAGTTTGCCAACGTTTTCGGGTTGCTGATTAACAGTTCTTTTAGTGTTTCTTCTGGGGAGTCAAAGTTAACTGAGGTGAGTTCTCGTCTGAGTTCGTTCCTTCTAACAGAGTAACGGTTACACAAAAACAAAAAGTGGATTTCATCTTCAGTCACACTTTACAGATTCTCCGGTCGGCTGGAATATTTCGATATCGACCTCGTTCGACTTCTAAAGGTAGTGTACCGCATCGAATTCTGGCTTTACTCGATCGCTGTTTTCTGGACAAGAACTTTTTAACATACGGTTCAGTACAAAATTCGGTCTTGAGTAACTTGTATGTTCTTAGTTTTGGCATGTTCTGAACATTAATAGTCCATTCACTTTTGAAAGTATCTACCAGTTTAGTTTTAACGGATTCAATTACGTATTTTGTTGAGATCGTATCGTGGTTGTTTGTACAGTTAATTAAGGCTGATAGACCACTATTGTTCAATATTGTTTAAACACTGTTGAACCAGGTGTTCTTGTAGCGTGTGGAAAGATCGATATCCCAAAGGAATACTTTACGACTGATCCTGAAATCAGGCAATTTCATAAGTCTACACCCTAAACGAACTATATTATATTGATTGTTTACAAGTATAGAAGTCCATCCCATATCACCTGTTATTGCTGGAATTGGCGAGGTTTTTCCAACACCCAAGAAAGTTCGGATTGCTCTATACTGGAGTCTTTCAAGTACATATCATAACGCTTTGATCCCCACACCCCTGACGCATAGTCCATTACAGGGATAACCGTATTTTCTAATATCTTTGTATATGTAGCAAAGTCCATATTACCCATATGAAGGTATTTTGAGGTAAGTGATCCAAGCGCTCTACTAGCTGCTGTTGAGAGCTCTTTCATAGAAACAGTGTAGTCCATATCTTCAGATATTATTAAGCCTAGATAGCGGTATTTACTTGCAAAATCAATCCGGGTATTTCCAAGCATAAATTCTGAGTCACATCTAGCGGCGGAAGCTTTCCGAATATGCATGATCTTCGTTTTATCAATATTGACATGTAAACAGTTTAATTTTGTCCATTCATGTAGTTTCCAGCTGAGTTTGTAAACCATGAGCACTTTCAGATATAAACACAATATCATCTGCATACAGTAAGCAACTGACCATATCATTTCCAATTGGAACTCCGTAAAATAGACTGTTAATCTCTGGCACTAAGCTGTCTATGAATAAAGCGAAAAGTGTCGGAGCGAGATTATTACCTTGACGAACACCAGAATCTATTGAGAACCATTCCGTGAGTATACCAGGCGATAATCGGACAGCAACTTTTAGTTTTGAATAAAGACATCTGATCGTTTTGAACATATTCCCAGATATTCCTGAACTTAAAAGTTTATTCCACAAGATAGTGTGGTTGACCGAGTCAAACGCTTTACTAAAGTCGACAAAACATAAGAATGTATCCAAATTCATCAGTTTTCTATTTCGCAGAATTGTGCACAAAGAATAAATATGATCAAGACATGACCTTAGACTTCTAAATCCATTTTGTTCTTCGCTTAGTAAATTGTTGTTCTCGAGATATCTTACAAGTCTTTCGTTCATTATTTGACTAAAAACTTTAGCCACAGTTGACATTAGACTTATGACTCTATATCCCAACGGGTCACGATAATCCTTTCCGTTCTTTGATATCGGACAAATAATGCTTTGACACCACATATCAGGTACTACACCATGTAAGAAGCAAATGTTATATAACTCATGAAGAATGGAAGTCAAATTGTTACTTTTTAAAATTCGGGATGTTGTCGATTCCAACTGCTTTGCCATTCTTTAGACTTTGCAATGCACGTTTTGTTTCTTCCAGTGAGATCGGATCGTTCATGAGTTGTAAATCCGTATCAATTGTTTCGGTAGAAGGATTGAGAGTTTCATATTCATGTTCTAATTGTTCGTTTAATTGCTGTAATTGCTCAATAATCCAGAGTCGGCTTGCTGGATCTCGCTGGAAAAGAGTCTTGAATATTCCGACTTCCATCTGGACAAAATATCATTTGGGTTACTAGAGACACTTCCATCATCCATTATCACGCTATCGATATTAATTTTGTATTAGCTTTTCCCGGACCAAGTTTATTTACTTCCCGCCAAAACTCTTTTGGATTAGTACGGTTAAGTGTTTTAATATTATTAAGTCTCTGAGCTTTATATTTCTGTTCTTCCTGGCGTAAACGTTTGTCAAATTGTCGCCTTTTTTCTTTAATTGTGTTTTTCAAATTGTTTTTCAGTCGCCTGTCTCCTTTAAAATGTAAATAGTTTTTCTCTGCTTTGTTCGTAATAATTAATAAGTCTCGTAATTCGTTGTTTCAGAATGGCTTAGCGTTTCGTCGTTTGCGTTTATTAGAGCTTGGTGTGAAGTCTATGTAGTCCATGTTGTCGTCCATTTCATTGTGGAGGGCGTCAATGAGGGTTTCATAAATAGTGTTTATTCTTCCGCCAATGTTAAGAACATCAAGTATTGAGTCAATCACATGTTCAAGACATCTTGTGCATCGCTCACTCGCGAATAAACCTTGTGGTATTGCGGAAACATTGTATTTACGTGTAGATTGATATTTCATACCTTTAGAGCTAGTTTCACATCTATCAAGCCTTTCGTTGCGGATTCTTTCATATTCCGAGATATTCAGTGTACAAGTTAATATTGAGTGATCCGGTATTCGTGAGTTCGTTGCTAGTTGGATGTCATAATCAATTAACAAGGAAGAAATCAGTTTTACTTCAAAGTTACAAACATTCGGAAGTACTGTGTATGGAACAATCATATAGTCATATAGTTAACTACTGATTTTCCGATTGGTGAAACATACGTAAAATCGTCTTTTGAGGGATCCCCACGCCCATTTAACATGCAACATTTTGAGTCCTTCAAAAAGTCTAATAAGAAATCACCAAATGCATTCCGTGTGTCGTCTATAGGTAGGCGTGAAGGTAGATGATCTAGTGAGTCATTAAAATCCTGAAGACCTCCAACTCGCCCATTAAAGTCACCGCAGATAAAAATCGGATTCTCAGAACTACTGATACAGGTACATTTGAGAAAGAAGATAGTCATAAAACTCCTGTGCAATGTTACCTCTACATGATCGTTCAGGTTGTAAATAGCACATGCATAAATATATACATAGATCTGGGTCATGTTTGCCTTTTAAATAAATCCATAAGATGTCATCTCTACTATCATCTAGAATATCAACTTCAAAATTGTCATAAACCGAGTCTTTTTTACTAAAAATCCGATTCCCCCACTTCCACGCCATGCCTTGTTTGAAATTAGTTTTCTATTATTTCCAATCCATTTAACAATGTTTAAAACCTTCTAGAATTAAACTTTGATCATTTCTCAAATGACTTTCGCAAATTCCAACTATATCATAGTTCATTGCCGTTAAAATATTTTCCCTTAAATTTCGACTATCATCATTTTGTCGTGTCATATACCAACCATTACAATTCCAACTAGCTATGTTTAATTTAGCATCGTTACTATTTGACTGGCTTAAATGTTAATTTGTTTTCTGAGTTACACCTCCGCCCTTGAATTGGAGCGCTGGAATAGATTTAATTATTTGTCTCATGTTTGCTTCATGCATTCTTTCTTGTCGCGAGCGGTCTGTTTCTATATAGATGTTTTTGTACCCATCAATGTCTTTTAATTTTCGTTTGTTCTTCAGGACGTCTATACGTTGCTTTTCGTCTGCGAATGTGACAATGACTGGTTTCGGACGTGATGTATTGCCCGCGTTAACTGTCCCGTTATTAGGATTACCGATCCGTTGAGCGTTGACTACACTAAATTATATATATATATATATATATATAGAGTCTATAAGAATCTACCAACCAGTAAACTTAATAGGTATTGGATCATCAAAATTGACAATACTACACAAACAGGAAAAATTATATGAGTCTGAAAGATTGTGTAACAATACCGATAAATAGATGGAAAACAAAACACTAAAAAGTGTTGAATATCATTGCACAAAGATGGAAAAACTGAACAGATGATATAAATTATACAATAATTGCAAATATTTCGGCTCAACAAATGGCCTTCTTCGGTGACAAAAGTTTTAACAATAATGAGATATAATGTATAAGGTGTAAACATAGATCACTAATAATACCGGTAAGTTTTGGTCGATTGATTTTAATCCAAAATCCTGAATATAATAATATAAACACTAGACTGTAAATTTAATTATTTCTTTCTATTGATTCCATCTGGATGGAGGACACCCAGTGTTTTTATCCAAAACCTCTCCCGATTTTCTCTTTGCCTATTTTGCCATGTACAATCCTGTTCGATCATAAGGATCTTCATGTGATCAAAATCTTTCAGATTGTGATCTGGTAACCTGAAATGTTGGCTGACAGGAATATACGTTTTTTTTGTGAGGTCACTCCTGTGGCCATTGAGGCGTTTGTGAAATGGCTGCATAGATTCACCAACATATTGGAGACCACATCTAGGACACTCAAACAATCTGAAAGATTTTGATCACATGAAGATCCTTATGATCGAACAGGATTGTACATGGCAAAATAGGCAAAGAGAAAATCGGGAGAGGTTTTGGATAAAAACACTTAGCTGATCTGTATATATACAACTCGTCTAAACATCAACCCAACAATGTTAGATCTGTAAATTTGCTTTTGCAAATTTTTGGTTCTTCCCTCACCGGGATTCGAAGCCATGCTACTGAGATATCGTGACACCAAATAGCCTGCACTGTATCCTGTGCGCTAGACCACACGACCACATTGGCTTCACAATAATAAAGCTTTCAGTGGCCGGGTGTTACCTTTCCTCGTCAGGTTTAATCTAGCGTCGTAACACAGTACATGATATATAAGGCATGGAGATATTATTGTTACAGATCAGCTCAATTATCTATAGTAAAGAATCTAAAAAAATTAATGCAAGATACAGTCACAGAAAATAATTATATTTATAAGTACGTCTGAGTAAGTGACAACTCTACAACAGATTTATCCATCGGATCACCAGTAATGATGGTGATACATGACTGTGTACATTATGTATATACTTATTTAATGTTTTTAAAACTTCGCCCCCCTTTCCAAAATCCTGGATCCGCCCCTGGGTGGAATCACTTCGTTTCTGAGTGGAACCGATGAGCAGCTAAAATTAAGTGGAAATGTCACTTTTCAGCTTCATGCATGGTATATGATAAAAAAAAAATATCTTAGACTAATCAGATGGGTTTTTTTCTGTAACAGATGCAATTAAGATCAATGTTAATAAATACTTCAAGTATTTGCCACTTTACAAAATGGTTTTGAAATTACTACAATAATAGACATAATATAATATGTGTCCCTTATTGGAATTCAGAAACAAAGAAAAGTTAAGCTAATCATTTTTCATGAAATAGCGCGTTTAAAAGCATGCATGATAGTTATATGTATTAGATATATCTTCTGTAAAAAATATATAATATTACGGATTTGTATTTTTTTATTAAACAAATATGAAAAGGGTTATGTATTATGTATATGACAGGAGATCATGCTGGGTGTGTTTTGCTACTGACAAAGAATTGAAGAGACAATTGCCATTTGTTGAGACTTGGACAGGGTTTCTTTCTTTAATAATCATGCTTTGTTCATTAAATATTTGTCTAGAAAACCTGTCTTCAACCAAAAGAGCTCATTGCAGAATTTGTATGGTTTGTCTCCCCAATAATTTGTGTTAGTGGTTCTTTTCTTAGGCCTAAAATAAAATATTGTTTGTTTCCCCAATCCCAACCGACCCTGCAAAAACAGTGCTACTCATAAAATTTTATTGTCAAATTTAAGTTAAATATTATTTTATTCATTTCCGATTTTCAGGCTTGCAGGATCGTCCAATGTTGTTCAAGCTTTTTGGAAAAAATAAAAGTATTTCCCTACCTTCCGACCCACACCTGGCTTGGCAGGGTCGGGATTGGGGAAACAAACAATATATTAATTTAGGCCTTAGCAATATTTTCTCTACATTTACGCCATCCGTCAACAAATTTTTACTTGCATAATCTTCTAATCTATATATATATACTAATAGAAAGATCATAGTCAAATTTATGATCTTTTGTATGACAACATTGTGTACACATGAAATCACAGCTTTTAGTCTGACTTAAGATCCGAAACTGATCTTTTGTTAATTTCTGGCATTTTTGGTGAAACCATGTTTCACATTTTTCACAAAACACACACATTCGAGTGCAGTTTTTTGAACAGTTACCACATGGGTGTGCCATTTTTAGAGTGTAAGACTAATATTGCAGGGTATAACTTTCCTTACTATTTCCTTTGCCCAAGAGGAAAACCCTTATCCCAAGGGATTCAGTTTGACACGGCGATGTGACAAAATAAGTGCGTTTCAATATTTACCCTTGCCCAAGGGGATATCATGAACGGGCGTGTCCACTAAAGTATAATTATAATACTTCCTTAATATGCATTTATCGAAGTTCGGGTCGTAACCTTTTTTTCCCTTGCCCAAAAGGAAATTGAAACCCTGTACCAAAGGGTTCGTCTGATACCGCGCAGTATCAAAGACGTACAAAGTAACTGATTTATTAATCAAAGGTAAACAGAGTTGCGTTTCAGATTCTAGCAATTGCACAGAGCACGTACTTTTGCGAGAATAATACTGAAATGCTGACAATTTACTTTAAATACTAAACATAAAAGTTGAATGGCTTCTGTCAGCTTGGTAGAGCAAAGGAAATGCACACTCTTTAAAATTGAATCAAAAACAAAAAAAGGTCAACTTTCCTTTGAAGGATTTATTGAAACAAAAACATGAAATATAATTTCCTTTCTGACAGTATAATTCATTGTTCTTGATAGGAACAACATTAGATGTGGGTGGCTTCACCCTAGTAAGGTAATAACAGTACACACAATGTGGAACATCAAATGAGATTAACGAGGTGCGTGTCCCCTGTTTTATTGCTACAATAACATCCAATTGACACCTTCAACTTTGTACACGCGTCAGACTATACAATTACACGCGCCAGAATATACAATCATTGTAAATAGTAAACACCTGTTGAAAACTCAAGATTGTCATCAATTTCCTTTCATCTTCAATCAATATGCATAAACATGATAAATATCGTTTAATGAGGCAATAAACAATTAAAAAGATGAAAACATTCACATTTCAATTTTCTTTTCCTCTTGTTTGATTTCAGTTTTTGTATTTCACAATTTGTTTCAATATTTTCAGGACAATGATGCACAAATAATTCATTTTGCGAGCTTAATATAAATTGCACGAAAAGAGTTTTAAAAAACAAATTATAAGATAAATAATATGTTCTAAAACACAAGGAAAAGTAATCTCATAATACAATAATTAAAACTAATACTGGCTGTTATACATAATAGATGATAAAATATTATGTAAATATTAATGTTTCATTTTTTTCTATCAATTTTAACTTTCTTGTCGCTAAAATTATTTTCTTTTGCATATTCTTTTAATATATTGCAATAATGAATTTTAATTAAAAAAATATGTTTTCTTGTCGCTAAATAGTTTCTTGTCGCTTCTTGTCGCTAAAATAATTCTTGTTGTCGCATCTTGTCGCTTGTTGTAATAATTGATCATAATTCTTGTTGTCGCTATAATTAGTGAGACCGAGGATTTGTATTACTATACAAATCCTTGATATTATCAAACACATCCTTGTCATAAACATAAAGCAGGAGAAAAAGAAAAAGAAGAAAAATCAAAGATAATGTAAAAAATAGAGGATCAGATCAAGCCTCCCCTTCCCTTCCTCACACCATTTTTTTTTATTATAGCAAGAATTCGTTTAGCAATCTGAAATCCGAAAAATTGTGCCTACATCCGACATCCGGTTAAATAAACGGAACAATTGATGAAAAATTTGTCGTATCAATCATCAGTAATCTGCACATTTTAAGGGTTAATTCCATCTCTTAGGTTTCTTGATTTCGTTTACTTTCATAGCTTATACACTTAGATTCTGCTTTCTCGTATTATTCTCAAAGTTACAGCGAGAAAAGTCTAAGGAAATAAACAATGGGCGTAGAAATGAGAGTCGCTGTTGTCTGTTCGAGTAACCAAAACAGAAGTATGGAAGCTCATAGCTTTCTAAGGTGAGAAATGGTTGATAATGGGATAACAAACACTAATCGATGCACGGTTTCAATCCGAAATAAGGGGGTGGGGTGCTTTGTTGACATATTGGGTCAAGGTCAGAAGTAAGGGAGGTAATTCGTTGATATTATAATTTGATGCAAGCAGTTTCTATTCAGACATGATTTTCACTACAATCAATTGCAATGTAAAACATAATAATCAGGAGCTATACTCTTTATACCAGAGAGCTAAAATAAAAGAATAACTTTTCAAGTATGACATGTGATCCAGAACTTTTCATAAGGGGCCGCTCCAGTCATGCTTCAGTGATTCCCTATATATAATCAACCAAATATTTCCCACAAAAAGGAGGGGGGGGGGGGGTGACGGGCACCCCAGCCCACTGGATCCACCTATGCATCAGGACAACTGCTACATCTAAATAATTCATTATTTTTACATTAATTGGCTGATCTCTTGTTTTTTGCTTGTAAAGATTTAATAGTCTGACAGTTTTTGAAAAACACTGATGTACTCAAATAGGGCAAACTCAGTATGAGAATGTGTACTAAACAGATGCTGAAGACGTGTCACCCTGTCTTGACAAATTATTCTGACTCCTGGTTAACCAGTCTTGCTTTTCCTTCTAGCAAAGATGCAGCAAATACCAATGGCAATACTTTTAAAGTCTGGTTTGACCCAGCAGATTTTAACTTGTGTCAGTGTCATGTCTACATTTCGGTCACATGACAGATATAACTAACTTCATGCACCATATCCCAGGAATAGCATATATTTCAATGTCTCACTCTGTTTGTTTCAAGCTGTGACCTATGGATCATTTTTTTGGAATTATTGTATATCTAGGGGCATTATGTTTTTCATTCTGCATCTGTCCATTTGTCCGTCTCCTGTTTCAGGTTATTTGGTCAAGGTACATGTAGTTTTACGACAAAAGAGATGATTTCAGCTTTCCAATTGTGAACTTTCCATTTCTAAGTAGCAATATTCCAGCAGCACCTGCATACGGGGTATATATCTCCCAATTGATACGATATTCCCGTGCTTGCATTTCCTATCATGATTTTCTTGATAGAGGGTTACTGCTCACAAGGAAGCTATTAAACCAAGAGTTCCAAATGGTGAAGTTGAAATCATCCCTTCGTAAATTTTACGGACGCCATCACGAGTTGGTTGACTGTTATGGAATAACCATTTCACAAATGATATCGGATATGTTCCTTACGTCGTAACTACAATCCCCTTCCCTTTCATGAATGTGACCTACCGAATTAGACTTTTTACCGGATTTGTAATCACATAAGCAACACGACGGGTGCCACATGTGGAGCAGGATCTGCTTACCCTTCCGGAGCACCTGAGATCACCCCTACTTTTTGGTGGGGTTCGTGTTGTTTATTCTTTAGTTTTCTATGTTGTGTCATGTGTACTATTGTTTTTCTGTTTGTCTTTTTCATTTTTAGCCATGGCGTTGTCAGTTTGTTTTAGATTTATGAGTTTGACTGTCCCTTTGGTATCTTTTGTCCCTCTTTTATAGAGTATTTAAAGTTCTTGAAACTTAATACATGTTTTGTGTAAAGATTGAAAGAGATGCAATCAAAACTTGTCCAGAATTTTAATTGAATCAACTTCAACCAATGCTTTGTTGACCATGCAACACTTAATTTTACTTTCCACTGTGTGCTTGCATCATCCATTTGTGTTAAGCAGTTTATAAAACACTGATAACTTGTACAACATTACAATGTGTACACAACATATAGATATATATATATATATATATATATATAAAAAAAAAACCAGCCATATGATTACAAATTTAATGGAAACCTGAAAAGTTAAAACAATGCATAGAAAAAAACACAAAAAGCTTGAATATAACTTTGTATTTCATTGTTATATAGCTCCTAGAAAAATTGATGATTGTCACAGGCCCAGAAACATTTTTACAAGCCAGTAAAGCATGAAAACTTGAGCACTCTTATTATTTAAGTAAATGGTTCATAATATAGTATTGTTTATTTTTATACGCCTGTCTAAGACGGGACGTATTATGGTATACTGTTGTCTGTCTGTCCGTCGTCCACACTTCGGACAATTTCTAAAAAACGCTTCCACCAACTTTTATGAAACTTTGTTGAATTGTTTATATCTATTGATGTAAGCTCCCTTTCAATTTTTATGCCCCACCTACGATAGTAGAGGGGCATTATGTTTTCTGGTCTGTCCGTCCGTCTGTTCGTTCGTCCGTTCGTCCGTCCGTCTGTCCCGCTTCAGGTTAAAGTTTTTGGTCAAGGTAGTTTTTGATGAAGTTGAAGTTCAATCGACTTCAAACTTGGTACACATGTTCCCTATGATATGATCTTTCTCATTTTCATGCCAAATTAGAGATTTTACCCCAATTTCACGGTCCACTGAACATAGAAAATGATAGTGCGAGTGGGGCATTCGTGTACTGAGGACACATTCTTGTTTATATATAAATTTCAGATTTTTCGTTTCCATGTTATAAAGTTTTATCCCTAAAAAAACGGGGGATTTCCAGTTCTCTGACAATACATTTGTAACTCAAAAATGCTTCCATCAACTTTAATGAAACTTTGTTGAAATGTTTATTGTGTTTATTTGATGAAATGTTTGCATTATATCTGTTGATGTAATTTTGATTTTTATCAATTTCAGACTTTTCGTTTCCATGTTATGAAGTTTTATCCTTAAAAAAGGGGGGGATTTTTTCAGTTTTCAGACAAAAACTCAAAAATGCTTCCATCAACTGTTATGAAACTTTGTTGAATTGTTATATCTTTTGACGTAAGCTCCCTTTCGATTTTTATAAATTTCAGATTTTTCGTTTCCATGTTATGGTTATGAAGTTTTATCCTTAAAAAAAGGGGGATTTTCTAGTTTTGTAACAATAACTCAAAAATGCTTCCATCAACTTAAATGAAACTTTAATGACTTGTGTGTATCTATTGGTGTATGCACCCTTTTCGATTTTTATATATTTCAGATTTTACGTTTTAGTGTTTTGAATTTTATTGCTTATTAAAAAAAAGGGGGGATTTTCCAGTTTTTAAGAAACGTTGATGAATTGTTTATACATGTATCTGTTGACTTAAGTCACCTTTCTAAAATTAAAAGAAAATTAACAACTATAGGTCACCAAATGGTCTTCAACAATAAGCAAAGCCCATACCGCTTAGTCACAAGACCCTGAAATGACAAATGTAAAACAATTCAAATGAGAAAAATCACAGCCAAATTAATGTACAAAAAAAACAATCATTTAAGGATGTACTTAGGTGATCTAAGGTAAAATTAAATAAATCAAGAATTCAAAATTGATACTTTTAGTTGGAAGAGTATTAATTAGTTGAGGAGTAAAATAAGCAAAAATAATTGATAGGTCATGGAGCTGCTTTTCAAGATATTTGATTTATAAAATATGGCGGGAAAAGACGAACTGGGACTTAACCTTATATTTGCATTGGTAATTTATGGGTCTCAAATCAAAAGAAAGAAAATCAAGAAACAGCTTAATTTTTGTCAAATGAACTTTTATGAGCTATAAAGTCTTATTTTAAAAGATAAATAGGTGTTATCTTGCAAACTCTTTTACCTTGTACTGTATAGAAAAACACCAAGGAGTCCAAACATTTGACACTTATTTCAAAACCTCACCTACAAAAATGTAAGTACATCCTTAAAGCATAAAGACAAGCTAAAGGGCAACAGGCGTATCATGCACTTTTAGCACAGCTCTGTATTTTATTTTATTTGTGTTTAGTAGCAATCTTATTGTTTGGATTTGATATATATATACATGTACTAACAAAATATCTTACATTATATAATGTGCATGTTTAAATGTATGTCTATAACAATTAATATATCTGTTTCATTATTTTATTTTATTTTTCAGTAAGAGAGGATACAGAGTGAGGTCATTTGGAACAGGAAACCAGGTGAAGTTACCAGGTCCATCTTTAGATAAACCAAACATCTATGATTTCAACACAACATACGATGAAATGTACAAAGATCTCCTACGTAAAGATCCCGAACTGTATCCATCAACTTCCTAGTAACTACTTCAAATTTGGAGTATAAATAGATTGATATCATAATTTATTTAGGAGCATTCCATTAAAATGAATGTGGATTAGGGAAGGTTTTGGGGTACTTAGGGTCGGGGTCATTTATCATGTATATAAAAAAAAGTTGGTATAGATATGATATAAAAATGATTAGGGATCTGATGTGATTGCTATTGAGACAACTTTCCAACAGAGATATGTTAGTTTTTAAGAAATTACTAAAAATGCTTTTTACCTCCATGTTCATTTTAATGGAATAGCCATTACCATGCTTACAAAATATACAAGTTCTATCTAACTCTAGGTGATTTTGACCTGAAACACTTGCAGGTAAGTATACATTGTACATCTGAAGATTTTTTTTTTTTATTTAAAGGTAATTTTTTTCAGAAAAATCTCACAATTCAATATAGCATTCGATCCATTTTTTTTTTTTTTTTAAATTGCATTGATAATTACTTTTATATATATTGTTCATGTATGTATGCTAATTATTTATTCTCTTTTTCAGAAATAAACACATTGTTTATTGATAAATGGTTTGTAATTTGTAATTAATGTGTAACATGATTGAAAGCTAGTATACATAAACAAATAATTCACTAATTGTTTTTAGTTCTATTTCATAAGTTATCATGAAATAGTTTCGAACTATTATTGGACAGAACACAATATTTGAAAATTTGTAATTGTCTGCTGGTGATTTCAAAAATATAAATGGTGGGATATTTTCATAATCACAATATGTGAGCGTGAACTGATTTTTAAAGTTTCATACAATTGAACAAGCACACTTATAACTGTTTTGCACATGAGGTCATATGGATTCAAAAAAAATTGTAAAAGGGAGATCATTTTAGTACACTTTAAAATTCTCCACACACGTCTCAGAAATTAAGCATGTGGATGAAGAAGAATACAAGATCAAATTACATCATTTAAGTTTTTTTATAATTTTTAACTACTGTGAATTCATTTATTTCGTGGGTATCAATTTTCGTGGATTGAGAAACATATCTTTGATTTCATGGTTTTGCCAATTTGTGCACACAAAGCCATAGAGAATTTGTAATTCGTGGAACATTTGAATTTGTGGTTCGCTTGTACCCACGAATCCAACGAAAAATTGATATCCAACCAATAATAATAAATCCAAAGTATATAGGATTTTATTTTTAATTTGAAAGATGTTTGTCCCATGTTTACTCCTACTTTTAGGGATATTTTTTTTCTTTGAGGGGTCAGTCATTAATAATTAGTTATTCATCAGCAGACAATTATTAATTTTCAAATAAACAATAATAGATTATGAAAGTAAGGTGATAGATTTGAAAATGTCTTATGTGTTTATAAGGTTTTGGAATTGGTATGTTGCCTTCAGTTGCACTATAGTATCTTGTATCATTTTATTTGACAATGAATGTAATTTTAAAGGAAGATCTTTTTGTTTTAAGGTCATACTACCTTTGTTGAGGCTTTGAAATCTCTTTTCAGGATAATTATGTTTCTTGTTGAAAACTGTTGATTTCTGGATAGAAAGATTAGTATTTTGAACAAATTCCTGTAAAGCTTTGAACAAGTCTGAAGATGTTCATTGCATAGGAAAGTCCTCAAAATGATATGGCACCCTATAAATTGGTGTGTTCGAATCTCTTAAAAGTATACTATGAAGCGTGGATAGTCAAGATAATTAGGCTGCATTTATTTCAAATACTAGTTTTAAGAAAGAAAGGTCAATGAACATTTGACCATTTCATCCGCATTAAACATGTGTCAATTAGCCTTGGGTAGAGAATCATGTTGTACAGTTTAAACAAATTGATGGATAAATAAAGAATATTTTCCCACTGATAACTACTACTTTAGGTCATTTTAGATTTTACTTGTATTAACATTTAAAGAATGGAGGTGGGCAGATACATTTTCAGTGAGAGAAAAACTGAATTAATATTTTTGTAGACATGGGATACAATTCATAAGGGCTTTTCCATTAAAACATATATGGTACCCAGGGAAGTCACTTTAAAAATGAGATAACCACCTATAGAGGCAAATTAGTAATTAGTACTCTCTCTCTTTCATCTTAAAGATGAGAAGGATTTAAGATTTTGATAAGACAGCTACATGTTTACAAGAATGTGAATCGGGGTTTACAGAATACAGAATATTAATAGGCAAAGAGAATAAAATATAGAGAAATATGTTTTTAAAAAAAATGAAAATACAGAAACAAGGACCCCCTTCCGTCCATCATTTACCCATCACCTTGTTTTGACTGTACATCTTGGAAATGCCTGTATAGCTTCAATTTTTCTTCCTGGATTGAAAGACAAAAATATGAGGACTATAACTGAAAGACATCAAAGTCAACATGTGGTCTTCAACAATAGACCTATACATGTGAATATATACTGGTATTGTGGATTCATTTATTTTCATGGGTACCAATTTTTCTGGATTGATGAAAAGTTAAATTTTCAATTTTGTTGTTTTGCAAAGTCTGCATACAAGACTAGAAAATTTTGCAATTTTGTGAAAATTAAATCTGGTCATTAACAAATCCACAAAAATGGCATCTCATGAATATTTATGAATCCAAAGTAGCACATTTATAGAAGTTGATCTCAATGCATAAAAATCTAGAAAAGACATGGAGAACCATACAATCTTCAATAATAAACAATATTCTATAATCAAATATGGGCCTTGTTAAGCCATACATTAACCTCTATAGGCGCGAATTTATTTCTACAAAGTATGGCTTAAATAAATTAAAGGTGCTTGTTATGTTTGTGACACCACCTTCAAAACAGAATGAGATTGACACACAACTGAATTAATTGCACTCAAATTTAGCGAACCAAATTGTCTCATGATCAAATAGCTTTCAAGTTGATAGTTTACAGCGAATTCATTTATTTTTGTGGGTATCAATTTTTCGTGGATTGAAAAAAAACAAGCAGTTTTGTGGATACTTGATTTCATGGTTTTGTCAAAGACGGCATATAATTTTTTTCATTAAAAAGTTGTCTTTAGTTAAACACTTAATTTCTTGGTTCATCTGTACCCACGAAATCCCCAGAAATTGGTATCCAACCAATAATAGTGAATCCACAGTATAAGTTTATTTCTTTGGTTGGGGGTTAAGATTTCAAGATTCAGTTGTCTAGTTGTCCTGAACATGCATGAAATATTTGCCACTGGACATTTAGCAAGCTTAGGAAACAGCAATCAAACAATCATTGACATATGTTGTCATTTTGGCCAACCAGCTTTATAATAGAATTATATCCCACTGCTACTTGAGGTATGTGGGAAATTCATATTACATAGCTATAGCACATAAGTTGGCTGTGTCTTTTAGAATTATCCCATTATAAAGTTTTGGGAAAAGGTGTTAATGGAAGAAGTTGTACTGAAATACTGAAATCAAATCTGATGACAACGGAAGCCTACAGCAATCCACCTGACTGTTTTTGGCAGATCTGCTGATGAAACACTGAGAGAAGGAAGAATGGTTGATGGCATGGTACAGATGTTCATAAACTGGTTTTCATAGAAACAGATGTTTTGCAGTTTCCAAGCATTTCAAAGTATCAGAATTGAGTTGTTTTATGTAACATGTAAATATTTTCATCAAAGTCAAATAGTTTTTAATGGAAAATAAGTCAATGGAACAAAAAGTTATGTTTAGAATTTTTCATGATGGAAATTATGATGCTTTGAAGATGCAGCAATTTAATTGGTTGGTTCAGGGCCATTTTTCTGGCTACCATAGCAACCAACCAGTTAGGTTGTAACACTAACAGGTAGGTCAGATTGGTGCAATAAACCAGTCAATACATTTAAAGCAACACAGGCTACCAAAAAACAACATTTGTAACTTCATGAAAGAAATTGACAAAAAAAAATGTGAGAAACAAACAACCAACACAAAAGCAGTCACAATCGCAATAACATACAGAATAGTCAATAGGTCACATAATTATACAAAATACAGTCGATAAGTTGCATTTACATACAGAATACAGTAAATACGTCAATTAACAAAGAATACAGACATTAAGTTGATTACAATACAGAATGTTAACATACATGATACAGTCAATAGGTCTTCTTAACATACAAAATACAGCCAATAAGTCCTTAGCATTCTGAATACAGCCAAGTCCATGCAAAATACATTCAATTAATCTAAACAAACAGAATACAGTAAATAAGTCATTTACACACAAAAAACGGTCAATAAGTCATTTACACACAAAAAACGGTCAATAAGTCATTTACATACATAATACAGTTAATAAGTTGCATGAACATACCAAATAAAGTCAATAAGTGGCATTCACATACTAAATACAGCCAATTTGACTCACGAACTAACCGAATACAGTTGATAAGTTGCATAAACATACCAAATACAGTCAATCTCATCAACATACAAAATACAGTCAATAATTCAGATAAACTTACAAAATACAGTCAACAAGTCAATTAACATGCAGAATGCAGTCAATAATTTGCATGCAAAATAGTCGATTAGTCTCATGAACATGCAGAATAGTCCATAAGTTGCATACTTAATGCAGTTAATTAGTTGCATTAACATACCGAATACAGTTAATAAGTTGCATTAACATACCGAAAATACAGTCAATAAGTTGCATTAACACACAAAATACAATCAAAAAGTCATTAACACAAAAAAAATTGTGAATAAGTACAAACAAAATACAGTCAATTAACATAGTAAATAAGTCCATGCAAAATACAGTTAATAAGGTTGGTGAATATACAGAATACAGTCAATAAGTTGAATGCCAAATACATTTCATTAGACCACATTCATTCTGTGTTATTAAGTCGCATTAACATACAGCATACAGTCAATAAAGAGCTTAACATGTAGAAAACAGTTGATACATACCACCTACAGAATACAATCAATAAGTCAAGCCAACGGTCAATATTTCATATTTATGTAATTCTATATATAAATAGCCCAAATATAACACAGGCTATAAGCCACACCAGCAGAAAACAATTATTTATGAATGTGGTTAAATATTTTCCACCAACCAACACCAATAAAATACAAACAAGATGTGCTGAAATTAAACGAATTCTTACATAGACTTATGGTAAGGTGCTTAACTTGAGAGGAAGGTTGTTGATTTAATCCCTGGCTTGTTCAAATTAATAACTTGAAAATTGGATTTTGCTTCTTTCGCTTAGCAAATGGCATTAGAAGTAAAGACTTTCAACTTACGGTATGAAATGCGTCATGTGTGATGACATCTCCCACTCATCCACCAAGCCAAAAAAAAAAATTGTCTGGGAAGTAGATATAGAGCAACTTTGAACAACTTACAACTGGCGGTAAAACTTGCTAAAATGGGGGTGTCCATTGGTTTTGGATATACAATTATGCAGCAAGGGCCTGTCAAATTGGGGACATTTTTTAATTTTATGCCTCATGTACCGGTTGCCACATTCTCTGTATGCTCATTAAGAACCCGTATAACAACTCTTGAAGGAGTCTGTAGGTGGCCTATTGTAGGGAGAATCTTCTGCCCTTACCACTTAACTCTGTTTTTCCAGTGGTAGTCAAAATTTCACCAACCTTTATCTCTGACTGTCTCTATTACAGGACCTTCCTTTTGTGTATAGATATAGGAAGATGTGGGGTTAGTGCCAATCAGACAAAAGTCCATCCAAATAACAATTAATAAAAGTAAACCATTATAGGTCAATGTACGACCTTCAACACGGAGCCTTGGGTCACACCGAACAATAATTTTTAAAGGGCCCTAAAATTACTAGTGTAAAATAAACGGTCTAATCTATATAAAAAAGTCTATTTGTCCTCATCCTGAACATGTATGAAATACTTGCCACTGGACATTAAGCAGCTAACAACCAATCAATCAAGTCTTGGACTTACATTGTTAACTTGTTAAATCCTGCTCAGAGTTGAGTCAACCAGTTAACATTCACACTAATCAAGTCAACCAGTAAACATTCACATTGTAACCAAGTCAACCAGTAAACAGTCACACTGCAATCAAGTCAGTTGGTAAACATTCACACTGAAATCAAGTCAACTAGTAAACATTCACATTGTAATCAAGTCAACTAGTAAACATTAACACTGTAATCAAGTCAATTAGTTTACATTCACTGTAATCAAGTCGACCAGTAAACATTCATGCTGTAATCAATTCAACCAGTAATCATTCACACTGTAATCGAGTCAACCAGTAAACATTCACATTGTAATCAAGTCAACTAGTAAACATTAACAATGTAATCAAGTCAATTAGTTTACATTCACTGTAATCAAGTCGACCAGTAAACATTCACGCTGTAATCAATTCAACCAGTAATCATTCACACTGTAATCGAGTCAACCAGTAAACATTCACACTATAATCAAGTCAATCAGTAAACATTCACACTGTATTCAAGTCAACCACTAAACATTCACACTGTATTCAAGTCAACCAGTAAACATTCAAACTGTAATCAAGTCAACCAGTAAACATTCACACTGAAATCAAGTCAACCAGTTAACATTCACACTGTAATCAATTCAATCAGTAAACATTCACACTAATCGAGTTAACCAGTTAACATTCACACTGTCATCAAGTCAACCAGTAAACATTCACACTGTTATCAAGTCAACCAGTTAACATTCACACTGTAATCAATTCAATCAGTAAACATTCACACTAATCGAGTTAACCAGTTAACATTCACACTGTCATCAAGTCAACCAGTAAACATTCACACTGTAATCAAGGCAACCAGTAAACATTCACACTGTAATCAAGGTAACCAGTAAACATTCTCACTGTAATTAAGGCAACCAGTCGACATTCACACTGTAATCAAGACAACCAGTCAACATTCACACTATAATCAAGTCAGCCAGTCAACATTCACACTGTAATCAAGGCAACCAGTAAACATTCACACTGTAATCATGTCCACCAGTAAATATTCACATTGTAACCGAGTCAACCAGTAAACATTCACACTAATCAAGTCAACCAGTAAACATTCTCACTGTAATCAAGGCAACTAGTCGACATTCACACTGTAATCAAGACAACCAGTCAACATTCACACTATAATCAAGTCAGCCAGTCAACATTCACACTGTAATCAAGGCAACCAGTAAACATTCACACTGTAATCATGTCCACCAGTAAATATTCACATTGTAACCGAGTCAACCAGTAAACATTCACACTAATCAAGTCAACCAGTAAACATTCTCACTGTAATCAAGGCAACTAGTCGACATTCACACTGTAATCAAGACAACCAGTCAACATTCACACTATAATCAAGTCAGCCAGTCAACATTAACACTAATCAATTCAACCAGTAAACATTCTCACTGTAATCAAGGCAACTAGTCGACATTCACACTGTAATCAAGACAACCAGTCAACATTCACACTATAATCAAGTCAGCCAGTCAACATTCACACTGTAATCAAGGCAACCAGTAAATATTCACACTGTTATCAAGGCGACCAGTTAACATTCTCACTGTAATCAAGGCAACCAGTCGACATTCACACTGTAATCAAGACAACCAGTCAACATTCACACTGTAATCAAGTTAGCCAGTCAACATTCACACTGTAATCAAGGCAACCAGTAAATATTCACACACATCAAGGCGACCAGTAAACATTCACACTGTAAGCAAGGCAACCAGTAAATATTCACACTAATCAAGGTGACCAGTAAATATTCTCACTGTAATCGAGGAAACCAGTCAACATTCAAACTGTAATCAAGTCAACAAGTTAACAATCACACTGTCATTGTCATCAAGTCAATTAGTAAACATTCACACTGTAATCAAGTCCACCAGTAAACATTCACACTGTGTAATCAAGACGACCAGTAAACATTCACTGTGGTAAAGTCGACTAGTAAACATTCACACTAATCAACTCCACCAGTAAATATTCACATTGTAATCAAGTCCACCAGTAAACATTCACATTGTAATCAATTCAATCAGTAAACATTCACACTGTAATCAACCAGCAAACATTCACACTGTAATCAAGTCAGCCAGTCAACATTCACACTGTAGTAAAGTCGACTAGTAAACATTCATACTAATCAAGTCAACCAGTAAACATTCACATTGTAATCAAGTCAATCAGTAAACATTCACACTGTAATCAAGTCAACCAGTACAACATTCACACTGTAATCAACCAGCAAACATTCACACTGTAATCAACCAGCAAACATTCACACTGTAATCAAGTCAACCAGTACAACATTCACACTGTTATCAATTCAACCAGTAAACATTCACATTGTAATCAAGTCAACCAGTAAACATTCACACTGTAATCAAGTCAACCAGTACAACATTCACACTAATCAAGGCAACCAGTAAATATTCCAACTGTAATCAAGTCAACCAGTAAACATTCACTCTGTAATCAAGGCAACCAGTAAACATTCACACTGTAATCAAGTCCACCAGTAAACATTCACACTATAATCAAGGCAACCAGTAAACATTCACTCTGTAGTCAGGTCAACCAGTTAACATTCACACTGTAATCAAGGCAACCAGTAAACATTCACACTGTAATCAAGTCAACCAGTAATCATTCACATTGGAATCAAGTCCACCAGTAAACATTCACACTATAATCAAGTCAATCAGTAAACATTCACACTGTAATCAAGTCCACAAGTAAACATTCACACTGTAATAAAGGCAACCAGTAAATATTCACTCTGTAATCAAGGCAACCAGTAAACATTCACACTGTATTCAGGGCTATCCAGTTAACTTTCACACTGTAATCAAGGCAACCAGTAAACATTCACACTGTAATCAAGGCTATCCAGTTAACTTTCACACTGTTAATAAGGCAACCAGTAAACATGCACACTGTAATCATGGCTATCCAGTTAACTTTCACACTGTAATCAAGTCCACCAGTAAACATTCACAAAAAAAAAACTGTAATCAAGTCAACCAGTAAAAACTCACACTGTAATCAATTCATCCAGTAAACATTCATACTGCAGCCTATTTTGTTGTGTGCATTGATATGCATTTGTATTTCACTGTGTGTAATTATAAAATTCGTGCAATATAGCATCATATATTATAACTGCTCACTCAAACTGGGAGGGAAGTAATGATGTTCATTAAACCCAAGTTTTTGATAGAAATGCAACAAACTCGAAAGTGGTCTATTCTTGCACACACAAAAAAATCAAACAGTATTTCATTTATACCAGCAAATCACCATAGCAACACAAAATTTATGAATACACAAGCATTTTGAAGCAGAAAACTATTGTATGCATACTATTTTAAACTCTTTTAGCTATGCACTTTTCCAGCAAAAAAATTCAAAAATAGAATAATTACCAAATAACTATCATTATGCTTGACATATTCTTAATTTACAGTTTCTTACAAAAGTTGATGTAATGAGAGGGTATAAGAGTAGGTTTTGGAAGCTATGTACCCTAGAATTTGTACAGAAATCCTCTGTTGCCACATAGGTGTTGACCATATGCACTGAATCAAGTATTTAAACTGTGGTATGTAATTATTAATAAAAAAATATTCTACTATAAGCGTATTGTGTTGTATTAAGAAAATTAGCTTGACACCTCATATTACAAATGAAGAGTTTCCTTAACTAGCTCGTTAGATATACACAGAACGGTATTCTACATATGTTGGACAGGAACCGTAGAATCAAACCTAAGCCTGAGAGGTTCCAGTCGTGTAAAGATAAATTTGAAGTCGTTATTACCTGTGAAGAGAGAGTCTATGATCAGCTTCTGGAAGGTAAGTATTTTACATATCATTCTTCACCCTTGGCAACAGGCCCTCCAGCCCGGGCATGCAAAATACTATTTGGCATGTAAAAATTTCTACTAATAGGCCAATATAATCTATGCAAAATTTTCGTAAAAAAAATAGTGTTTGGCCTGCAGCTGTCAATATACTGTAAATTCAGAAATTATTGCGATATTTTATTATTGTGACAAATGCGACTGTTTATATCGCAATAATTAAAACTCACATTTTGATTTTTATATGAATCAAACAGGATTTTTCTGAATATCACAATAATTAAAATTGCATTTTAGTCTAAAATGACAAAATCGCAATAATAAATGCCTGCAATAATTTCTGAATTTACAGTACTAGAGAGAGCATTTTAAATAGATTTTTATTCTTTTTATCTTCTCTTAATTTCAGTGTACAGTGATATTTGATTTCATTGTTGTGACAACATCGCCAAGCACGCAGAATGTTTTCTATACAAAATTTGTAATTCGTTGATCATTTAAATTCTTTGATAATCTGCACCAATGAAATGCACACAAAATTGGTGTCACATATCCAATAATTAATCTACAGTAGATATTTATGAAAACAGCAGCATCATTCTTAACTTTCAGTTTCTCTTTATTTCAAATTGAAAGAATTTGTTAGTGAAAGGAGAAAACAAACATTGCTAGTGTTCATTACAGAACTTTTATAGATTATATTATGAATTTATTCTATATAGATATAAGAAGATGTGGTATGTGGTTGGTATGAGTCTATGCATTAAAAGAGATGTGCTCACACTATGTATGGGTAAAATCAGGTACTTTTACCCTACCACATGATTTATCTAATTCGTTATTATTTAGGGATATGTGGTATGATTGCCAATGAGACAAATATCAAAAGACCATTAATGATGTAGATGTTAGCACCTAGATCATGTCAATTAAGTACAAAGCTTGGCGTTTTATACACACTTTTCTATTAATATGTATGTAATGTTTGCTGTGTACTTTAATAATACACTATTCTATCAAATACTATTTGATGGTAATTCAAATAATATAAAAGACATTTTTAATGTATTGGTAGATATGGAAACTCGAGAGAAAGATGACATGAACCCGGTCCACATCATAAATATTGATATACAGGATAATCATGAAGAGGCTACCATTGGGGCATTTCTTATATGTGATCTGGTTTCCATGGTAAGTAAAATGTGGAGACTTTGATAGGATATTCAAAATGGCCAGCTTTCAAGAGGCAAATATACCTGAGGGTTTAATGTGGTATTTGTCTGTGTGTCAAATTGTTCCAATTAAAATGTAAAAAATAATATTAGCCTAATTGGCTTTGCAAGTAAAGAATAAGTTTTAAATCTACATCACCAAATGGGAGATAACTCAAAAGAGAATGAAAATAGAATATTTGCCTAACTTGCTGTTCAAGTGATGAATACATGTGCAAGTTAAAAATGTATGACCAAAAGGGAGATAAATCAAAATAGAATTGAAATAAGATATTTGCCAAACTGGCTGTACAAGTGAAGAATATGTGTACCAGTTAGAAATACTTGAACAAAAGGGAGATAACTCAAAATAGAATAAAATAGAATATTTGCCTAACTTGCTGTACTGGTGATAAATTCATGTACAAGTTAGATTTACATGACCAAATTGGAGAGATAACTTTAAATATTTTTAACATAAAAACTGATCATGTACCCGCAATTGATTAAAAGGATCTTGTAT
Source organism: Mytilus galloprovincialis (assembly GCA_037788925.1). Taxonomy (NCBI): domain Eukaryota; kingdom Metazoa; phylum Mollusca; class Bivalvia; order Mytilida; family Mytilidae; genus Mytilus; species Mytilus galloprovincialis. The sequence continues at coordinate 11,752,951 of CM075342.1, read as the reverse complement.
TACTCAATTATACTTTCTATTCTGATAAAAACTATGTCAACACATGAAATTTGGACATTACTGAAGATATATATTATTTAAAAAAATCCACAAAATCCAGAAAAATTCTATCAACAAAATTTAAAGCAGATGATTATTAGGGAATCATGGTCACATAATGTGTATTCCAATCTGACTATGACATAATATTGTGGTGTCATAGATCAAACTTATTTGTTCAGTTTATGTTTATTTGTCTTTGTTTAAAGGTCTTTTTGAGTGAGTTAAGCTGTTTCAATTCATATTTCATAGTGCATCTTTTGTTGTAATGATACACTGCTGTCTCGGTTAGATGGAAGGTTGGTGCCTGTTCAAACTTTTAAATGTGCTGCATTTTTATGCACCTGTCCTAAGTCAGGATCCTTTTTGTTCATTGGTTGTCATTTGTTGGTGTGGAACATACGTGTTTTTTGTTTCTCATTTCTTGTATAGATAAGACCATAGGGTTTCTTGTTTGAATTGTTTAATACCAGTCATTTTGGGGTCCTTTATACTAGATTGCTGTACAGTAAGAGCTAAGGCCCTGTGTTGAAGACCATACTTTCACCTTTAATTGTTTACTTTTTTATACATTGTGACTTGGACAGAAAGTTGTTTCATTGAAACTCATACCATATCTTCTTATTTATATGACACTTTTATTCAATTTCAGTTAAGTGAGTCAGACGACCTGGATAACGACATTGATGAAATACTGCAGGACTTTGAGCCACGATGTCAAAGAACAATTTTGCATACAGTCAATTTCTACTGATACTTTATTCGAAGTATACTACCATGTGCTTTCATCTATGTTGTATTTGTGAGCTTGTCAAATCTTTGCACAGATAGGAGAAGAAAACTTGAACAAAAGTTTATCATGTTGTCAATGGGTAGCCAGCTAGATCCTTGCTTTTATATAAATCATAACTTGTGCGCCAAATTTCAAAGACTTATAAAGTTTAAGTTTAGATATAAAAGAGTCTTACTTATTTAGAAAGCTAACATTTGGTTGTTCTCTCTCATTTGTGAAATGTTTTATTATCACAGAGTTTAAATTTTGTGATTTCAAAGTCAGAACCTGTTTGCAATGATTTATTTTTCGTTTTTTTATTGTCTTTGTGCTCCTTTCCAACTTTACAGTATTGAGTAGTCAATCCTGGCTTCTGATTGAAATTTCTTTAAGAGCTGAACTTGGCTTATGAAATGGGGAAAAAACAATCAAACAAAAGTTGGAAAAGGGATGTTTATCTCAGATATACATATTTTGGTATGAAATAAGTCTTAATAGATATGCAGGTTAATGATTTACTCTTCAGTTTTCATGTTTTCATTATTTTTTTATGATATAAAGCTCATGTATCTCCACTTTATATTTTTATTACTTTAAGGAATTATTTCTGTATTTTTTCTGTATCTTGTTTTTTTTTTGTTTGTTTTTTTTTTTAATTTTTGGGGAGGAGATCCTTTTTTCTGCTCATACAACCATTGTCATCTTTTGTATAGCTCATACAATAATTCACTTTGGTTTTTCCAATAGTTCATTAATATGTTTTTTTTTCCAATAATGTGTATTGTTTGGGAGAGGGTTTCTTTACATTTCGTATAAATTGTTTAACAAGAAATAAATGGAAAAAAAAAACATTTGACATAAAGATGCCTGTGCTGACCAGTCATTCTGTTATACCTGTAGTCCTATACATTAAACATTAAACAGTGACAAAGTTATGGCTGGTCTTGATTTTGTATATGATTGTATAACTTTGTAATTTGTTGCTTTATTTTGAGGATTGTTAATGAAAGATATCTAAAAATTATGAACTGCAGTTTTATAGCAAAGCTGAGAATAAAAGTTTATTATTCATCATGATTATGAAATTTTTCTTCTCAGCTTTGCTGAATGTTTTAATCAGTTTCATAGTTAGAGATCATGCAGTCCTGACTATAAAGCACAGGTGCTGGGTAGGACCAGGACAGTACTGAAAATATTTTCATTTGATCTTACTGTGGATTCGTTTAGTTTTGTGGGTACCAATTTTCATGGATAAGGGAAAAATTTATGTTCATGGATGTGGTTTTGTCAAGGCCTGCATATAAGCCTATAGAAAATTTGTCATTCGCTGAACATTCAATTTCATGGTTTAACTGTAGCAATGAAATCCACCAAAATTGGTATCTAACGAACAATAATGAATCCACAGTATCTGAACCCCGATGAGGATAGTACTGAATATATTTTGCAGCAAGTCTTATCTGAACCCAAATCATAGCAAAACTGGGTTGAATTATAAGCTAAATGCAAAGAGTTGGTATTTGCTTACAATTGTATATAGATCATGAATCATTAAGATAGAACACCGAAGTTGTTACCTAAATAACTTTTGATGTTTTTGTTTTGTGTTGGTAAAAAATATGAAATGATTATTCTTTTCAATGCTGTGTTTAAAATCGACTTGAATTTCAACAATATTTATAAATTTGCATTTTTTAAAATTTCTGATTAAAATTTGATTTTCTTTCCATAGAGAACAGTAAGCCTTTACTTTTAATTCTGACTGTTGTTGCAAAGAAATTTACCTCTTATAATAATTCATGTAGATTACAGGTGAAGTAGTATATCAACTGCAAACAGTAATTGTGATAAAATTTGCACAAGAAATTCAATGAAGTGTCTCAGTGATTGATATTTTGAGCATCAGGCATGACATATTTATTTTTGTAGAATCTTTAAACTGTTCAAATTTTGATTATAGCAATGTAAGGCTAGTGCAGCTAATTTTGGAATTATTTCATTTTCTTTTCAATTTCTTTTTAACAGGAGTCAAATAAATAAGTAGGAAACAGTTGTTAAATTATTTGTACAAGAAATTTGTAAAGATATTCAAGTGTTTGTGTGTACAAGAAAATTGTCTAGATATAAGTTTTTACAGAAAGGTAACAGGTATCTAACTTTTTGTCTGTACAGAAAAATTGTCAAAATATTTGTCTGTATTGGAGAATTTGTTCATATATTTGTCTGTATAGGGAAATTGTACAAATATTTGTCTGTACAGGAAAATTGTTTAATGCTGGTCTGTATAGAAGAGTAGCAGGTATCTTAATATTTGTCTGTACAGGGAATTGTTAAATTTTTGTCTGTAGACAAAGGTAAAAGGTATCTTAATATTTGTGTATAGGAATTTGTCCAAATGTTTGTTTGTACAGGACAATTGTTCAAATATTTGTCTGTACATAAAGGTAACAGCTATTGTATTATTCGTTAGTAAATGCATAAGTATTTTCATGTACAGAAACTTTGGATGACTACTAAATACCATTTCTTTATATACAATAGTATATATGTACTTTGTTGTAATTTGATATGATACAGAGACTATCTAGATATTGGTCTCTGATGTAATTTTGAATGTTGGAAGTTTAAATTTCCTTTATAGCAAGGAAATCTGTTGATTGTTGATTGTTATTTTTGTAAAAGTAGGTCTGATAATGTCATTAAAATAATATAAAACTTTGATTGTTATTGTGAAGTATTTGACAAAGATAGAATGACAAGAATTTAATCAACAAACAACCTCAAGCCAAAGTCAGACATACAACTTTTAACTAAAAAAAACACAAAAAAAAAACGTTTTTGAACCAAATGCACAAAATTATATTTAGTATATGGGATCCTTGCAAGGTATGTTTGTATTGCTGTTCTATGTGAGCAAAGGCACTGTGTTGAAGGCTGTTACTTTTACAATTTGTGACTTTGATGGAGAGTTGTCTATTGGCGCTCATACGGCACCTTCTTATATGATATTTAGTGTCTGTCAGTTCAGATTTCTTTGACATCAACCTCAATTCTTGTATCAGTGACTATAGTTTAATGTTCATGGTCATATATCAGAAAGCAAAAGTTACTATATTTTGTATATGGAATGATTGTAGGAACACATGTCCCACTTGCAGATTTTGTCTGTCCTTGACCTCATTTTCATGTTTCATTGGACAATGTTAAGTTTACAGGTTTAGTCTATTTCTCATATACTATGAGCAATAGGATCACAGTATTTAGTGCTTGAAATGACTGTAAATCTAACAAGTCTGACTCAAATTTCTTTTCACCTTACCTCATTTTTATCGAGCCTGCGACTTTTGTCGCAGAAAGCTCAACATAGGGATAATGATCCGGCGGCGGTGGCGGCTTTAGCTAACTTCTTAAAAGCTTTATATTTTAGAAGGAGAAGACCTGGATGCTCCATACTTTGTATATAAATGACTCATGTTACGAAGTTCCAATGTCCTTGACCTCATTTTCATGGTTCAGTGACTACTTGAAAGAAAAAGTTCAGATTTTTTGTAATGTTGAATTCTCTCTTATTATAAGTAATAGGATACTATATTTGGTATGTGCGTACCTTGCAAGGTCCTCATGCCCGTCAGACAGTTTTCACTTGACCTCAACCTCATATTTCATGGATCAGTGAACAAGGTTAAGTTTTGGTGGTCAAGTCCATATCTCAGATACTATAAGCAATAGGTCTAGTATATTCGGTGTATGGAAGTACTGTAAGGTGACATGACCAACTGGCAGGTGTCATCTGATCTTGACCTCATTTTCATGGTTCAGTGGTTATAGTTGAGTTTTTGTGTTATGGTCTGTTTTTCTTATACTGTATGCAATATGTCTACTATATTTTGTGTATGGAATGATTGTAAGGTGTACATGTCTAGCTGGCAGGTGTCATCTGACCTTGACCTGATTTTCATGGTTCAGTGGACAAAGTTAAGTTTTTGAGTTTTGGTCTTTTTTCTAATACTATATGCAATAGGTCAACTATATTTGGTGTATGGAAATATTTTATGATCTATATGTCAGTCTTGCAGATTTTATTTGACCTTGACCTCTTTTTCACGGTTCATTGCTCAGTTTTTCTTAAACGATAAGCAATAGGTCAACTAAATTCGTTGTATGGAAGAATTGTTAGCTGTAGATGCCTGCCTGGCATGGTTCATCTGACCTTGACCTCATTTTCATTGTTCATTGGTCAATGTTTTATTTTCTTGGTTAATATTAAGTTTATGTGACAGTTGTAATAAAGCTTTATATTTAGGACTATCAACATAATTTCAATGATAAGTAAAGAAGGTGAGACATTTCAGCGTATGCACTCTTGTCATTGTTTATTGGTCAATGTTAAGTTTCATGGTTTTATCCATCTATCAGATATGATAAACAATAGGTCAACTGCTTATATGTTTGATGTATGGAGGAACTGAAAGTTGTATTGTCTGCCATTTTTCATTTGACCTTGACTTCCTTTTGATGGGTCACTAGTATGTGCTATTTTTCATGGTTATCTATCGGATACTTTAAACAATAGGGCAACTATACATATTTGATGGCATAATTCATTGCATGGTGTACATGTTGTCTTGCAGGGTTCATCTGACCTCGACCTCGTGTTTAAGGTTTCAAATGTTCAATCTTTGTAATTAGTATAAAGATGTGGTATGATTACCAATGAAACAACTCTCCACAAGAGAACAAAATGATACTGAAATTAACAACTATAGGTACCGTACGGCCTTCAACAATGAGCAAAGCCCATACCGAATGGCCAGCTATAAAAGGCCCCGAAATGACAATGCAAAACAATTCAAACGAGAAAACTAACGGCCTTATTTATACCAAAAAATTAACAAAAAAACAAATATGTAACACATAAACAAACTTGTGTAAAATTGGATAGAACAAATGAGTGCTGAAATTAATTGAATTTGCTATATATGGTGCATTATACCAAACAATGTAAATGTCCTCATAAGAATAGTTGATCAAGGAATACGAATCATGTATGTAATGTTTCAAATCTTATACGCTTTGAATATGTAATAAAGTGTCAAGGACTTCCTTACAGATCGGAATCAGTATAATAAATACAAAGTTAAATGTGCATCATTACACTTTTTTTATTCTGAATACAGGTTATTGTGAAGACGCCATGCATCGTTCCACATTTTTAGTAAATTTAGATAATGAAGTTTTTACAGTCAGCACATATTTGTATACTAAGAATATGATTTTGAAGATAAATGTTATACATTGAATTCTATTCCTGCAATTTGGCCTTGTTCTTCATTTGTTGTAGTGTTACACTTCGGTGGCGACTTCTGAAAGGTTACAATTACATCATCTATTATGTATTCTGGTTTGCATTTTGTTCCAAAGTGTGATTTAAACGTCAAACCAACTAAAATGATAGTAAAATATTTATTTGCATCTAATTCGATAGGTTCGGATAAATTAACAGTCTGCATTTCCTTTCTTTCAGTACAGCTCTCATATTTTTGACTATATATTTCATTTCCGCTGTCATTTAGAATCTTTACAGTAAGGTTTTTAGCAGAGCTAGATACATCACCATTTGGACCATATAATATCACTGATTTCAGCTCAATATTCTTATTAACTTTAATATTCAAAGCATCATTATTAATATAATCCTTGTATGGAACCCAGCTTCCTGCAATACCCGTATGACGGAGAACAGTGTAATGCTGGTTGAATACTCGTGAATGTCTGTCTGACCCTGTGAAAAATTCATTCTTCCGTCCATAGTGGGAAGAAAACACACTTACTACTTCTTCCAAAGTCAGCAAGCCAGAATGAGCTATCTCTTTTGCAAAATATTCTTTGTTAAGAAACGGAAAATTGACCAAATACAGCATTGAACCAATTAATTCTCGCATATTTTCACCAGACACTGTTTTCCCCTGTACCTCACATTGATGACCTGCCCACATTATAAGAAATCGACACTTAGTCGTTTCGGAACAAGACATGGAATCCAATTTCAGAATAGCTTCAATATTTTCTTTCGAAATTTTCACAGCATTTGGCACTGTCAGGCATTCCACTGCATTGTTCTGGATATGCAAAAGGCTTTTGGCTTTTAAAGGCTGGAGATGAAAATGAGACGCAATATTAAATACCACTGGAGCATTTGATGTTTCAGCACAGGATGATAGCAGCTTTGTACATTCAGGTTTCATCGTAGAAACCATATATTTTTCGGCAACGTAAAGGGTTTCAGAAATCTTTTCAAGAGTTACTTCCAGTTTATCTGAGTAAATACATCTGGTAATAAAAGATAAAAAGAATTGTATATATATATTCCAAATAATTTATCTATACTTAAATAAAAATGTTATAATAAGTGTTCTTATTGTAATATGATGAACTTATCATTTTAGAATAAAGTAAACAATATTATCAATTCCAACAAACTCGTTAAAGATAGCAGGATTATTTTAAATGTAATGTGAAAACTGATCAAAGCAATCCGAGTAATAATTTAGACCAACTTTTAGTCTATACTCATCAATGGTGCTAGAATCAATCAATTCGGGGGCCATACTGTCAGTTATGAAATTTAAGCAATAGTACTGTTAACCCCAAACACAAATTATAATGTAAAGAGTTATCAAAGGTACCAGGGTTATAATTTAATACGCCAGACGCGCGGTTCGTCTATATAAGACTCGTCAGTGACGCTCAGATCAAAAACTTTATAAAGCCAAACAAGTACAAAGTTGAAAAAGTTGTGCCAAATACAGCTAAGGTAATCTATTCCTGGGTCAAGAAAATCCTTAGTTTATCGAAAAATTCAAAGTTTTGTTCCAGGAAATTTATTTAAAAAAGGACCATATAATATGAGCGTTTTCAATTCAGTTTGTAATAAAAAAAAATATGCATAAAGGCAGAACTTCTCGTTAATATATTACTTCAATAAAGCTTTAAATATCTCTGGATTGATGTCTGGTACAATGATTTCTCCCTTTTCAGGACAAGAACCTTCAAACATAGTATAGAAAACTGGACTCCGACTTGCCAACATGTACTTGTGCGCTTTGATGATACTTTGATCTGTTCCAACACGGAAAGTGACGTCACACATAATTTCCTTCTCTAACATGTATAGCATGCATTCTGATAGTGATTTGCCATCCTGCCAGTCTACTATATCTCCGGGATTTGCCATCTAAGAAAAAAAATGTATGTTATTACAAACACATGTACAACTAAGTATAATAACTACAGGCTCTCAAGAGCCTGTATCGCTCACCTGACTCTACTTGGGTTTTTGAAATTATATAAAAAAAGATAAAATTTGGTTTAATATTGCATTCCATTCTGTGGTTTCCTAAAAGAAGATATTTGTATGTATTTACCATCGGGTCCTATGTTAAACTAAGTCCCCCTCTGGCAGCCATCTTGGATGATGGATCGGCTACAAAGTAACAACACTTGGTCAGCACCTTGTAATGAATATACATGCTATATTTTGTTTCATTCCATTCAGTGGTTCTCTAAAAGAAGTCTTTTGTATGCATTTCCCATAGGGTCCTATGTTAAACTAAGTCCCCCGCTGGCCGCAATCTTGGATGATGGATCGGCTACAAAGTAACAACACTTGGTCACCATCTCGTCAGGAACATTCATGCTATGTTTTGTTTCATTCCATTCAGTGGTTCTCTAAAAGAAGTCATTTGAATGATTTCCCATAGGGTCCTATGTTAAACTATGTCCCCCACTGGCGGCCATCTTGAATAATGGATCGGATACAAAGTAACAACACTTGGTTTGCACCTTGTAAGGAACATTCATTGTATGTTTTGTTTCATTCCATTCAGTGGTTCTCTAAAAGAAGTCATTTGTATGCATTTCCCATAGGGTCCTATGTTAAACTAAGTCCCCCGCTGGTGCCCATCTTGGATGATGGATCGGCTACAAAGTAACAACACTTGGTCAGTACCTCGTTAAAAAGATTCATGCCATGTTTTGTTCCATTCCATTCAGTGGTTCTCTAAAAGAAGTCTTTTGTATGCATTTCCCATAGGGTCCTATGTTAAACTAAGTCCCCCGCTGGCCGCAATCTTGGATGATGGATCGGCTACAAAGTAACAACACTTGGTCACCATCTCGTCAGGAACATTCATGCTATGTTTTGTTTCATTCCATTCAGTGGTTCTCTAAAAGAAGTCATTTGTATGATTTCCCATAGGGTCCTATGTTAAACTATGTCCCCCACTGGCGGCCGTCTTGGATAATGGATCGGCTACAAAGTAACAACACTTGGTCAGTACCTTTTTAGGAAGATTCATGCTATGTTTTGTTTCATTCCGTTAAGTGGTTCTCTAAAAGAAGTCATTTGTATGCATTTCCCATAGGCCCCTATGTTAAACTAAGTCCCCTCGTGGCTGCCATCTTGGATGATGGATTGTCTACAAGGTAAATACACTTGGTCAGCACCTCGTAAGGAGCATTCATGCTATATTTTGTTTCATTCCATTCAGTGGTTCTCTAAAAGAAGTCATTTGTATGCATTTCCAATAGGGTCATAAGTTAAACTAAGTCCCTCGCTGGCGGCCATCTTGGATAATGGATCGTCTACAAAGTAACAACACTATATCAGCACCTCATAAGGAACATTCATGCTATGTTTTGTTTCATTCCAATCAGTGGTTCTCTAGAAGAAGTTAAAAATGTAAAAAGTTAACGACGACGACGGACGACGACGGACGACGGACGCCAATTGGTGAGAAAAGCTTACTTGGCCCTTCGGGTCAGGTGAGCTAAAAATGAACCTTATGAAAATTATGGCCAAATAAACAACAAAACTTCAGACATTTCTGCATCTTATGGTATCTAATTTATAAAAATCGTTCATAAAGTTACATTGCACTTGATAATATTGTTTTGAAAATTATTGATTTAAGTTGAAATGATAGGAAATTTTTGGAGTGGGAACTCACTTTTATCTTATGATTATAGGACGACTATAAGTGACTGGCCATTTTACACATTATTCTTTGCCAAATGGAGAACCATTCTTCTTTCAATGTCAAATATCATGGGAAACGGGAAAAGAAACCACAGTGACAATATAACATAAAAAAAACCTTTTTACTTTTGATAAAATTAATCAACTGAATTTAGTATTTAACGATGTTCGCTCCTCTGTTTCAAACTAACAAGCTTTATGAATGAATATTTCTAGATTTTTCGCGTATTTACCATTGTGACTTTATTCTCTCAAACACTATAAAATGTTAACAAGGATTTTATATTCTTAGGATATATGTTATAAAATAATGAAAAGAAAAGTAGGTAAGTGTGCAAAAAAAGTATGAAACAATCTTAACACAACATGTAACAGTCAGAGTAAAACATGCTTCTTAAATGATAATCATTGAAACTGTATCAACTATTTCAAATTTGACATATGAACATGTGTGATTGATTATTCTGCATTGAATAGAGGCATAGGGGGAGGATTGAGGTCACACAAGCATCTTCAACACCGATGCATGTTTGTGCATGTCACAAGTCAGGAACCTCTTACTTTTACTCATCTGGGATGTTGTTTTTTTTTTTAATTTTAGTTCATTTATATATTTCGGAGTTTAGCCACGACATCCATTTCACTGAACTAGTATACACATTTTGACAAACACATAATATGTACAACTAGATAACAAGTATTAGAGGACGATGAATGAATGATTGACCATTCCTGATCTGCAACAGAACACTGCAAAATTTGTTCAATTTGTTCATCCCCAGGGGCGGGTCCAGGTAGGGATGTAATGGGCGTACGCCTCCCCCCTCTTTAATAAAAAAAAAACACGTTACATTAGTGCATTTCACAGTTATTTTATGTTTATAAGCGGGGGGAAAAACGTACAAAAAAAATTCGCCCACCTTTTAAATATCCTGGAACCGCCCCCGATCCCTTTCAATGCATGTTACATTCAAAGATAACGAATAGCGTGATATAATTTTGAATTTTTATTGGTAATTGTCAATACTAATGTCATTAAATTATCATTGACCTAAAATAGAACTTTTACACAGTGTACTTTGCAAAATGGAGAACAATTCTTCTGTTAATGTCAAATATGCCTGAGGAAAACGGGAAAACTATAACCACTAACCACTATAATGACAATATCAATACCGTTATTTATCATCTTGATGGCGTGTTATACTATTCTTTTATTTGTCTTTATCAATATTACTTTGACTGTTAAAGCTGTTTTTTTGTGATATCCATTTGATATGACTCTGTACATGCATCCCGTCATACATTTAACGAAAACATTATCTTATTTCTTCCTTTGTGACGTCAAACGGTAGATTCTACGTCAAATTTAATGTTAATCTAACCGCGTGTCTGTCAGGGTAAGGATTCGGTCTCGGTACTTAAAATCTTTCAATCATTTATAAGTGGATTTCACATATATAAATGAAATCGTATAATAAAAAAAGCAAAATGAGGTTGTTTAACTTGCCTTTTAGTGCTGCTTAGTTACATTTGTTTGTTTTTATAGTGATTAAGACGATAACACAATGTTGACTGCTGTACCTCTATTTTTGACATTTTTACTTATTGTGTCTGTTTGTTTTGTTCACGCATCGATGTCAATATAATAGAATTTGATGCGACTGTCATACACGTGAGAGGTTTAGCAAGCTATAAAACCAGGTTCAATCCACCATTTTCTACATACAAAAATGCCTGTACCAAGTCAGGAATATGACAGTTGTTGTCCATTCGTTTGATGTTTTTGAGCTTTTAAATTTGCCATATAATTAGAGACTTTCCTTTTTGAATTTTCCTCGGAGTTCAGTATTTTTGTGATTGTACTTTTTACATAAAACCCTTTTTACTTTTGATAAAATTGGTCAACTGACATTAGTACTTAAGAATGTTTGCACCTCTGTTTCAATATGTATCAAGGTTTTTTAAAAGAAGGTAAATTTATGGTATACAATCAACTTTAAGGATGTCACTCATCTTGTTTTTGGATTTTTGCTAGATATTCGAGACGTCTGGTTTTATCAATGTAGTTACGGCCATTAAAGATTTTGCTCTGTGATTCCAGTACTTTTTTTTGTTAATTTTATTACATATAGTCTAAAAAGTCTACAAAATAGGTGCCAATGTAGAAAATAAGAAAAGTCTAGAGAAAATTATTTCTCACCAAATTTTCAATGGCTTTAATCTTGAGAACAAGACCCTTCATTAGTCTGCTTTTTTAAATTCCTTTATTTATACACTTTCAATTCATAACAGTCTTTTAAAAAGCTTGTTATTTTGAAACAGTGAAGCGAACACCCTTTAAAACCTAAAAAATGAGAAAAAATGAAAGGTCAATGTCCCGGTTTTTGAGAAATAATAAGATTTTTCGTGAATTTACCATTGTGACTTTATTCTCACAAAAGTCTAGTCAAACTAAGTTTGAACCTCAAACTAATTGCAACAGAAAATGTTTAATTCTTATTTATAACATTATGTCCCACAGATACAAAGAAAAAAGTTCCATAAAATCTAACTTGAGGAAAACTCAAAATCATCATTTTTAATTTCTTATGGAAATTAACATTGGAAAGGGAGATAACTTTGCAAAAATGAGTCTTTTTTTGTCAGTTTTTGGTTGATTTTGTTAAAATTCATGTATGATATGATACTTGGATGGGGTTATAAGTTTGTATATGACTATATGATATAATCTTCTGTGCACGAAATGTACAAAACATTATGGGTATTTCTAATTTATTTTGCACATTTTTCATTAAAGCACTTGCAAATTTCTGGCTTTGTGACAATCTCGAAAAAAAAATATAAAAATTTGGTATTGTTTATATCTGTTCAACATCTACCTTGTTTAAAGAAACTTCAAACGACAAAAAGAAGAATATATGCTTAATTACTTTTATTCAATTTGAGATTCTTTACCTTTACATGCTGAAAAATCTAATAAATGGTCAACTAATGAATTATGATTATAGGTTGTAGCCTGATAAAAGATATGAAAACACCTTTAGAGTTGTTTGTTATACTCTGAAGGCGGCTAAAATATCAAGAATCAATACATTCTGTTAAATAGAAGCGGTAAAGCTATAATTCTGTATCTATTTTTATTGATATTTCTGCACTTTTTTTTGCAGAGTTATCTCCCGTTTCAATGCAAATCTCCATAGGAATTTCAAAATCATGATTTCAAGTTTTCCTCAAGTTAGATTTTATGGGACTTTTTTCTGTGTGTATTTGGGGTCTATATGATGCTAAAGATTAAAAATTAAAAAATATTCTGTTGCAATTACTTCAAGGTTAGGATCAAATTTATGCTAGATTGACTGGACTACAAACACAATGAAATATTACCAATAATTTAAAAAATGATCATACTTTTAAGGTTATATGATTTAAAGTAATGAACATAACGAAAAGAAGGGTTTACGAGCAAAAAAGCAGGGAACCTCCTTAAAACAGCATTACACAGTCAGAGTAAAACATGTTTGTTTAAATATATACATATAGTCAGTTCTGTATCTTCTGGATCAGCTGATTTCTTTTACTTATAGACACATTTTTTTCATGTGAATTTCATTTGAACTAGTTTCTCGTTATTTACTCGTCATTGGAAAAAAATATCTTTTGAATTTAAACACTTTTGTTTTTCGATTGGAAAACATTTAACTCCTATCATAGAATACCGACCAAGGTAATGCAAGTTGTAAACGATTCGGTAAACTACTGTTGACTCTATGTATAGATATATATATATATCTATTATGTGAGTGCAAATGAGACAACTCTCCATCCAAATAACAATTTATAAAAGTAAACCATTATAGGTCAGTGTACGGCCTTCAACACTGAGCAAAATCACATAGGCCCATATAGGAATACTAACAACGCGACGGAAGCCACATGTGGATCAGGATCTGTTTGCCCTTCCCGAGAACCTGATATCACCCCAGTTTTTGGCGGTATTTGTGTTACTAAGTCTTTACTTTTCTCTGTTGTGTTTTGTGTACTGTTGTTAGTCTTTTTGTCTTTTTCTTTTTTTGGCCATGGCGTTGTCAGTTTATTTTCCCCTGATGACTTTGAATATCCATGTGTTGGTTTCTTTCGGGTCTGTTTATCAAACAGGTGAAAGACATTATTTGTATTTAAATTCATAATCTCTTCATACAATTTTTCTCAACAAACTAAATACATTGGATACAAAATTACAAGATCAAGAGACCCATGCCCGATTAACCCATTGACAGGAGTTAAACATGTTAACTTAAGGATTATCTGCCAACTTAACACTGTGGGTGTCGTGTGACTCGAGACTGTGATGTTACACTGCATGCGTGGATAACCCTTTATTGGAAATGTGCATAAACATTACAACCTAATAAATATGTATTTATATTTGCATTAGTGCATGTGTAATTGTATTACCTTTGAGTTTGGCTCTTGTTTTAAGACGACAAAATCAATGACGATCACCGTGAAAATGAAAACACAATATAAAAAATTTCGACAGATTAATGCCAACAAATCGAAATCAAAAGTAGATATTTGATACCTGAAGTGTATTACTATCACAATGGTAGACAAATAAGTACCTTTGGAATTATCACAATAATTATTGAATGCCTGATCATAATTCTCCTTGCTCGAATTCACATACATTCTAACCTATTGTGTTTTATACTTCATGATTACCTTTTGTCTTATGGTAAATAAATTGATTGAAAGTGTGACCTTCTATACTGTTCTTGTCAGACTTTGGGTCAATTACATTGGAATGTAAATAATGAAATTACACATTACATTGCAAAATTGACCAATTACACTAATTACACATTACACAGTTTTTGAAATGTAATTAATTAAATTACTTTACTAAAGTAATTAATTAAATTACACATTACATTTCATCATAACATTTTTTAACAATATAATAAATGTATATATTATGCATATGTAAACTATTCATGTAAGTTGCATTTGATTATCATTAGAAATTTTAATGTTTTGTCATTAAGTCTGCATCTCTCTGGTCTGAACACTTAGACAGCAATTCTAGATAGTCTTTCGATAGGAGCTAATGTGGCAGATAAAATACATGTAATAGCAGCATTGTCCCTGGCCAATTTAATCTGACTAATTGCTGTTTGTTTTAACAGCTGTTAATTTTTATTTCTACAGTCCTTTTGTGTATACTTTTTTGACAAAATGATTGTGTGCAGTGATTTTAAATTCTTAATGAACTGACTAAGACAGATTTTTCACACATTTTTTTGTTTTTGTTTTCAAGGTGATTAATTACTTATCAATCTATTTAGTTAAAGATCTTTCATAAGCACTAATCAATACAAATATATGATTCTCACATTTTTTTTTAAATTATAAGATTATTCAGAAGAAACATTCTGTAGGTCAAATAAATAATACAAAAACTTCAAAATAAATTACTGACTTCATATATTGAAAAAGTATGTGATATCAATATTTGAAAAATAAATATAATTTTACAATTTATATTATCAAACATAAATCCTTAATACCATAAATGTACATGTAATTGAAATGTAATTTATAAGTAATTGAGTGATACATGCTTTTTTCATTGTAATTAATTAAATTACCATTACATGTAATTAAAAAATGCTCAATTACACATTACATTCAATTACATGGAAAATTGTAATGCATTACAATTTTATGAGGCTGACTTCATGCAGGAACTTCTTAGGAAGAAAGATAAGAAGTTAGCAATATCCTTTAACTCTACTTTCCGCTATATAGATGATGTTCTTTCACTAAACAATTCAAAATTTGGTGACTATGTGGAACGCATCTATCCAATCAAACTAGAGATAAAGGATACTACAGATACAGTTAAGTCGGCTTCATATCTTGACTTACATCTAGAAATTGACAATGAGGGTCGGTTGAAAACAAAACTTTACGACAAAAGAGATGATTTCAGCTTTCCAATTGTGAACTTTCCATTTCTAAGTAGCAACATTCCAGCAGCACCTGCATACGGGGTATATATCTCCCAATTGATACGATATTCCCGTGCTTGCATTTCCTATCATGATTTTCTTGATAGAGGTTTGCTGCTCACAAGGAAGCTTTTAAACCAAGAGTTCCAAATGGTGAAGTTGAAATCATCCCTTCGTAAATTTTACGGACGCCATCACGAGTTGGTTGACCGTTATGGAATAACCGTTTCACAAATGATATCGGATATGTTCCTTACGTCGTAACTACAATCCCCTTCCCTTTCATGAATATGACCTACCGAATTAGACTATTTACCGGATTTGTAATCACTTAAGCAACACGACGGGTGCCACATGTGGAGCAGGATCTGCTTACCCTTCCGGAGCACCTGAGATCACCCCTAGTTTTTGGTGGGGTTCGTGTTGTTTATTCTTTAGTTTTCTATGTTGTGTCGTGTGTACTATTGTTTTATTTTTAGCCATGGCGTTGTCAGTTTGTTTTAGATTTATGAGTTTGACTGTCCCTTTGGTATCTTTCGTCCCTCTTTAATTACCATTACATTTTCAATTACCCCATCCCTGGTTTTCGTCACACGAGGAACGTAAATAAATAAAGAGTTCACTTATCTCCCTTATGACAAGTACGAAAAACGACTTAAACTTGTCTGCTATTTTATATTTTATTTTCACATTGTTAAAATATCTGGAACAGTTAAAACTATATATAGTTGATTAGGATATTTTAAATAAACAAAATCAATGTGAATGAAATCAATGGTTACCTTTTGTCTCATGCTTATATTGAACTAGAGGCTCTCATGCAAGAGCCTGTGTCGCTCATCTGTATTTACTGATGCTTTGGAATGTGTGAAATAAGAATAAAATCATAATTAACAGTAGATATGATAATGATATCTAAGATAATAACCAAAAAACTGCAAAATGTCTGTAAAATACCTTACTCAGAAGCAGCAACCCAACAGTCGGGATATCGGATTCGTCTGAAATTTCAGGGCATTTGCTCTAAATGCTTTAGTTTCACAGATATCAACCAAAAACTGTATTTTTCTATGGTGGTTGGAAGGCAGGATCATCGGACAAATTTTTAAAACTAGATACCCTTATAATGATTATGGCCAAGTATGGTTAAATTTGTCTCTGTAGTTTTAGAGGAGAAAATTTTTGTAAAAGATTACAGAAATTTACAAAAAAATGGTTGAAAATTTACTATAAAGGGCAATAACTCTTAAAGGCGTCGACTGATAAATTTGGTCATGAGGAGTTATTTGTAGATCTTGCTGAACATTATTGCTGTTAACAGTTTATCTCTCTCTATAATAATATTCAAGATAATAACAAAAAAACTGCAAAAAAACTGCAAAAAAGGGACAGCAACCCAAAAACAGGTTGTCGGATTTGCCTGAAAATTTCAGTGCAGATAGAACTTGACCTGATAATCAGTTTTACCTCGTGTCAGATTTACTTTAAATGAATTGGTTTCAGAGATATAAGACAAATTCTACATTTTACCCCTATGTTCTATTTTTAGCCATTGCAGCCATCTTGGTTGGTTGGTGGGGTCATCGGAAACTTTTTTTAAACTAAATACTTTAATGATGATTGTGGCCAAGTTTGGTTAATTTTGGCCCAGTGATTTCAGAGGAGAAGATTTTTGTAAAAGCTAACGACGATGGAAGACGACGACAACGACGGACGACGGTCGACAAGTGATGAGAAAAGCTCATTTGGCCCTTCGGGCTAGATGAGCTAAAAAAGAAGTAACCTTCCATTATCTTAATTTAGAGGCAAAGGAAGTTAACCTGTTAAAAACGAAAATCCGAAGAGATAACTACTAAAGAGAATTACATGAACTCCAAACAAAGTCTAAACTGGACCATTGTGGAATGAATAAATACTGCATGGTTGAAAAGATTTATGCATAAGAATGTTGGAGTTGATAAAAATTGATAGGTGAAGACCGACAACACCTTCATGATCTTTGTAAGAAGAAATTAAAAGACAAAAGACAAAAAATAGCCATTTTTTTGTATAGACCTTCTTATTATTTCCATCTCCACTTGTAAAAGAGGGACGAAATATACCAGAGAGACAGTTAAACTCATAAATCGAAAATAAATTGTAAAACATAGAAGGTTCGATAAGGGCCGATTTTGGCCTCAAATTTCAGGTTCATCTGACGAACGATTTCGGACACTTTTAAACACTCTACCTCAGGCATAGATTACCTTAGCTGTATTTGGCAAAACTTTTAGGAATTTTGGTCCTCAATGCTTCTCAACTTCGTACCTTATTTGGCCTTTTAAACTTTTTTGGATTTGAGCGTCACTGATGAGTCTTTTGTAGATGAAACGCGCGTCTGGCGTACATACTAAATTTAGTCCTGGTATCTATGATGAGTTTATTTAAGGTGGTATGGGTGTCTTCCTCCATCTTGGATTGTGAAAAACAGAGAACCAAAGGTCCATATTTTCTATCAAGTTAGCAAAATGGGATGCAGGAATGCAGATATTTAATGTGATTTTCATTTAAAAGAACCAATTTATAAGAATATAACTTACAAATATTAATATTTTTGCAAATGTTGATTAGTTTTGGTTGTTTTTAAAATTTTTAAAATTGGCATTTCAAGGGGAGGTAATTCTTAAACAGTGCATTTTCTGAAGGATTCTACATGAAATTTTGCTATTTTGTATTTTAGCCGGAAAAAACGTACGGTGATCCTATCTTTTCTCTTGATATTCTCAAAGCATTGTCTGAAAGCTATCTTTTCCTTAAGTATTTAACAATTCTATCATTTTGTTTAGTTTCTAATCACAAAATGGTGTTTTTTCCTGTATAATCCATACAAAATATGTCATTTTGTCACGTCCTGTAGCTTGAGAAAATGGACGGTGACCTATCATTTTTATTATATTTTTCAACATATATCAATAGATACTACGTTTTGGCAAAGTATGAACAAATTCTATCATTTTTATTTTAGACTCCCATACCACCTTAAGAGTCTATTTCATTTGATTCAATTAGTTTATATGAAAGATTTTAACTGATTAAATAACTAAAACGCTCCGATTGAAGCATAAATATGAAAAATATATCAAATGAGAGGACATTAGATATTAATATGGACAGACATTAGACTTATAGGAATTTTTTTTTTTTAATTTTGGATTTATATGACATATATCTTAATAAATTGCTGTTACGTTGAATTTGTGAAGGTTATATTTTCTTTAAGCGGCCTGGTTATGTATAAGAAACTAGGGGTGATAGCAGGTTCTTCTTACGGGTAAGCAGATACCGCTTCACATGTGGCATGTGTCGTGTTGCTTGTTTAATTACCAATCCGGTAATAAGCTAATTCGGTAGGTCAGGAAACAGGTGGGCTTGGTTCCGACTATAGGAACAGACCCGTCGTCATCTGATAATCCATAATGGTATACAACTCGTGATGACGTCCGTAAAATTTGCAAAGGGACCACTTGGACCTGTTGGTTTAATTTCCACCTTATGAGCAGCAACCCTGAATCAAGGCAATCATAATCGGACACGCAAACCCTGGAATATCATATGGAATGGGAGATATATATTTCATGTAGGCGCTGGTTGAATGTTGCAACAAAGAAATGTAAAGTTCAGGATCGATAAATTGAAATCATCTCATTGCCGTAAAGTTTTTTTTCTCATCACAAATAGTCATTAAACTATGAATTATTAAAGAGAGGACCTACTCTATATAGCGGAATGTGATGTTAAAGGATAATGCTGGCTCCTAAACATTCTTTATGTGAAGCACATGTTTAAGATCAGTTTGATTAAAAAGTAAAATCACAAAAATACTGAACTCAGTAAAAAATCTAATCGGAAAGTCCATAATGACATAGCAAAATCAAATGACAAAACACATCAAAAACGAATGGACAAGAACTGTCATAAACCTGACTTGGTACAAGCATTTTCGAATGTAGAAAATGGTGGATTAAACCTGTTTTTTTTTAGCGCTAAACCTCTCACTTTGTTGATAGTCTCATCAAATTCCGTTATATTTACAATGATGCGTCTACTAAAAAGACATAATAAATAAAATAGTAAAAAACTAAAGGAACAAGTCTGCAAGAATCGAAGACAGTTGGTTCCCATTGGAATGCTGATTGTAGGTTGACAAACACGTCCTCCAAAAGTAACAAATATGTTGTCAAATTAAGAATTCAAGCATCTTGACAATGTCAGTTTAACAAAATGATTTGTTTGAATCGAAGGGATTTTTAAAATGTTCAATGTATCCCTCCCTCCGACAAGATACTTGTATTTACGTTGACCATTTTTGTTGTATGAAAATAGTGAAAACCAATTTCTCAACCTTTTCTTTTAGTTTGGAATTGTGTAAAGAGAAGAAAATTCAAAAGGAGTCTTTAAAGATTCTGTATACTCTAACAGATCAATGGACTTTTTAGTACCCACATCTGATACACGCCGCCTTTAGAACAGGTAGTTTCAACATAAATTTGAAGCCCAGTTTTAAGTGCTGATACAATTGATTTCAATAGTATAGAAAGAGGTTTGGTGGAGCACTTAAAAGTCCCAGCAATATAACGTTGTGTGTATGGACACTTATGCAAGTTAAGTATCCAATGCGTAACAGTGGAAGAAGATACAGTTCTTCATCTTTGGTTGAAATGTAGGGGAACTAAACACTGACTTTATTTTCTCATTTGATAGAATCGGGGGTGTATATATTGAGTTTTTTAGTGATCATATATTCTCAAAGCCTGGTTTATTTAACAAACAGTTTATTTAATTTGTTTTAGACACAGAGGCGAAATTGTTTGGTGCTTCATTTGTTGAAATAACAAAATATATGTCATGGATGAAAAAATAGGCGCTTTGCAACATATGGATCTCTAAAGATTGATGTAGCCTGTATATTGATAGAGCCATTTTGTTTTATTTGTATCAACGACCTTACCAATCGATTGGTGCTAAACGTTGAAGTTTTCTCTGTGTTCCTCACTGGATCATATATATGTTGAATGATGTAGTATCTTAAATATCAATTAAATATCAGATGGGTGTTGTTTGGAAGAGTATCTTTAGCGTGAAGTGCCGAAGATTTGCTAATGTTAAATGAACTGGCACCATTATTTGCTGGAGTGTTCTAAAGGTTAAATGGATTTTCTCAAGTGCTAAACCGGAGTGATCGAAGTGTTAAATGGAGTATCATTAGTGTTTAGGTGGAGTGTTTGAAAGGTTATTTGGAAATATTTAATGGTGTATCTCCAGTGCTAAGCTGGAGTTTTCAAAGGGTTAAATGGAGACTCATCAGTCGTATATTTTGGAATTTTTAAAATGATAAAAGATTGAGTAGGCTTATGATTTTCAACATTTTTCTTACTGCAGTATAACCTCTCTGGCATTTGCATCCCAAATGCATGATACCATTCACTATTTACCTAGAAATACTGATCTTCTGAAAATGTTTAGATTCATCTTACATTATATCTTAATAATATATCATATCTGAATGTTTCTCAACAAGTTTAAGGCATGGTTTAATATACAGCATTCCGAAATGATTTTTATTATTTCAAAGGTTTAAAAAAAACAAATGTTACTTCTTATGTTTATTGTTATAAAGTCGACATCGGTAAATAAAGGCAACAGTAGTATACCGCTGTTCGATCCGTGAATTTAAAGTTGAACATAGAGACTTTAATTCAAAATATTAACGATATGCATTAAATTCTATTCCTGCAATTTGTCTCTGCATTTGTTGAAGTGTTACATTTTGGTGATTTCTGATATGTTACAATTATATCATCTATTTTGCACTCTGGCTTGCAATTACTCCCATAATATGCTGCAAACTTCACACTATTTACCATAATAGTGAAACACTCATTCGAATTGAATGGAATAGGTTCTGACAAAACAACAGTCTGTACATCACAACTCTGAGTGCAACTGTCATATTTTTGGTTACATATTTCATTTTCACTATCATTTAAAATTTTTATAACAATATCTCTGTCATTGCAAGATGCATTGCCTGATGGACCATATAATATAACAGACTTAAGCTCAATGTTCTTATTGACTGTTATCTTCAAAGCATCATTCTCCTTATTATTGTAAAGCATCCATGAACTTGATAAATTCCTATGACGCAAAACCCTGTAACTTTTCCGGTAACATACTCTGCGGACTGACTCTGCGAAAAATTCATTTTCCTGACCATAATGGGAAGAAAATACACTAACTACCTCTTCCAAAGTCAGAAACCCAGTATGAACAATTTCGTTTGCAAAATATATTTTGTCAATAAGAGGAAACCGGACAAGATACAGCAGTGACCCAGTTATTTTTCGCATGTTTTCGCCGGACGGGTCGATCTTCTCTGCCTCACATTGACTACTTGCCCACTTTATAAAAAATTGGCAAATCTCTGTTTCGGAACAATTAACCGAATCTAATTGAAGGATAGATTCCATGCATTCTTTTGACATCTTAATAGCATTTGGCGCTTTAAGAAATTCCACTGCATTGTACTGAATATGATCAAGGCCCTTGTTTCTGAGATCCTGAAGGTGAAATTTAGATGCAATATCAATTACCAGTGAGGCATTTGATGTTTCGACTGAAGATGAAAGCAAAATTGCACATTCATTCTTCATTTCGGGTATCATATATTTTTCTGCAACATAAAGTATTTCTTGGATGTTGTCGAGAGAAAGATCCAGTTCATCTGAATAAATATACCTGTAATATAGATAAAGTGTGATTTTTATGTATATGTGTATCATATACCTAAAGTCCACATTATAAGTTATATGGTTCGCTACTGACCTCATACGGATCCATAGAGGGTTAGTAAAATCCATAGGGGGTGAGGCTGGAGGCCGAATTCCCTATGGGCTATGGGTTTTATTCACCCTCTAAGGGTCCGTAGGGGTTAAGTAGTTAACCGTATAATGAATTTATCACACGCTGGACTTTTTCTGCTGTGTTTTGTGGAAAAATAAACAATGAAACAGAACAACATTAATAGATGACGTCACAATTTAAGCGTCATGAACACCCTATGAAATTTACTAACCCTACTGTCTCATAGGGGGTGACCACGTGACGGAGTTAAACCAATCAAAACGTGATAATTACCCGGGTTGTGATAATTATAAATGTATGCCTGAAGCAATTGCAAGTGGTTGTCCTCTGCTGACTTTTATGTATATTATTTTATATTCGTTTTGTTGTCCTATCACGAGTGAAAACAAAATGAAGTTTAGTTTATCCAATGTTCATACTTATTCACTAGGGTGTTATCTTCTGTTATGGCAATCTCCTTGAAGTGTATTCGGTATAGTTCAGAAGTTGTTTTTTTAAGATAGTAAAGTATGAAAATAATGTTTAATGTAGATAACAAGTACTGAAAATTCTAAACAAAAACTTAATTAACTGCAAGCTAGTTGTCTGAAATACTGAATATTTACAATTATTAGGAATAAGTCTGAAAAGCGCGATGTTCGTACCACATTGGAAAATCGGTGTAGTTGGCAAGATGCAAGTCCAAAATATATAATTTTGTGATTTCATATTCATTGCTATTGTACGTATTTTGAAAAATAATGTTTTTTAAAATAAAAACGAAAAAAATAATTGTTGAAACTATGTTTTCTGCTGCATGCGACAAGCTTCATTTAAAAAAAATCCGGCTATTTTTAGGCTGTCCCGCGTATATAACAAATTTCATTTATTGTAACCACTAAACTATGATTTTCGTCTAAACTATTTAATATTTTGAAAAACGGTTTCTTCCATTGTTTAACATAAAGGTTCTTTCAGTCTTTTATGCATTTTTAATAACGTTATGATAACGTCATAGAAAAAAGCGTTCCATACTACAAGGGCATATCTGTCCCACGAGAAAAAGAAATTGGGATTCCAGATTTGATAATCAAAAAACATTTATCTAAAATGGAAAAAGGTTAGTATTTGTATCTACTACATCGATGTTAATTTGCTTAATTTTATAAATTTAAGACAAATATCCTGAAATATCATATATGGTAATTTATGAGCGATTATTCAAAGGCTTACACCTTGTCGCACCGCCATTTTTTGACGTAAAAACGAACTCAACTCAAATTTACGTCAATTGTTTGCTTATCAGTTCTCTTATAATGGTAGAATTTTATGATTCTTTAAAATGTTATTTTTCTTAATTTTTCAAAAATCTAAAATACATAAATTTTCAATAAGTAGTTAAAAAGCACCGTCAATTTTGCGGAGTCTTCCAAGAATGTCGCACTTGCTTAAAAATAACGTTTCAGTCGAAGTTTTGGCGACTTACCTAAAGGGTATCAAAATGAAAATGGAATATTCTAAAATTTAAATAGTATTTTGCAAAAAAATGGGTATGCGTAATAACAAACGTTTCGTTCCGATCGTATTTTTGTGTCACCTTAACAAAAGGTAATTCTTACTTAAGCAAGACGTTGAATGTACCCAAATTTACATCTTGTACAATGACTTCTCCCTTTTCCGGAAATCCACCTTCAAACATAGTATAGAATACTGGACTCCGACTAGCCAACATGTACTTATGCACTTTAATAGTACTTTGCTCTGCCCCAACTTTAAAAATCACATCACACATTATTTCTTTCTTTAGCATATACATCATGCATTCTGTTATGGATTTATTATCTTGCCAATCCCTTGAGTAATTGTTTTCGGCCATCTACAAAGAAAGTATATGCATATTAACAAAATTTATCAAATCTATATTTGTAGATTGTTTGATTAAATAAGAACAAGAAAAAGAGGAAATTGAAATTATTCCAAGCTGTTTATTGGTTAGATACAGACTGAGAAAAAGACTCAACAAAAAAATAAAACAGTCAATTGAATATCACTGTCTATTCACGATAGAAGCAGTATACAACGATAATGATAATGGAAAGGTGTTTAATATCTAGTGATAATTTACCTGCAAATTGGAGCCTGATAATTTGATATCATGAATATGAATATGATGTTTTATTTTTTTTCTTCTCGATAGGTTGACCTGCCAGTGGCGGATCCAGTTGGGGGGGGGGGGGTTTCCGGGGGTTGAAACCCCCCTTTTTTTGGCCGATCAATGCATTTGAATGGGAGCATATAGTTGTAACCCCCCCTTTTTACTCTGGTTTGGGAACCCCCCTTTTTAAAATGGCTGGATCCGCCACTGCCTGCTTTAACTTACTAGTACATAATTTCAATAAGTTTGCAGTCCCTACTCGGAGACTCCATTCTGAGTCAACCAGTCTTTACTCTAACTCATAAATACGGCGTGTTCAGTTGAAAAAAGTCTTTGGATGGAGACATGTAGGGATCGAACCTATGAACTACAACTATCGATACAAGCTCAATGACAAGACATCAACAAGACAGAATAACAACGTACACAATGACGTAATGACATACATTAGATGAAAAGCTCCTAAACTCATAACATCATAATTGCATGATCTCGAATGACCGAAAAACATCATGAACCCCTTGTTCTCAATGTGCAGATTTTGAATAACAAAGTTAAACGTTTGGTCAGTCATAGGTCAAATATTAATCGTTTCCGGGAAATCTTTTTAATAGGTTTTTCATATGGCTAGCCCAACTGTAAGACACATTTTATTGATATAAAACAGTCAGAGAGATTTGACTGAATTCTATTTATTCATTTGTAATTCATTCATGGGCATCATGTTTTCTGGTCTGTGCGTCTGTCCGTCTGTTCCAGGTTAAAGTTTTTGGTCAAGGTATCTTTTGATGAATTTGAAGTCCTATCAACATGTTCCCTATGATATGATCTTTCTTATTCTAATGCCAAATTAGAGATTTTACCCCAGTTTCACGGTCCACTGAACACAGAAAGTGATAGTGCGGATTGGGCATCCGTGTAATTTGGACACTTTCTTGTTTTTTAATATATTTCGAATCATTTCAAAATTTTCTTACTGAGTTTTCCTAGTGTAATGTTTGTTTAAGACTTATCATATATTATTTATTTCAAAAGATATCATGGCCTAAAATAGCATTGGCTTATAGACTTAGACAATGGATTTTCAGTAAATAACTTCATCACGGTAATCTCTCATGTGAGGACTGTGCAACAACGTTTATAAGTACATCCTTTTATCAGCTAACAAAGTGCATTTTGAAAAAAAAGAATGAATATAATCCAAATGTGTATGCATGTGGGCGTCTACTAGAAGATAACATATTGAACAATTTATATGCAGTCGAAATGATATAACAATTTGATTTTTAAATCAGATATTAGGTAAAACACGTGTACAATAGAATTTGTTTTGCGATAACTTTGACTAATACATTAAATGGACCTAATATCTGATTTTCTGCACCCTATGAAAGGTCTCCACTTTAATCAGATAAGATGCCTGTGTATCGTATATATATATGAGACAATATCTGAAAAAGTCTAATTTTTGGAAATAAGAAAAAACAAAAAAATAATTTTTATACCCAGTATTTTAATAGCACAAATCGAAGAACACACATTGGGGATCTAGGAACTGTTGTCTGTAATTCAAACAATTGTTTAATAAGGAAACAATGGCAATTTTAAAAATGGTACAAAAAATCCAGTTCTTTCCTGTTACTAAAGTGAATCAATTTTAAAAAGTTTCTAATTGGAATAAGAAATAAGTTTAAGACACTATTTGTGGTTTACTAGTATATCCTGCAATAGTTTATCAAATACCAATTATTGATTTTAGCATTTGCAATACAAAAGGTTTAGAAATATACTTAAATATAGTCAGATATGTCGGTAACATGAAAGAATCTTGAGTAACAGCACAACGGTAACAGGACAGAGTTGGTAACAGAAAGGATTTTTCTGCTTTATTTCAAAGTTTAAGAAAAATACATCATTTTAAATTGGTCACAATTGGAAGATAACAGCAAACAATGTCATTTATCCTTTGAAACTGTATTTGCAAGATGAAAAATCTGCCTAGGTAATGAAAAATTTTAAAATAAATTCCTTTCTGTTACTATCTACTATACTAGAATTGCACAATGTTCTCTGCTGTTATCAAAAGCAAAAAACCTATTTTTTTTATTCAATATACTGTATATTATTTTGGAATTTATTTGATATGGTGGTGATAACGTATATTAAATGAAATGGTTGGCATATAGTAGATTAACTTTTCGATTCTTCAGTGAAATTGTCTTGAACATCCTTCCTGTTACTGATGATGGTTATGCTGTTACTTTTTATCAGGTAACATGACAAAACGTAACAGAAAGGAATTACGCGATAGTTTTTGTCCTTTTTATCACATTAAATGTAAGTGTATTTCCTGTGACATATAACTTTTAAAAAGATGATATAAAAACACACTTAATGCTGTGGTGCACACTTAAAAATATTCTCAGAAAGTGTAAGAAAAGGCTGTAACAGGATAGAACACCAATAAGTATTTTTCTATAAATTCTTACCTTGGATGGGCTTGAATTTTCAAACCTGGCCGCCTTTCCAACTATTTCTTTGTACTAATGCATTCAGGAAATGATGCTCTTCACAATACATAATGGGAAAATAACTATTGGTCTTGTAAACGTTTCCACAGGTAAAAAAAACCCAGTGGTAACAGGAGGGAAATCACCCCTGGGGACAATTTTTTTCTCTTAAAATTTGCAAAATTTTATTACATGCTATAGTTATAATATAAAAAGACAAATTAGGGGCAAGTTTATTATATAATATATCATATATGTGCGAATCGGACGCCTGTTTAATTAATTTGGATATTATTTGAATGATTTAGTTTTCAAAAAAACACAGGGGACAACATGATTTTAGGGGGGGTTTGAACATTTAAATTACAATGTTTTATTGGAAGAAATATAAGAATGAGTGTTTAATTGACAGGACATGGTGCATTATATAATTTAGTTTATACTGAAACTTAAAATTTTCAAAAAAGATGGTTGAATAAAAAAATAATTGCTGGTGAAGTGCGGGACATGGAAATTAGACTTTTTCAGATATTGTCTCATATATATTAGAGAATAGAAATTACAATAGTTGAAAACATTACTTTGAAATCGTTTAACAGCAGAACTACAACGATCTACAACTGTATAATGAAATTAAGGAAATAAAAATAAGCACTAAGCACCCATATTTTATTCATCACAAATGTCGAATGTATTATATCGATATTAATTTTCAATACTAAGAGTAATAGAAAAAATTGTAAACCAATGTCAAACAGAGAAATGCCCGCAAAAAAACTCATTTACATGTAAACTTTACGGGACACTAAATTTGAAAATAAAAATCACAATTTAGTTGAATGTCCTTTTATTTTTCAGTCCCAGACGATAGTACACAAAAGTTATAAAAAAGTGAGCCGACATTGTTGCTAAATATATTTAGAGATAAAAGTCCAACTTACAGTTTGCTTCCTGATTTTGAAAACAAAAATATCTTTTTCACGTGGTGGTTATGTTAGCCACAGAAGAAATCTGCCTTGAAGTTCACTTATCTTAAACGATGTGTAAAATCCAAACGAACTATTCCGATACACCTGGACAGAAAATCAATAAAAAATGCATTTGTCTCCCTTGAAGTAAAACTATATGGTTTACAAATTAAACTGCAGTTGGAATATTCTTCAAACAATATTTAAAACTATTAAATATGTTTGGATTTGTATGCAGGAATCTTTATGGCATTAAAATTCGAACGATCGAAGTAGAGGCCGGGGTTGCTCCCAAATGATCCGGCAACTGAAATTGAAATATAGACTGTCTTTATCGTTTAAACGTTTGTTTTTTTTTTTCAAAATGACAAGTTCGTATTTGAAATAAATCAAACTGGCATTTTTACGAACTTCACTGACCGAGATCGTCGTGAATAATAATGCATGCAACATTAACCACTTGCCTTTAGCTATCTATATATACAGTCTATCAACCAATCCATGGCAGAGACCAATTTTAAAGAAAATGTCAAGAAACTTAGTAGTGTCAACATGTATATTAACTGATCATTGATGCTGAATATTAAAAACAATAAGTTTTTGCTATATTTATCTTTTCACGTGCATGAAATAGATCAAACTGTAAATTAGTTTGTCAAATTACATGAACATGTCTCAAAAGGTACGATTCCTGTTAAGAGGCATTGATTCAAAATTCAACGAAAATACAACATCAACAACATATATAAAACCAATCAGTATTCAATTGATACAGATTCCATTAATTTGACAAACGACGGGAACTTACTTGTTGTTTGGCCTTTCAACTTTCGGTTTATCTCTATAAAAAAAAATAAAGCACAGCTATTAACTGAGTAAATCAAATGTACGCATGAATAGAAAACGAGAATAATTGCCAAAAAAGACAACTTAATTCATCCAGGCTATCAGCACGATTTAAGGCCATATCGGTTTCCGATGGTCAAATCAAGGATTTGTATAGGTCTTACTATACAAATCCTTGGTCAAATAAAGAACATTTACTAAGAAGAGACTTATGAGGTTAAAAGTTGATAGAAGGAGATTTGGCCGATTACGTCGACAGGATAAGCGTCTATTGCTATGCTAGCATCACTCGCTATGCCAATTTATACTTTGTCAAAATGTAATAATTATAAAAAGAACACAACCAGTAAAATAACGACGACGACTAAACTGGTTATATTACCTAAAGCACCAATATGCGTCCCTAAAGACAAAAGGAAGAGTTTCTACTCATAGCCTGCATGATGAATAAGAATTATAATTAACCTCAGATAGGCTATACATTTGGCACTTAATTGTCAATATATGAAGTAAAAATAAATCGAGAGTTGCACAACGTCATCACAATGTTCAATGTCAAGGTCAATATTATGCATTGAATTCTATCCCAGCTATTTGACCTTGTTCTACACTTGTACCAGTGGTACAGTTTGGTGAATTCTCAAAGGTTATAACTATATCATGATCTATTCGGCATTTTTGTTTACAATGTTTCCCATAGTATGCATCAAATTTGATACTGTTTACCATTATAGTAAACAAGGTATTAGCATTTATTGGAATAGGTTCTGACAAAAGAACAGTTTGTAGTTCACTACTCTGTGTGCAGCTCTCATACTTTTGAGTAAATATTTCATTCCCGCCGTCATTAAGAATCTTTACAGTAATGTCCCTTACAGAGACAGGCACATTACCGACTGGACCAAATAAAATCACGGATTTCAGTTCAATATTTCTATTCACTTTTACATTCAAAGCATCATACTCTATACCAGTATGTTTATACCATGGACTTGCAACAGATCTATGGCGCCAAACCGTGCAATCTTTGTTATTGTAACATAATTTTGAATTTCGGACTGACTCTGCGAAAAATTCATTCTTCCTACCATAGTGGGAAGAAAACACACTAATTACTTCTTCCGAATTCATCAGACCAGAATGGGCAATCTCTTTTGCAAAATACTCTTTGTCAACCAGCGGAAACCGGACCAGATACAACAAGGGACCAGTTATTTCTCGCAAGTTTTCACCAGATGCCGTTTTACATTCGGCCTCACATTGGTGACTTGCCCACTTTATCAGAAATCGGCAAATATCTGTTTCGGAACAATATATGGAATCCAATCTAAGGATAGCTTCCATACATTCTTTTGACATTTTAATAGCATTTGGCGCCATCAGGCATTCAGTTGCATTTTTCTGAATATGCTCGAGACTCTTGAGTTTCAGATGCTCAAGGTGAAAATGAGATGCAACATTGAACACCCCTGGAGCATTCGATGTTTCAACTGACGATAAGAGCAGACTCGTACATTCATCTTTCATTGTTGATAGCATATACTTTTCGGCACCATAAAGCACTTCTTGAATGTTGTCAAGTGAAAGATCCAGTACATCTGAATAAATATACCTGTAAAGAAATAAACAAAATATCGCTTATATATGAGAGTCTGTTTGGTTTTATTATAATAGAGAATACTAGTAATAATTATAGCTTATAGTTGATCATCTCAACGAGATTGATATTCTCGCTTGAGCCGGTACGGCGAAAGCGAGAAAAGCAATCGAGTTGAGATGCATTGATAATCTGTTTATCGCTATTTGACCTATGATGACGTTGTCAATTTCATGTAAATTTCATAAGCAACGCCACGTGCCTCCTAAGTTTCTAGCGATAATTGTCCATCTCAAGTGAGGAGCATGATATGAAAAATTATCACAAAGAAAGATCAAAGGAAAAATGCACAAAATAGCGATTAACTTCAAAGGGTATAGTTTGTTGTCAGAATCAGAAATGTTCTTGCGCGAATTCTTTTTTTTTTATATATAAGTTTTTTGACGCTAACAATAAAATGATATTTTTGTTTCCAAAATTTAACACTATAAGGTATGGGGGAAATCTTGATTCAGGACAATTTCTTTGTCATCTGCGTGACCACAATATTTTATTTCTTAAATCAGACCCCCCCCCCCCCCAAACACTTTGAAGTTAGATTGTCCTTCCCTTACACGCAATACAGAGGTAGAACCTATATATATATATCTTACTTCAACAAAACTTTAAAGGTTGCTGAATTTATATCTGTTACGATGATTTCTCCCTTTTCAGGACAAGAACCTTCAAACATGGTATAAAATACTGGACTTCGGCTTGCCAACATGTATTTGTGCGCTTTGATAATACTATGATCTGTTCCAACACGGAAAGTGACGTCACACATAATTTCTTTCTCTAGCATATACGTCATACATTCTGATAGTGATTTGCCATCTTGCCAGTCTACCGTTCCCTCTGGTTCAGCCATCTGTAAAAAGATGCAGACAAACATTTAATAGACTCTTTAACTGTAATGTATATATATTGTTTAAACAATATCTTCGTACGAGGCAAACACAAGTATTCAAATATAAGTAACACTTTATTGAAAAGCGCTTTACGCCCATATGGGCAAATCCGTGCAATTGCCAATGGCTAAAAACATTTAACATGATATACAGTTTACATACAAGCAATGTTTTAGTACCAACCTACAATTTGCGAGAGTAATAAAGAGGAACAAAATAAAAAAACACATGTATTTTGAAATTTCTATTTTTTGGAGGGAATGGGAGTTGACGATTAAAATAATGATTCATTCTTCGTCATTAAATTGCTTTTATCCTCAATTTATATGTAATTTTCACATTTGATAATGTTTCGTGTACTTAATAGATGAAATTGTACTCCTCTAGGTCAGTTATGGAGAAATTGCTTACTGTGCCATTGTATTTCAAAAAAAGATATATAAAAGGTCATGGCAGGACATAATGTGATACAATTCCAAAGGGAACAGCAACAGGCTGATCTTTTCTTAAAAACAACAAAAGAAACAAAACTAAGACAGATAGTAACCCTTCGAAATGCACGTCCAAGAGATGGGAAAGACACGAACAGAAAACGTGTTTGTTGGCGCTCAAATCTCCTAACCTGGCAGGGACAGTGAAGTAACAGAACAACATAGATAAAAAAAGGAATAAAAAATCTGTTCTTATAAAATCGGCACTAAACACACAAATAAATCTAAAAGGCACTAACACAAGGAACCGATCTAAGAGTGATCACCAGTGGCGGATCCAGGGGGGGGGGGGGTTCCGGGGGTGCGCACCCCCCCTTTATTTTTGCCGATCAATGCATTTGTATCGGGACATATGTTTTGCACCCCCCCCCCTGCACCCCCCCTTTGCCCTGGGTTAGCACCCCCCTTTCGAAAATTCCTGCATCCGCCCCTGATCACAGTTATTGGAACTTAAGTCAAAGCCATGCCGTACCATATAATATCCCTGGGGATTTCGCATAGGGTCCCTCATTTTTTACTTCTAATTTTTTTATATCATTTTTGATATTTTTTTATTTATTTTGCCTATCATTATCTTTATATTTTAGAACCGCATAATTTTTAGCTTACCTGGCCCGAAGGGCCAAGTGAGCTTTTCTCATCACTTGACGTCCGTCGTCTGTCGTCCGTCGTCGTCGTTAACTTTTTCAATTGAACTTCTTCTAGAGAACCATTGAATGGAATAAAACCAAACATAGCACGAATGTTCCTTATGAGGTGTTGACCAAGTGTTGTTACTTTGTAGCCGATCCATCATCCAAGATGTCCGCCAGCGGGGGACTTAGTTTAACATAGGACCCTATGGGAAATGCATAAAAATTACTTCTTTTAGAGAACCACTGAATGGAATGAAACCAAACATGGCATGAATGTTCCTTATGAGGTGCTGACCAAGTGTTGTTACTTTGTAGCCGATACATCATCCAAGATGGCCGTCAGCGGGGGACTTAGTTTAACATAGGACCCTATGGGAAATGCATACAAATGACTTCTTTTAGAGAACCACTGAATGGAATGAAGCCAAACATGGCATGAATGTTCCTGATGAGATGCTTACCAAGTGTAGTTACTTTGTGGCTGATCCATCATCAAAGATAGCCGCCAGCGGGGGACTTAGTTTAACATAGGACCCTATGAGAAATGCATACAAATTACTTCTTTTAGAGAACCACAGAATGGAATAAAACAAAACATAGTATGAATGTTCCTTATGAGGTGCTGACCAAGTGTTGTTACTTTGTAGCCGATCCATCATCCAAGATGGCCACCAGCGGGGGACTTAGTTTAACATAGGACCCTATGGGAAATGCATACAAATGACTTCTTTTAGAGAACCACTAAATTGAATGAAACCAAACATGGCATGAATGTTCCTTATAAGGTGCTGACCAAGTGTTGTTACTTTGTAGCCGATCCATCATCCTAGATGGCCGGCAGCGGGGGACTTAGTTTAACATAGGACCCTATGGGAAATATATCCAAATGTCTTCTTTTAGAGAACCATTGAATGGAATGAAACCAAACATGGCATGCATGAATGTTCCTTATGAGGTGCTGACCAAGTGTTGTTACTTTGTAGCCGATCCATCATCCAAGATGGCCGCCAGCGGGGGACTTAGTTAACAAAGGACCCTATGGGAAATATATTGAAATGTCTTATTTTAGAGAACCACTGAATGGAATGAAACCAAGCATGGCATGAATGTTCCTTATGAGGTGCTGACCACGTGTTGTTACTTTGTAGCCGATACATCATCCAAGATGGCCGTCAGCGGGGGACTTAGTTTAACATAGGACCCTATGGGAAATGCATACAAATGACTTCTTTTAGAGAACCACTGAATGGAATGAAGCCAAACATGGCATGAATGTTCCTGATGAGATGCTTACCAAGTGTAGTTACTTTGTGGCTGATCCATCATCAAAGATGGCCGCCAGCGGGGGACTTAGTTTAACATAGGACCCTATGAGAAATGCATACAAATTACTTCTTTTAGAGAACCACAGAATGGAATAAAACAAAACATAGTATGAATGTTCCTTATGAGGTGCTGACCAAGTGTTGTTACTTTGTAGCCGATCTATCATCCAAGATGGCCACCAGCGGGGGACTTAGTTTAACATAGGACCCTATGGGAAATGCATACAAATGACTTCTTTTAGAGAACCACTAAATTGAATGAAACCAAACATGGCATGAATGTTCCTTATAAGGTGCTGACCAAGTGTTGTTACTTTGTAGCCGATCCATCATCCTAGATGGCCGCCAGCGGGGGACTTAGTTTAACATAGGACCCTATGGGAAATATATCCAAATATCTTCTTTTAGAGAACCATTGAATGGAATGAAACCAAACATGGCATGCATGAATGTTCCTTATGAGGTGCTGACCAAGTGTTGTTACTTTGTAGCCGATCCATCATCCAAGATGGCCGCCAGCGGGGGACTTAGTTTAACAAAGGACCCTATGGGAAATATATTGAAATGTCTTATTTTAGAGAACCACTGAATGGAATGATACCAAACATGGCATGAATGTTCCTTATGAGGTGCTGACCAAGTGTTGTTACTATGTAGCCGATCCAACATCCAAGATGGCCGCCAGCATGGGGACTTAGTTTAACATAGGACCCTTTGGGAAATGCATACAAATGACTTCTTTTAGAGAACCACTGAATGGAATAAAACAAAACATAGCATGAATGTTCCTTAGGAGGTGCTGACCAAGTTTTGTTACTTTGTAGCCGATCCATTATCCAAGATGGCCGCCAGCAGGGGACTTAGTTTAACACAGGACCCTACGGAAATACTACAAATGTCTTCTTTTAGTGAAACACTAAATGGAATGAAACCAAACATAGCATATTTGTTCCTAATGAGATACTGACCAAGTGTTGTTACTTTGTCGCCATTGCAACATCCAAGATGGTCGCCAGTGAGGGGACTAAGTTTAACAGAGGACCCTATGGGAAATGCATACAAAAGTCTTCTTCTAAAGAACCACTGAATTGAATGAAATCAAACACAGCATGAATGTTCCTTTCCTAATGAGGTGCTGGCCAAGTGTTGTTACTTTTAGCCAAATTTTATATTTTTTTTATATGATTTCAAAAACCCAAGTAGAATCAGGTGAGCGATACAGGCTCTTAAGAGTCTCTAGTTTATAGAATTGCAATGCTCGTCAAATTCACTTTACTGAACGACTTAAACTTTTAATTCGTATTAACAAAAAAAGTATTTCTAATGCGAGTTGGATAATTCGAAGTAGCCAATTTGAATCCATTCGAATTAAAACAGAAAAGTGTGTGTTCGTGTAAACGAGGCATTAAATTTGTTTGGTTTATTTCCCTCCATTCTTTTTTTGTTTGTCTATTTATCCACCACTTTTTGCCAATGATTCTCTATTCCGTAAAAACCAGGTAGATCCTCATCTTAACATTATAATGAAGGCTATTTTTACACCTTAAAAATAAATTTAAAAACAACGGAATTTATAATATATACTATAATGACTTTGTACGGTACAAAATGTGTTCAGCTCGTTATTCATAAAAATGATTTAAATAAGATAAGTAAAAAAATCGATTGTGGTTAATCCTCTCAACAATTCATATAAAGGTAAACATTTCAAATATTATTCCTTCCTGGTTCTTATAAATTTTTACCCTTTTTAGGTCTCTATATCCTACTAGTTGTAGGTTTAAAATTATCGACGTAAACAACTTACTAGGTTACGTTTCAAATAATCCAAATGACCTCTCTCATTCACGCCAGGAAAGTAGATGCATAAAATTACAGTTGTATAAATTCCTTGTAATACACAAAGACTTATTCAAAATCAGTAACCCATAAAGACTTTAACCGACATAAAATATATTTATAGTACAGTTTCATTGGATATCCCGATCATATGACAATCACTGTTTTTAATTAAATAAGAAATTGCATTGATTATGTATTATCATCAGGGGCAGATCCGTCCATGTTCCGAAATCTGGATAAAAAGGGGGAGAGGTTTCAATTATATAACCCTATTCAAATGCATTGATCGTCCATTAAAAAGGTGACGGTTAAGAATTTCCAAATATATTTGAAAAGATCTTGTCTCTAATTTAGTTGTGGACTTTAAATATATTTAGCAATACATGAAATTCCGAAAATGAGGTCAACATTGGTCAAGACTTACTGTGTATAAAATAAACAGAAGTTGGCAAAAATGTTAGTGATAAATAAGTGAGCAATGTGCATAATAAGGAAACCTCACATTTAATTTCGGATTTCTTTAATAGTAAAAAATCGTTTTCATCATATATTAATGAGTCAATAGCAGCAATCACATATAAGGAGAAAGTAGCATGAACCGCATATATAATGAGAGAATATAAACAATGTCCGGCGCGGATTAAGACGAAGCGCATACGATGAACGCCTACTATTCCACGATAAAAAGAAAGAAAAATGTATGAGAGGAAAAATAACAACAAACTTGGTCAAATAAGGTTCTCTCTCAGAGGGTATGGATGAGGGTCTTTCATTTCTGTAATCTTTTTTTTTTTCGCACGTTATTTTTTCATAAGGCTATAAAATAATGGCTATTCCTATTGAGATATTTCAGTATTATACGAGAAACTGGAAACTATACAAAAAAAATGATAAACAGGATGAGCTTTTCCTATTGTAAATTGTACAGTCAAATCCTAGAAAATTAACAGCTAAAGGTCACAATAGGGCCTCCCACAATGTGCAAAGCCCATACGGCACAATCAGCTTTAAATGGACACGAAATGGCAAATGTTAAACAATTCAAATTTGAAAACTAACGGCTTAGTTTATGTGCAAAATAATGAACGTGAAACAAATTCATTTTTTTGTATTACAAAATCTGTTACAATGCAACAAACGACAACCTCTGAATTACAGGCTCCTGACTTAGAACCTGTACATGCTAAGTCTTTTGTTTTGCACATTTTCCCTATAGTTTGAATTAGTGAAAAAATGTTTTTTTAAGTCAAGATAATTGTGCATGTATGATATATGATAGATATATTATTTTAAAGATGTATTTCCATAGACGGATAAATCCAGAGATATAATATGTAATAGATATATAAAGGATACATGAATTGGTACATGTAGTTATATTATTAATACAAAAGGTCCAACCCCAAGGGTACTAGACAATAGAAGTATGATCACCATTGGTCTGACCGACAGTGAAACCCTCGCCAAAGCGGGGTGTCCGTTTTACTGTGCGGGATGTACACATTTGCAGCCACATCAGAATAGAGGCGTTAAATTCGATGTGTCGTTGAGGGGTCCATAGGGGACCTGTTGAAATGCTTTATTTCTGTCCTTATCCAATATGCCATCATATTCTGTGCCAGTCTAAATTGCTCCGACCTTAATTCCGGACACCTCTTTTACAGAACCTACCAATTGTATCTAATGTTAGTTTGTTCTCGTCCTGAATATGCATGAAACATTTGACACT
The DNA here is from genome assembly GCA_037788925.1 of Mytilus galloprovincialis. NCBI lineage: Eukaryota > Metazoa > Mollusca > Bivalvia > Mytilida > Mytilidae > Mytilus > Mytilus galloprovincialis. The sequence goes on along the minus strand of CM075342.1, from coordinate 11,715,159 downwards.
GATCGTCCAGCAACCAACAATCAATCAATCAATCAATCAATCAATCAAAAGGTCCAAAAGAATGTCTTTTGAACAATATTCTGAATGCTATACATGTATATGTATATATAATATAGTCCATGTAGGTTGTATTAATATATATACCAGAGTATCTTGATGCATTAATGATCTGGTTATGTTACAAAATAATAGATGAAGTATTGAACACTCATCAATTAGTTGTACATAAGGTAGAAGGGGTGTCTAAATTATAATCCATAGAATTTTTGAATAGTTTGACAAAATGTAGCCGTTATATCATGCTTTTTAAAAAATAATTAAAAAAAATGGGTTACGGGCTTATTTTCACGCTACACAGTGTTCAAAATTGACAGATTTTGCATAGATTATGCATGGAACACCCAATTTTCTGCAATAAAGCGTCAACGACACCATAGAATTTTGAGATAACATATGAGAAGATAGCTTTAATAGTATGCTTTCAATTGAAAAAAGAAAAAATGGGGTCACCGTACCCGTTTTCTTGCTACATAATAAAATAGGTAAATTCCAAACACATTCTATTGTAAAAGTGCCTTTATCTGAATTATCTGCCTTTGCATTTAAGTTGCCTCCCCTTATGTGGTAAAGTTGGAAAAAATTTAATCATACAAAATTTTTCTCTTTTTTTGTAAAATACAACCATAAATATGATAAAAATGTCATTTTTTTTAATGAAATGAAAGTTCTTACACATGAATTTCCTACTACTCTCAAAATTTGCACATTCTATTAAAGATCTAGACCTTGTTTTCTGGTATTTCCAAATCCAAGATGGAGGAAGACACCCTATATCTACCATAAGAAGTAGATCTTTATACCAAATAAATGGTAAGATCAGTGTTCATATTTTGTTATGTTTCTGTATGTTTTTGTCTATTTCATTTTAGTTCATTATACAATGTATATATATGTTCAATCTATTAAAACAACAAAATAGTATTTTTTGTAAATATTTTATTTAAGTCTTTTAAGTAAATTTAATGGAATAACTTAGATTTAATAAAAAAAATCACCAAAAAAGTTTTGTTGCATGTATAAAAATAGTAATTTGTCAAAGTTTTAGATAACTTAATTCATAAACTATTAACACTAGTAATTCTGATAACATTTTGTTGACAGATATTGAACCATACTGTTCGAATATTGTACATGGTGTAATTAGTGTAATACCATATAGGTTCCATAGTTTTGTATATATATACAGGACCATACTGTTCGAAAATTGTACATGGTGTAATAAGTGTAATACCATATAGGTTCCATAGTTTTATATATATATACAGGATCACACTGTTCGAATATTGTACATGGTGTAATTAGTGTAATACCATATAGGTTCCATAGTTTTGTATATATATACAGGATCATACTGTTCGAATATTGTACATGATGTTATTAGTGTAATACCATATAGGTTCCATAGTTTTGTATATATATACAGGATCATACTGTTCGAATATTGTACATGGTGTAATTAGTGTAATACCATATAGGTTCCATAGTTTTGTATATATATACAGGACCATACTGTTCGAATATTGTACATGATGTTATTAGTGTAATACCATATAGGTTCCATAGTTTTGTATATATATACAGGACCATACTGTTCGAAAATTGTACATGGTGTAATAAGTGTAATACCATATAGGTTCCATAGTTTTATATATATATACAGGATCACACTGTTCGAATATTGTACATGATGTTATTAGTGTAATACCATATAGGTTCCATAGTTTTGTATATATATACAGGATCATACTGTTCGAATATTGTACATGGTGTAATTAGTGTAATACCATATAGGTTCCATAGTTTTGTATATATATACAGGACCATACTGTTCGAATATTGTACATGATGTTATTAGTGTAATACCATATAGGTTCCATAGTTTTGTGTATATATATACAGGACCGTACTGTTCGAATATTGTACATGGTGTAATTAGTGTAATACCATATAGGTTCCATAGTTTTGTATATATATATACAGGACCATACTGATCGAATATTGTACATGGTGTAATTAGTGTAATACCATATAGGTTCCATAGTTTTGTATATATATACAGGACCTTTCTTCATTATACATGTATATAGTTTTGTATTCTGTTTACTAAGTATAATTTATGTGTGTTTTTGTGCTTATGTGTCTTAATATTATAAGATGTTGTATGATTCCCATTTAAACAACTCATCACAAGAGAACACATGTTGAAAATTAGCGTGTAGAATGGTGATAGATACCAGGTATAGGCTGAATTGTACATGTATCACCTTTCTTCATGCCCATTTTCAACCTACCTTTAAAGTCTTATAAGAAACATCTGACCTTGAGAACACATGTACTACCAAAATAACACCTGGTTTTCTGGAAATCTTACATAAGTATACTACGGAGCGCATTAATCTGCAAACTCATAGACAAGTAAATTTTGGCTCAAAATGGTCTAAATATATTTCTCTTTCACCAAAAGTGTCATTTCTGCAAATTTTATCGTTGGTTTACAGTAAACAATGACATCAAAAACACTATTTATACGACCAACGTTCCAAATTGGAGGGAGTAATTGGTGGTCTGGCACTTAATTGGCCTGATTTGTGTACAAAATGAAGAACGATAAAACAGATGTGATATACAGCAACAAACGACAACCACTGAATTAAAGCCTCCTGACATAGGACAGGTGCATTAAAAGCATGGTTATAATCAGTGTTTTAACAGGCTAAGTTATTTATGTTGCTATATCCTTAATGCTTTAATTGTACCAATACAATGTTGTTGGTCATTTTAAATTAAAATGGCCTTAAATGACTACTATCCGAAGAATATTTGGTGTTAGATAATTAAATATTTAGAAAAAATAAAATGTAAGATTTATGTAGAACAACATTTCTCATGGTTAACGTTTTTTTTATAATTTTATAAGTCAAAAACATGGAAAAAATACAGTTTTTCAGTAGGAAATATATTTTGGTACAGTCTTTAGGAATGAAAAGAGTTATCTTCCTTTGTATATAATTGCAGTCTTTATTATAGAAAACTACACAACCAACCTAAGGTACAACCAACACTTCCTGGCTACATATAAATATTTTCAAAAGTATTACTATTTGTTGATCCTAATTTTTGTTTTTATGTTTTGCAGGAAATTATTGGTATTAACTAAATCAAATGAACAACTTTCAAAGTTAAATGAATAGAAAGGAAACACGAAGACCACCAATGAATAACATACGGAGAATCAGTTATGAATTATGAAATGGGCATTATGAAGCACAATGGACATATGAGGGCAACTTTATAACATACGACATAGATATGTAAAGTATGAAGCATCAAGGTCTTTTACCTTCTAAAATATTGAGCTTTTGAGAGGTTAGTTAACGCCGACGTCGGATCAATATTCCCTATTTATCGGACCACAGATGAATTATCACGTTGTGATTGGTTAAATGCCGTCACGTGGTGACCCCCTATGAGACCGTATGGGGTTAGTAGTTTCATATGGGGTTCATGACGCGTTAATGGCGACGTCATCTATTAATGTTGTTGTGTTTCATTGTTTATTTTTCAACAAAACGCCGCAGAAAAAGACCAGCGTCCGATAAATTCGTTATACGGTTAACTACTGACCCCCTACGGATCCATAGAGGGTAAATAAAATTCATAGGGGACTCGGCCTCCGGCCTCACCCCCTATGGATTTTACTAACCCTCTATGGATCCGTATGGGGTCAGTAGCGAACCATATAACTTATAATGTATCGCTTTCAACAGAATTCGCAGGCTAGAAAAAACTATAAGATAACAAAAATGATCAACAAGCCAATTTCTGCATATATAAAAGTGGAATTTTGTCCAAATATTTTTCTTTCCGTGTTTTTAAGTAAAAATTACAGAAGATGAGAGAAACTGTAATCAGAAAAATGGTTAAAAAAGTTTTTTTTCATGATTCTATTCTGACGTATTCTAGTCCAAAATATTGACGAGTGTCTATTATTGAAGATACATAATGTGAATCTATATATCAGGGGTGTTTCGCACGGATGAGACACATTTTTTTTATAAACTTATAAGCCTGAACATTTGATAATGCCCTATAAGTTTGTTTTTTTTACCGCCGTTTAATTACAGGACGTATTATTTTATACCGTTGACGGCCGTCAGTCGTCAGCATGTTGGAGAAGAAGTCAAAAAACGCTTTGTCCAATTGTTTTTATCTATTGACGTAAGCACCCTATCCATTTTATGAATTTTAGATTTTACTTTTCCGTGTTATGCATGGGATTTTATTTATAAAAAGGTGGATTTTCGGACAATAACTAAACAATGCTTGTTCAGATCCCCTTCAGCTTTAGTGACTGGTTTATATCTATAAAATAAGCTTCCTTTAGGTTTTTTTTTACAAACTTCTGGTATGAAATTGAGGAGTTATGGAACTTTATAGTTGGAAAACTGACGGACGTATCATGCGCTTATGGCCATGACACAGCTCTTTAATGGTCTTTCTATTATTCGTTTTGCTTCATTGTGCTCCTTTGTACACACATGAGATAATGGGGTGTTGGAATATCGGTGCTGCACCAAATTAACCATCGGGGTGACCTCCGGAGACTGCCGAAAGTCATATAACGCGATATAAACATCAATATAAATATATATAGCGAGCACATGCAATGGATTTTCCCAGGCTGTTGGATTTCATTTTAAAGTTTAAATAAGTCTGTAACATCATCATTTTACCTGTATAAGTTTTCATGTGGTTCGAATCAATCAACCAATTGGTTTACCCTTGTTTCACTTTCAAAATTGAGGGTTTTTTTTAATTTTAATAGTCGAACACGCCTAGTTTATGCGTAACTCATCTACAGCATAGGGGTAAAATTCGAGGTCACAGAAAAACAGTTTCAGTGAGGTCGAATTGTTCACTTGCAAGTGAATAATTGAACATCGATATTTCTTATTTTGACAAAACTAAAAGCGAGTTATTATTTCACTATTATACTTTCATTGTATATCTTGCAGCTAATGCCCGTTTAACATGGCAATAAATCCTCGCTAAAAATCCGGTTGACCTCCTACGGAACCTATTAGTAGTAACAGATTTGATTTCATTTAAAAGATTAATTTATGACCTACATGTACGTGTCGCTTAAAACATGGCCATATACCAAATGGTCAATATTAAAAATCCCTGTAATTTGCTCTATGGGATGTTTGCAAAATCTTAACGGAGGCACGACGAGACAGCATCTCAGCGATAAAAGAATATGTTTGAAAGAACTATGCACTCGGCTACCTTTTTTCTTTTTTAAAACGTCTTGATTTCTTCAATTTGAATAAAAGAAAACAAACAAAACCATATATCAAACAAAAACTGAATAAAAGTTTCTTTCATTAGTATAAATTATTGCTTCATTGCTTATTTTACAGTTCGAACCCTACATGTGGCAGCTTGGTTGAACTCCAAGCTTAATTGACTAGTATTGACAGTTTCCTGCTGCCGAAGGTCAGTGGTTCTCTCCGGGAGTCCCACCTTTCTACACACAAAAAAAATGGCTGGGCGCAATGAAATAGCAAATAATGATAAAAGTGGCATTAAAGACCAACAATGAATACACAAGGATATCATGGCCACTTATGCTGTACGAAATTACATTGACAACAGTTGAGAAGCATGAAAGAACCATCAGCAGACATCTTAGGAAATGATTATGTGTCCACAGCAGGACCGCAAAGTTGCAGCTACCATTTACATCTCTAGTGGAAGAATTCAAAGTTAGCAAAAGTCGCCTTGTGATGACACTGAAAGAATCTAGAGATTACAAAGTAAGAACAGCAGGTGTCCAAGTAAGAACAGGACGAAAATGGTCAGCATCAAAAGCAGTTTCAGAGGCAGAGAGTAGATTGAGGCATAAAGATATCGTAGGAACAGTGGCAGTAGGACGACAGGGCTTTGGTAATCAAAAAGTTGCTACTGGAAGAACGCTAACACCCAAGAAAGACGAAGTCTTGTTCACAGAGAGATAAAATCTAGAGGAGAAGAAAACAGACAAGCAAAGACAGTAGAATTAGGGAGCCAAGGCGCTTGGTCGAGATGGGAATTGGAACAACGATCCCTTACATGGTCAGATATATGGCAATATCCGCAATACCAACTGCAGTTCCTTTTGAGATCAGTGTATTATGTGTTACCGACACCTTCAAATCTGCACAGGTGGAAACTTTCAGAAACACCAGACTGTCCCTTGTGCGGAAACAGAGGAACTCTCAGGCGCGTAGCTACGTTTACGTCAAAACGCCCGGGCGTACACTTGAATTTTGATAAAAATTATATTTTAATCTAAAAAAAAAAAATACAAATTACTTATAAATAGTACATCAGCCCTGTAAATCTTTTTCAAATTAATGCGAATAAAAGTGACGAATTTTACATTTGAAAAAAAAAATTATCATATATTATAGATTTGTTTATTGTCTTTCACAGTCTGAATCTACTAGTTGTGAATCTTCAGAGAATTTTACTAACTTTCCTTCTATTTAAATGAATTCATTATCTTCTGTGAATCAATATGTGGTTTGCATTTTTGTCGAGCTTGTGATATTTCTATATGTCGCAAAAGCAATACATATGTGATTCTAAATTTCGTCGGTGGTGTCACTAGGATAAGTGTGTTGTTGAAAGCTGTTTATTTTAAATATCAATACCTTAAGCAAACCTTTGTATGGAAGTTGAACAGAAACTATTCATGACAAAAAAATAGTATCTAGAGCATAATGATGAAATTATTTGTTTAATTTCATCATATTTAGAATTAAAAAAGTCTTTGTTGCACAAGAAGATACAGTCTGGGATAAAAGTTTGTTATATATTAATTATTTTGTCAAACCTTTATCTGATTTTATGATGGAAGAAGCTTTTTTTCTGAATAATGTCTGAATCAAAATTTTGAAAGCATTTTTTTCTTCTTCCATTGTTTCAGTATAAAAGAGGGACGAAAGATACCAAAGGGACAGTCAAACTCATAAATCTAAAACAAACTGACAACGCCATGGCTAAAAATGAAAAAGACAAACAAACAACAGCACACACGACACAACATAGAAAACTAAAGAATAAACAACACGAACCCCACCAAAAAACTAGGGGTGATCTCAGGTGCTCCGGAAGGGTAAGCAGATCCTGCTCCACATGCGGCACCCGCCGTGTTGCTTATGTGATAACAAATCCGGTAAATAGTCTAATTCGGTAGGTCACATTCATGAAAGGGAAGGGGATTGTAGTTACGACGTAAGGAACATATCCGATATCATTTGTGAAACGGTATTCCATAACGGTCAACCAACTCGTGATGGCGTCCGTAAAATTTACGAAGGGATGATTTCAACTTCACCATTTGGAACTCTTGGTTTAATAGCTTCCTTGTGAGCAGCAACCCTCTATCAAGAAAATCATGATAGAAAATGCAAGCACGGGAATATCGTATCAATTGGGAGATATATACCCCGTATGCAGGTGCTGTTGGAATGTTGCTCCTTAGAAATGGAAAGTTCACAATTGGAAAGCTGAAATCATCTCTTTTGTCGTAAAGTTTTGTTTTCAACCGACCCTCATTGTCAATTTCTAGATGTAAGTCAAGATATGAGGCCGACTTAACTGTATCTGTAGTATCCTTTATCTCTAGCTCGATTGGATAGATGCGTTCCACATAGTCACCAAATTTTGAATTATTTAGTGAGAGAACATCATCTATATAGCGAAAAGTAGAGTTAAAGGATATTGCTAACTTCTTATCTTTCTTCCTAAGATAAGAAGGTCTTATCTTTACGCAATTTAACGATCTAGAACTTGTTCACATGATAAATTCATAAACCTTAATAGATTTTCGTTAAAATTGGGTGGAGTCGATATTCCAAGAAAAGTAAAAATATCTAAAAAAAAAGAAGTTTTTTTTTAAATCCAACCGAGAACCAGGATTCAACAGAAACCTTCCGAACATTAATTATTTCATGTTCATTAACGACAATTACCCCATGGCTCCTTTTAAACCGGTGCATTACGTTTGCGTGCATTACCACAGGCACTTGTTTCAGAAAAAAAATTTCCTATATACCTTAATGTTATATTGAGGTATATAGGAAATTTTTTTTCTGAGACAAGTGCCTGTGTGCATTACCATTACATTTACGCGCAAAAATCATTACGTTTGCGCGAAGCTTTTGCTTACATTTGCGCGCATTTTTTGACAGGTAAACTCAGGTAAAATACAGATCATAATACTTTATCATTTATTAATTTGTTCAATTATTTACAAGTATCAGTACCCCTTCCGTTAGTCTAAGTCTTCTAAGGCACCTATATTTTGAAAGAATTCAATCAATAATATTTTAGGGAAATATATATTAAACATATCATAAAGAAACTGGTTTAGACTTTTCTCTATATCCAATGACCATTAGATTCCAAATTAACACAATGAATAAACTAAAAAACATTAAAAATTAACCTTTTAAATTCTTTAAGTATGTTGCTATTGGTGAGAATTTTCAATAAAGGGAACGATATCTCATTCTTGATAACCGGTTAGCTTACGGGGACTTGAGCCTTCGCCCCGTTGAGCCAACTACCAACAAGGCCGTAGCTACCCTTGAGGCAAGTGAGGCAATTGCCTCACTAAAATTTCGACACTGATTATTTTTTTATACATATATATCAATATAATAGTAATTTGTTGTTCTGTCTCAACCTTAATTTCTATATAACTTGTCATCATTCCTTTTAAACTATTCTTCCTGGATATAACTCAGCATCTCAACGGGTGATGTTTCTCGATAACATTAACCTAGTAATGATAATCATCATGGATCTCTAGTTAAAAACAGGCTCTTGCAGAAAAGGAAAAGCGACACTGAAGGTAAAGAAGGAATAATTCTAGTAAACAAGTTTTTTTTGTGAACAGAGTCTGAGTATTGCATATAACTTTATTAATTAGAACAATCCAAAAACGATAAGTAGACTGACAAATCAAGTACTGGTCTTCGGAAGGGGGCAGTGCTGTCTGTGTATTCATTTCTCCGTTTAACCAACTTTTGACAAATCAAGTCATCGCAAGGGGGCAGTCCTGTCTGCGTATTCATTTCACGAACTTTAATCTTTCTCTTTACAGATAAATAAAATATAAATAATATGAAACATGCATGGATTAGTTTCTATCCATGTTTCTTTAACCTTAAAAATTGAAAGAATATCCCATATTCCAATTTGATATTATTGAGGAATGGTAGAACCTTTAACACAGGATTTTGTCTGTACTTATTCGGGACTACGGAATTTCGGTTCTTTATATTCGGGGTTTCGGAATCGGACACCCCATACCCCTAACCCCTAAATCTATAGATTCTGGAACTAAAATACCACCAACTATTTTCAGAAATAATTTGAAATTATGGACCTACATGTAAACGTCAAAAACTCCATTCCAATTCCCCTGTACCCATATCATATATACTCTATAGATAGAATCATATACATTTATCTTATCTCTTTCTATCCCTAGTTTGTCTACTCTTTGTCAGCATAAAAGCGAGTTTAATATTTTGTAACTGCAACTGTATGATGGTGCTTACAGGAAAGCTTAATTCCCTTTTGCAAACAAAACTGTTACTACCGATGCTGCTACCAAATTGCTGATGGAGAAGGAATTGGAATTAAGAAGACATTGATCATTGTGTTGATGATAACGTGCTTCCTTTAGAAACACAAACTGCCCTAAAACGACTGAAAACTTGGAAAAGAGCATGCATGAACGGAGAGAGATTGTGCGGGCTTGCCATGTTCATCGCGATAAGGATATCAGCAGACCAAATTATGATTCTGAAACGATTTGACTGAACCGGCCATAGAAAAATTTGGCAAACTCTACTGAATCGATGTTTGTTCTATGTTCTGGCAGCAGACTCAAATCAGTGATATTTGGATGATTATCTTGCATATAAATTTAAATAAAGTTGTTAAAAATTTGGTGTTAGTAAAAGTCTTAAAATATAAATAAATTATATAAAAAGTGTCCAAATTCAAAACATTATCAAACTCTCTAAAAATGCCTAGAATGCAGGATTTTGCACCATTCATTTCATACCCTCCAAAAAATTTTTTCGCATCGCTTCGCTCGGCTCAATTATTTTGCCTCACTAAAATAAGATGCCTAGCTATGGCCTTGTCCAACAGGTGATATGACTAAGGCCCTCAGACCCCTCGCCTAGGTTCGGGCGTACACGCAAAAATGACCTAGCTACGCCACTGACTCTACAACATGTTCTTTCAGGGTGCAATATCGCTCTTACACAGGGGAGATATACATGGCGACACAACCAAGTACTCCGGGAACTCGCTGAAGTGATAGAGAACTTGTGACAGAGGAAAGATGCAAAACACATTAGAAACAAACCTATCAAGATCCAGTTTGTGAAGGAGGGTGAAGTAGGCCAGAAAAGTAAAAAGAACATATCAGGAATGCTAAATCAGGCGAAGGATTGGCAGTTAGAAGTTGATCTAGAAAAGAAGATGCAACTAACCTAAGACCAGACATGGTACTTTGGTCTACAGCAGTAAAAAGGTAAGTGCAGAGATAGAGGATGGCAGACATGGAACTTTCCTATTGAGGTTGACTGCAGAGGTTTCCCTGCACAGTCAGTGTGGAGAATGTTCTGAATCTCTGCAGTTGGAGTGACTGGCCAGAATAGAGGAGCAGCAATCAAGAAACTGGGCCAAGCAACAGAGAAAGCATCTTGCTGGATATGGATGAAGCGAGACAGTAGTAGCTGGAAACCCACCACCAATGCGCAGTGATTGATCACCACTGTGGAACCCCCCCCCCCATCCTGAGAGTGTACCGAGCTAGGGGTCGAAACACATGACGGATGGCCTCGACTGAGGACATTGATGGTGTTTGCAGTAATTCCATCAGTACTCATGTAAGTAAATCATACACTATAGAGGCTCCCACAGGGTACCCCCCCCCCCCCCCCTCAGGTCGCAAGATCGCTTTTAAATTCGTCGAGAGGTCGTTTTTAATGGAAATGTACAGGTCTCAGGTCGTTTTTTCCCCAACACAGAGGACGGAAGTCAGTCGGAGGTCGTTTTTTCCAAATTTTTAGAAGACTCCAGGTCGGAAGTCGCCTCTAAAAAGCCCAGAGGTCGCAGGTCGTTTTTGATCCTGCGGGAGCCTCACTATACATCTTGGACGTTCACACACAGATCATAGTTGTGTTAAACACGAATCTATTTTGTTGAAATTGAATGAAACCCTTAAGTGTATTGAATGAAGTAGGCAAACATTTAAATTACAGGATTAAGTAAGTAGGTCACGGTGATCTAGTTCAACATTATCCAGATTCATCATTATACTATGCGGGAAAATTGCTTTTGTCAAATTCAATCAAGCAGTTTATTTTGCTGAAAAATGAAAAGGTATCAATTTATTTGTGTATTCTCTTACTCAATCAAAAGATTTAAATCACCCCTGTTAAAACAATAGAAGAACCCATGCAGCGCATGACACGTGCAGGAGTGGCCTTGAGCGAAGTTGACAAGGTGTACAGTAATATAACTGAATTATATCTATGTAAACAAAAATCAATGGTTAATAGCCATGAAATGACACTAATTATTTCATATTTACGGCTACGATAGATCAATCACACCTGCGGGAAGATTGTCATCGATTTTTTTTACCTTTCGACATTTTTTTTCGACCCTGTTAATAATGTTGGACATATTGACATTTAGGTGGTGACATTATTTTAAGATTTTATGGAAGATAGACGAAATAACAGCTAAAAATGAATACACAATTAGAAGGAGGGAGCCCTGAGAGAATTAATTTGGTCAAAGGTAAGTAGATATATTGATTAATATTGTGTGTTTTGATAAAATCTAAAGACAAAAAGGTTGAATTCATTACTGTCACGTGGTTGTCCTACTTTCAGTTTCTGTACTTTCACTTTGACATTTTTTTTTATATTTATGTATACATATTTTGTTACAGCAGAATAAATTCTCATTTGGTTTGCATCAACTACAAACTACAGAAGATCAGCAAATAAAATAACCTGCAAAGATATCTTTTAATTACTCTATAAATTTCTTGGCATTAAATGGTTGCATTTGTCAAATGTAATTATGTAAAGAAATGGATGTACAGCTTCATATGTTGCTTTGTAGTGTTAGAATATATGACTTTAGTCAAAATATAGGTTAAGCAGGGCATTCCACTCATTCTTGAAGGGCAGGCGAAAGAAGAAGGGGGAGTCTGAGGAATTTTATATTGTAGTCTAGATGTAACTTATAGGTACATGTAGCCATGCATGTGCAGAAAATTGCTTGAGACAGACTGATACTTCTTAATAACAATTCAATTCAATTCAATTCAATTCAAATCAATATTTTATTGGAAAGAGCACAATAGAGGCGTGATCCAAATACAGACAATTATAATATTAAAACAACATATAAATGAAATAAAGATGCATGTAACAACAAGTTATAAGACAATTCTATGTATGTCATTACATGATAAACTGATATTGATACCATAAACTTATACATCAGTGTTATTCTAGATTTTCATAAATTTACTTAAAACACATAATATAAGATATATATGTATATGCACGAACTACTGTAAAAGATTATTACCTGATGAAACGGTATGGTGGTCTCTCAAATCAAGAGCTTCTTCAATATACATACAAATAGATTTTAATTCTTTTTCAGACATAGGATTTAACATTTTGGTAAAATTTTCATCCAAATTATTTGAATTATTATCATTAATTTTATGAATAACATTGTAGTAATCTCAGAGATAGACCACAATTTGGTATTTGCCTATGGTTGTTATAATCAGTGCCCATTGAAATTACCTATAAACAGTATTCTGTAGAAGAAAGAATAACTCACTGAAGAGCTGATCCTTCAACCATTTCCCACTGAGACATTAATTTGTACAATAAATGAACAATATTATACGTCCAAGGAATGTCATACACACATAGTTAAATTTTCAAAACCATTAAAAGTTTAGTTGATTATATAGGGAATCATTGAAGCATGACTGGAGTGAGCCCCCCCTTAGGTCAGTCAGCTGCCCCCCCTTTAGGAAAAGTTTTGGATCCCCCACTGCAGAAGCTCGATTTTAATGTTTTATGACATATTATACATGTTTAATATAATTTTTATACGACCGCAATATTTAAAAAATTTTTGGTCGTATATTGGTATCACGTTGGCGTCGTCGGCTGCGTCGTCGTCGTCTTCGTCGTCTTCCGAATACTTTTAGTTTTCGCACTCTAACTTTAGTAAAAGTGAATAGAAATCTATGAAATTTTAACACAAGGTTTATGACCACAAAAGGAAGGTTGGGATTGATTTTTGGAGTTTTGGTCCCAACATTTTAGGAATTAGGGGCCAAAAAAAGGGCCCAAATAAGCATTTTCTTGGTTTTCGCACTATAACTTTAGTTTAAGTAAATAGAAATCTATAAAATTTTGACACAAGGTTTATGACCACAAAAGGAAGGTTGGGATTGATTTTGGGAGTTTTAGTTCAAACAGATTAGGAATTAGGGGCCAAAAAAGGGCCCAAATAAGCATTATTCTTGGTTTTCGCACAATAACTTTAGTATAAGTAAATAGAAATCAATGAAATTTAAACACAAGGTTTATGACCACAAAAGGAAGGTTGGGATTGATTTTGGGAGTTGAGGGCTGAACAGTTTAGGAATTAAGGGCCAAAAAGGGGCCCCAGTAAGCATAATTCTTGGTTTTCGCACCATAACTTTAGTATAAGTAAGTAGAAATCTATGAAATTTAAACACAAGTTTTATGATCACTAAAGGAAGGTTGGGTTTGATTTTGGGAGTTTTGGTCCCAACAGTTTATGGAATAAGGGGCCCAAAGGGTCCAAAATTGAACTTTATTTGATTTCATCAAAAATTGAATAATTGGGGTTCTTTGATATGCAGAAACTAACTGTGTATGTAGATTCTTAATTTTTGGTCCCGTTTTCAAATTGGTCTATATTAAGGTCCAAAGGGTCCAAAATTAAACTTAGTTTGATTTTTACAAAAATTGAATCCTTGGGTTTCTTTGATATGCTAAATCTAAAAATGTACTTAGATTTTTGATTATAATAATGGCCCAGTTTTCAAGTTGGTCCAAATCGGGGTCCAAAATTAAACTTTGTTTGATTTCATCAAAAATTGAATAATTGGGGTTCTTTGATATGCCAAATCTAACTGTGTATGTAGTTTCTTTAATTTTTAGTCACGTTTTCAAATTGGTCTACATTAAAGTCCAAAGGGTCCAAAATTAAACTAAGTTTGATTTTAATAAAAATTGAATTCTTGGGCTTTTTTGATATGCTAAATCTAAACATGTACTTAGATTTTTGATTATGGGCCCATTTTTTAAGTTGGTTCAAAACAGTCTCCAAAATTATTATATTAAGTATTGTGCAATAGCAAGAAATTTTCAATTGCACAGTAATCAGCAATAGCAAGAAATCTTCAATTGCACAGTATTGCGCAATAGCAAGAAATTTTCAATTGCACAGTATTGTGCAATAGCAAGAAATCTTCAATTGCACAGTATTGTGCAATAGCAAATATTTTCAATTGCACAGTATTGTGCAATAGCAAGAAATATCTAATTGCACAATATTGTGCAATAGCAAGAAATTTTCCATTGATTGGAGTTATCTTTCTTTGTCCAGAATAGTAGTTGAATCAACTTAAATCATTGTTTTATACATATATACAATGTATATTCACTTTTACTACCAACTGATAAATTAAAACAATCTTTACCTACCATTCAGTGATAACAAGCACCTTTTGTTACATTTTAATATTTTATGATGTATTTAAATGAGTAGTTATTGTTTCAAACTCCATTATAAATTTGAATTGAGATCAGTTTTGGAAAAAGGGAAAGGGGATGTGAAAAAAAAAATGGGGGAGGGGGGGGGGGGTAAATTTTTCTCATTTCAGATTTCATAAATAAAAAGAAAATTTCTTCAAACATTTTTTTGAGAGGATTAATATTCAACAGCATAGTGAATCGCTCAAAGGCAAACAAAATATTTTAAGTTCATTAGACCACATTCATTCTGTGTCCGAAACCTATGCTGTGTCAACTATTTAATCACAATCCAAATTTAGAGCTGAATCCAGCTTGAATGTTGTGTCCATACTTGCCCCAACCTTCAGGGTTCAACCTCTGCGGTCGTATAAAGCTGCACCCTGCGGAGCATCTGGTTAAATTTGTTTTCTATGCATGATGATGTATGAATGTGCATATTGTTAACCTTATTGTCTACCTTGGGTAATTAAATCTAATATTGATATTATGTAATCTGCTTTGAAGAAGTTTGAAAAATATGTGGTCCAAGGACACAGTTATCGTCCTTTGGTTTTCGTTGTCTACGAATATAGTCCTTAGTGTAAACAGTGTATAACTTGCATGTTTTATTTGATACACTTTCCCAATTTATTTCTTGATATTAAATGCATGAAATATTAAGTAGGGGGATGTATTTACATGTTAAAAAAATTTGGGTGCTGAATCTTTATGTTAAGTAGTGATTTGTTCCAGTTCAAAAAGGTCAAATTTTATCAGTCTGAAGCTGTCAAACTGAATTTTACACCCCCTTAACACAGAATTGTCAATATTTTAAGTTAGAGCTGGTAGACGTTTCTATAATTTTGATATTATTTGTCTCACTGGTAGTTCACTACGCTGTAAAAATCTTTTTGAGAAATAGCAGGTGCCATTTGTTTAATTTGAATTTATTGTCTAAAAGAAATGCACTACGAAATAACTGTGTTCTTGGGCCATGTTGTTAGATGCACTTTTGTGAACATTCTTAAATCCAAAAAGCTAGCATATTTTGATCCAATTGAAACCTCCTAAATGTAGGAAACTTTGTGTCAGATGAGTAATGAAGCTAATACCATTTTCTACTCAGTGCATTGACTTAGTAAATTAGCTTTTGTATTCAATATTATTGGTGCTAAATAATTTTCTACATTTTACAAACTAGATGCAGCTGCTGCAAGATTATTTGCAACATTTGAACTTTCAATTCATAACTTTGCAATGTATTACAATAATAACCAATCAGTTATCAGATGTAATATACGACTGATTAACTTTGATATAGACATATTGATGAAATGACTTAGGAGTAATGAATCAAATTGTTTGATAATTCTATATTATAGTACATGTATATGTAGAACATATGGTTTAGAATTTTTTTTATATGAATCAAGTAAGATTCTATCAATTTAATGATTTCTAAAAATCAATTATTGTCCTCAGTTGAAGTTGGGTTATTTTTTTTTACCAAAAATGGTAAAAGAAACAATTTTTTGAAAAGATATAAGTATAAATCCAATTTGAAGTTTTTTAAGGAAAAACTCAAATTTATGCCTTATGACTTTTTTTTTATAATTTTTTTTTGAATGTTAAAATGCAAATCAATGTAACTATTAAGAAATGAAACATTGTCTTTTGAAGAGGGATAGAGTTCATTGATTGGCATCATATCTTTAAAATAATATTTGCAATTCTTATTCTATTGATTGGAATATTTCTCTCTTTCAAGTATAGGAAACTGTCAGTAAAGGGGAGGTAACTCAAAGAATACTATTGTATTTACCAGCATTCTTTAATAGAGAGAAAATTATTTTCAATGACTTATTTGAAAAAGAGTATTAATATATATGTACCAATATGGTCAATTTGACATAATATGATATAATAAATGAAGGAGTGTTGGCAAAAGATTTAACATTAGTGGACAGTTTCAATTCAATGATTATTTTAGTATAAGTTTGTTGATCTGAATCAAAAGGAAGAAAATAAATTTTTATTTCATTTTGATGGAGATCTGACATTTTGTTTTTGTCAACAGGTGCTTTGAAAAACCAACCACACCTGTTTCATAAACGCCCATATTTGAACACTTTTTTGTTGTTGCTTATGTTTACATTGACGTCAACACTTTAAGGTGTTTTAGATTTACCATTAAGATATTTTTTATTTTTTTTAAGTCTCTTTAATTCCCACATTAGTGTTGTTAAAAGATTTTTTTTTCCTTCAAGGAATATGTACTTAATTATTTATTTGTACACCCAATATAACATATTTACCTATATTATGTACAAATATTATCTGATTTAAAGGGGTGAGTGTAATGGGTTTTGTAATTGATTGGATTTTATTTCTTATAGATTTATCATCTATAGAAATGTCATCAGGGTTGGGAAGGTTGATTTTATGTTTGAAATCACCTAAAAGGTTAAGGTTAAGCCCCACCACTTTCTGTATGTACTAAGTCACTATAAGTCTGTATTTCAGGGGCTGTAGTTTATTGTTGTATATTAATTTATTACATTTATTTCGTTTTTTTTCCATTTTGGTGATTGAAGTTGAAAGAGCTCTAAATACAGCCATTGACAGGCAGGGAATGAGAAGATGGAAATATTTATATAACACAAACATTATTATGTAGTTTTACAGAGAACAATATATATATTATGACTGATTTGCTTCAATGAATTTTTGATTGATAAGTTGTTGGTGTTTAACGCCACTTAAACACTCTTGGATATTTCACACCAGCCAGTTTTTGGGATACAATTGCTTTCAAGCAATCTGTAGACTTATACGATTGGCTCAGGGTGTCATGCCCTCACGTCAACCATTTTATTCTAAACATTAAGGAACATCTCAGATTCTTCTGATTGTCTTGGTTTAAAAGGCAAAAACATACAAATGGATTGAACTTAAACAACTTTCCTATGTGCAGTTGAATTAGTTTTGAAAATAATATTATCCAGCTACATGTATACATGTGTCAATGAAAACAATGGCAATCGTATCCCTGAGAGCAATCTGCTCTTTGATTATGAAGACAGGGTGTGTCCTGTAGAGGAATACTGCCCTTATTCTGCACTTGAATCAACTTATTAGTTAAAGAACTGTGCCTTGAAAGATAATGCAGGAATAAAAATTCTGAATTTAAGTTTGATTACTGATGAATTTTATCTTTTAAACTTTAATTGCGATATTATTTAAACTGGTACAATCTCTCTCTTTCTCGTTGATGGTATTACCTAGCTATTCTCAAGTATTCCAGTACACCTACTTCATTTGGAAAAATTAATATGTTTCTATACAATAGTTGTTTAAATATGATGTAAAAAAAAAAAAGCAAAATGTGAATTGGTCAAGGTCTTAATATTAGCAGTGACATGAAATAAACATTGCATGGTATATATTTGTTGTGATTATTATTATTATTGTCACATTTAAAAGGTTGTAGAACAAAATATTAAAAGTTCACTGTTTCCTTAAGGGTTTTTAAACAATATTATTATAAATTAATTTAAATGTAGAGTGCAAACACCTTAACAATCCTATTATAAAGCTATTAAAAGGTGTCAGACAATAGTTCTTTCAAGACTTGAAAAATTAGCTACACAGTGGCTCAAGAGGTGTAATTTATTTTAAGGTCACCTAGGATTAACATGTCTATTAGTGGGGTGAAAGTCCGGGTACATCTGCTCGGGATCACACTTCCGATACAAAAGATATAAAAGATAAGAGCCCTGTCCTTGAAGAGACGCACACACCTGAGAAATTTACCTGAACCCTGGGGTTAAATTGAATTTTTGTTTTCACATGCAGTTACAAATTTAAAGTTTGATATTTAATATATTTATTCAAAACGGACATTATGAATGGGGGTTTAAATATTATAAACCAATCGGATAATGAGGCTTGTATTTAAATATAGAATGGGCTAATCAATAAGTCTGTCTGGTGTTAATTAAGGTAAAATCGTTAGTCAGAGTTTACCTGCGTTTGTTATTAACAAGGAAATCTCTTGTAGATTTCCAGGTCAGTGAAATTGACATTATATTTTGGGAGGTATAGCAACATTTTTCGTCAGTTTCTCTGTTTGGGATTTTTGTGTTATTGACGCAACAGATAAAATGAGGAATTCAGATTTTCTTCTGAAAAGCGTGAGATTATTTTTAATTGATTTTTATTAATATTGGTGAAATTATAGATATTAAGAAATAAGTATTGTTTAATTTAAGATCTTTGAAAATCTCTTTGTTTAATGTAAGAAGTTGTAAAATTTAATAAAACTGATTTTTAAGTTCTTTAAACTTTATGAACTAATTATGTAATGGAAATTGAAGTTAAAAGGTGAAAAATGTAATTCTAAGAAAAAGACAAAAATGAGATAATCTTAGGTTTTTCCTAGACAGATAAAAACAATATAAATGTCATTGAATGTATTTCAACTTAAAAATCATTAAAAAATTATAATGGTTTATAAACCTTAATAAATTTAAGTTCTTGATCAACAACTTTTTAAGAACAAATATTCTTTAACAGTGTTTTGTAATTTAAACCGTTTAAATGCTGTCTGTAATTTAAACAAAATAAAAGTCTCCATTAACTGAAATTTGCACAATTTTTAAGTCAGTTTGAATGAATTGAAACATGTAAAAAAGTTTTGGTCCAGTTTTAAAGGGTTAAAAAGGGAAGTTCTAAAAGGAAATTTTGCATGTTACACACATTGTTTTATAAAATTTGATTTCTAAACTTTTATGAAAATGTAAATTTTTTATAATTCCATTTCATATCACCTATAAATAGCTTATTTTAAACTTTTATATTATTTGTACAGAAGAAGTGTAATTAACTATAAAATTCTTTCAAGAGATTTGGTAATTAACAACAAAAAAGTATTCATTAGACCCATAGACATAATATAAGAACTTTGTTATATATTTTTGTTAGAAGAAATACATGGATAATGAGAATTGATACTTTTACCACATTTTCTTTCTTTTCTAAACTTTACTCTTCTGTAATTTTCTGATATGTTCTATTTGTGGAGAAATAATGTCATGGAGGGTTTAGGTGATGATTTTTCTGTGTTTTCATATATTTTTCGGATGTTATAATTATTTATTGAAAACCTATCATGGAAAATTTATTCATTGATTTGCGATTCTTTTCTGGCCTGTTATATATATATATATATATATAAATGACTGAATAAATAGTCAACGATCAATCTTACAGGGCGATGGATCATGTAATATGATTCTGTACACTACAAAATATAATATATAACAAGTCAAAAAGGGTACAACATCACCATTAAATAACTATAAAATACACAAATATTAGATATTTCGGATAACAGATATCCTTCTTCGGTAATTGCACAATGACAAATGAATCATGTCAATTGAAATTGAGACTCTATCAAAATCTTGATTTATACAATTTAAGCGAACGCTGGAACAATTTTAAAATTTCCAAACACACCGCAAAGACTACAGAAATATGCCAAAAATAAAAATAGTTATTTACGATGTGAAATGGCACAACTCTAGATTTCCAAAGGTTGTGACAGTTGAGATGTTATAACTGCATTGAGGGCAGTCCTCAAACAAAAAAATCAAAAATGTCCTAACCGATCAAGGATGGTATAAATTAGACAACGGTAGGGCAATTACAACAGAAACTACATATTTAAGCCTCCCAAACGAATATCAGTATAATACTGATTGAAAAAATAAGTATTGTATAATGAGGTAAAATAATTGAACGTGGCAACGTACTTATACATCATCCCGAATCAATGAAAACCTGTAATTTAAACTGTTATTTTAAAAATAATTTCGAACTGTAAAGCCAGTACTAAATCCGGCGTTGTTTGAAACAGGTAGTCACAGGAAAATGAGGGACTCGTTCTATGTTTTTTCATTTATACCCTCTGGGGAGACTGTCCGTAACTTTCTTATCCAAAATCTTTCCCGAGCGACTCTGTCGACCTTCGACCAACCCTCGTTGTGGTCTATGATCGTGATGGTAAGGTTTTTGAGATCAGCTTGTGTGTGTCCAGGTGATCTCAAATGACGACTTACGGGTAGGTCGGGCTTGCAAGTGTAGTCACTTCGATGACCATTCATGCGTTTGTTAAATGGCTGCTCTGTCTCGCCAACATACTGCATGCCACATCGACATTGAAGGAGGTATACAACATTCTGGGTTTTGCAAGTTACATTGCAATATATAGTGTACACAGACCCAGTCGAGTGGCAAGTGAATGTTTGAGTATTCAGTATTTGTTGACAAGTCAGGCAACGTCTGTTACCACATGACTTGCACCATCCTGCAATTGAACAGCTTTTATTTGAGGAGACGTCAGCTCTAACAAATAAGTCTTTCAGACTTGCTGGTCTACGAAAAGCTAAGACAGGAGGATTGGGAAAGATCTTGGATAATTTAGGGTGTTTGGCAATAGTTTGCCAATTGGCACGGATCAAACGTGAAAGGTTATTAAAGGCTGGATTGTATGTAGACAAAACGAGGTTATAAGAAATTGGACATAGATAAGGGGTTTGCGCGCGCTAACAATAACAGCCGCAATGACCTCTTACGGTACAAACGGAAGAGGCGCAGCAAAATAGTCCCGTTTGTTCTTACATACAATCCAGCCTTTAATAACCTTTCACGTTTGATCCGTGCCAATTGGCAAACTATTGCCAAACACCCTAAATTATCCAAGATCTTTCCCAATCCTCCTGTCTTAGCTTTTCGTAGACCAGCAAGTCTGAAAGACTTATTTGTTAGAGCTGACGTCTCCTCAAATAAAAGCTGTTCAATTGCAGGATGGTGCAAGTCATGTGGTAACAGACGTTGCCTGACTTGTCAACAAATACTGAATACTCAAACATTCACTTGCCACTCGACTGGGTCTGTGTACACTATATATTGCAATGTAACTTGCAAAACCCAGAATGTTGTATACCTCCTTCAATGTCGATGTGGCATGCAGTATGTTGGCGAGACAGAGCAGCCATTTAACAAACGCATGAATGGTCATCGAAGTGACTACACTTGCAAGCCCGACCTACCCGTAAGTCGTCATTTGAGATCACCTGGACACACACAAGCTGATCTCAAAAACCTTACCATCACGATCATAGACCACAACGAGGGTTGGTCGAAGGTCGACAGAGTCGCTCGGGAAAGATTTTGGATAAGAAAGTTACGGACAGTCTCCCCAGAGGGTATAAATGAAAAAACATAGAACGAGTCCCTCATTTTCCTGTGACTACCTGTTTCAAACAACGCCGGATTTAGTACTGGCTTTACAGTTCGAAATTATTTTTAAAATAACAGTTTAAATTACAGGTTTTCATTGATTCGGGATGATGTATAAGTACGTTGCCACGTTCAATTATTTTACCTCATTATACAATACTTATTTTTTCAATCAGTATTATACTGATATTCGTTTGGGAGGCTTAAATATGTAGTTTCTGTTGTAATTGCCCTACCGTTGTCTAATTTATACCATCCTTGATCGGTTAGGACATTTTTGATTTTTTTGTTTGAGGACTGCCCTCAATGCAGTTATAACATCTCAACTGTCACAACCTTTGGAAATCTAGAGTTGTGCCATTTCACATCGTAAATAACTATTTTTATTTTTGGCATATTTCTGTAGTCTTTGCGGTGTGTTTGGAAATTTTAAAATTGTTCCAGCGTTCGCTTAAATTGTATAAATCAAGATTTTGATAGAGTCTCAATTTCAATTGACATGATTCATTTGTCATTGTGCAATTACCGAAGAAGGATATCTGTTATCCGAAATATCTAATATTTGTGTATTTTATAGTTATTTAATGGTGATGTTGTACCCTTTTTGACTTGTTATATATATATATATATATATATATATTCCTGTTGACTTTTTCACGGACAGTTTAGGATAATGATTTTTCTACATTTTCGTATTTTTTTCTGATTAGTTCTAAATACATTGGCAGAATATTTCATGGACGACTTGAAATGATGATTTTTGCATCTTTCTCCCTCCACAGCTGGGTTCACCTGGACAATGTTATGAAGTTCTGATTGGATAATTGATCTTTGAGCGCCTGGCATTAATTAAGGGATCAAAATAACTGATAATTAGTGAGGAAGTGACCACTTAACACCTGTATTTTCACCTTTGCCTATTCTAAGAAGGAAGTTCGGCTAGTTTATAGACTGCATCTGGTGTATGCACAGAGTGATCAATTGCATCTGCAGCTAAAATTTGTTTGGATATTAATCATAATGGCCTTGGGTTATAGAAAATGAATAACTTTTCTAGTTAATTGTGTAATTCATTGTTTTAGTTTCTTTGTGTAATGTGATGAATCGGTGATTACTTTCATATTCTGTTGACAAATAATGGAGTAATAATGGGTTAAAGTTCAAAATAAAAAATATCCACTGCTTCAAAATAACTGTGCTTTTAAATTTTAAATGGACAATGCATTGCTTACACCAGTGTATCAATAATCATGGTATGTTATTTAATTTTGATTTTGAATATATTATTTAATTTACTTTTAAAGTCATGAATTGTATGTATACCAATTTGGTTAATAGGAATAGAATATATATTTTTATAAATCTTAATTTTTGCATTCTTCTTATCGTGAATGGGCTATTATGAGTTTTCAATTTTTCCTTGATGAGTTTCTTTGACAATATGGAGATTTTATCTTCAAAAGCCACTTAATGATAACTCCCTGTAGTGTTGAAAGCAGATTCTATACTTTTGTTCTTCTTAGGGATCTTTCAATACTAGTTTAGCTATATCTTTATGCAATTTATTGTATAAAAAATTTCTGAATTTGTTTGGTCTTCTTGGTCAACTCCTTATAATTATTTCATTAGTTTCATCATTAAAGTTCAATTACACAGGTAATTAATTACTTACAATTATTTACTGAGAATCGTACTATTATTTTTATATAATAGGTATTGATGCTGGCTTTTAAGGTGGTACCTAACACTACAGGGAGATAACTCTGTAAAATCAGCTAAACGTTTTAATTACGTTGTGTTGTAAAGGGAATATTAAGCTTCTCAATGATCAAAATTGTTGTTTGTCAAACTGCTATATAACCAGTGTAATTTTCCTGACAAAACGGTTGGTTCAAAATTTTTGAAATTTTTATATACTTGTTAAAGGGTCAAATTAAATACTTTGTCAAAATTTTATGAAAATTAAACGAGCCAAATTAATTTTAGTGAAAGTGTTGGGTACCACCTTAACTAAATGTGAACAAACTTTGCGGTATAGCTGTTAATTTCTGTGTCATTTAATTTTGGTCTCTTGTGGAGAGTTGTCTCATTGGCAATTATACCACATCTGCTTTTATATTTGTGGTTAAGATCTGTAGAGAAATTGATTTTATGTGGTCAGTAAGTGGAAGACCACAAAGTGTGTGTACATAATTACCAAATGACCGCAACTAATTATTCCATGGTCAATACTGCTACACATACTGGACTTCACATATAATTATAATTAATATTTAATCAGCTGGACAAATCAATAATCCCATGTGGTCAATGGACTGTAACATCAGCAGTAATTAATTACCTGTGTAATTGAGACATAAGCTGTTAATTACCTGTAGACAATAGTTGTTGATTACCAGAGGGAATTTGATGTTAATAGCTTGTGGATGGTCAATGTGGATATAATCTTCAGAAGTGCAATATATGTGATCTCTGATTATGTTGATTCTGATTCACCTGGACTAAGATTTGGCTCGAGCTCTTGAAAAAGATATTTGGAACCTAGAAGGAATTTCTTATTATGTTGATTTTGACACACCTGGATAAAAAATTTACATGATATTGATGATTACATTGATTTTGACACATTTAGACCAAGAATTCAGTTGTAAACCCCTAAAAGAAGATATTGGGAATTTCCATTAGTTTGTAGAGTTGACCAGAATCAATAATCGCTGTAAGGATTACACCTGTGACTTACCTGTTTAAAAACAATGTGATAATTAATTATTTATTGATTTTAATTATCATTAATTAATTAAGGCTGGATTTCCAAGACCAGAGTTAATGGATATAACCTGTACATAGTCATTTTGGAATAGATCAAGGGAATAGAAATAGATAGTTGCGTTCCAGCAAGGAATAGATTGAGGAGAGCAAAGGACTTTTAAATTGGTATGAATCTGCAGTAATTTATAAGTATGATACTTATTTCATTGTGCATGACCACTGAGTATGATAACTTGACAAGAGAGTGCTTGTTTTGTGTTGCTGTCTGTCATATATGTTTCTTTGTTAACTTTTTTGGTATTAAAATCAGACAATTCCTTTTGCCTGTTTGAATTGTTTCTCTTTAATGGTTTTGTCATCTTCAAACCTTGTATCATCAGACTTAGATCACTATTATATGGTTTAGATTTTGCTCATTGTTGAAGAGAATAGTGAATATATAGTTGCTTATATTACTTGCCATTGATTTTCCTGTTTGAATTGTTTCTCTTTAATGGTTTTGTCATCTCCAAACCTGACTTCTAAATATTATCACTATATGGCATGGGTTTTGCTCATTGTTGAGGTGTACAGTGATTTATAGTTGCTTGTATCAGTTTTCCTGTCTGAATGATTTCTCTTGACAATCAAGATGTGATATTGGTTTTGATCATTGTGGTCATTGTTGAAGGTTGTACTGTGATTTACCCACATTATTCACATCTATCATTTAGACTCTTGTGAAGATTTGTCTCACAAGCAAAGGAGTAGGGGCATTAAGGCCTAGTTTTGGCCCAAGAAAATAAAAAGTTTGATAACCAATTCAAAATGGCACATAATGTTTAGAAATGCATAGGGTCAAGAAATATAAATGAAAAACATAAAAAAATTTATCTGATGACGTCACAATTACGTCATAATATGTACTGTTTTCACGAAAACGTTGAAAAATACACAATTTATGCAGTTTTCAGTCTTTATTTTCTGTTGTGGAAACATCCTGCGCAGCCGAGAAACAACAAAATAATTTAACAGAAGCTTTATTATAACTAATGGCATAATCTCACCAAATATAAAGTTGTTTCTTGGGTGCGCACATACCTTTTCAATCAAAAATATACTTAAAAATTTATGAAAAATCAAGAAAAATCACGAAATTTAACAAAATATGCAAATTAGGTCATGATTTGTTACCATGGTAACTTGTTCGATGTCAAATTTGTTTTGTTTTTCTTAGTACCTTATACCTAAGTCAAGTTTTCGGTTATCTAAGAATATGTATGAGAAATTTTAAATTTGCAGTAATCTTTGGGCCAAATAAGGGCCTTATTGCCCCTAATCCTTTTACCACATTACTTTATTTTTATGCAATAATTTCTATTGTCTCTGGTGGCTGGTTAAATTGAAGTACAAATTTTTTATCGGTTGCATGTATAAATTACGGTCAAGTTAAGGTTAAGGTAAATGGACTATTTGTCACAGATTTTGCATACAACTTTGGCTTGTTAACCTTTAACTGAAAATTAAAGCAAATAATGCATTTATCTTTTTTCATTCTTTTAAATAGGACTGTTTGAATAATCTTTCAAAATATGTTAACATTTCATGGGGTTTGTTTTACTCCATCTAAAGTTTATTGTGCAGTGATTCAGGTACTGTTGTTTGTCTTTTTTATGCGGTTTTTGTTTTTTGCCATGTTTTGTTTTACTCCATCTAAAGTTTATTGTGCAGTGATCCATGGACTGTTGTTTGTCTTTTTTATGCAGTTTTTGTTTTTTGCCATGTTTTGTTTTACTCCATCTAAAGTTTATTGTGCAGTGATCCATGGACTGTTGTTTGTCTTTTTTATGCAGTTTTTGTTTTTGCCACGTTTTGTTTTACTCCATCTAAAGTTTATTGTGCAGTGATTCAGGTACTGTTGTTTGTTTTTTTTATGTGGTTTTTGTTTTTTGCCATGTTTTGTTTTACTCCATCTAAAGTTTATTGTGCAGTGATTCAGGTACTGTTGTTTGTCTTTTTTATGTGTTTTTTAGCTCACCTGGCCCGAAGGGCCAAGTGAGCATTTCTCATCACTTGGCGTCCGGCGTCAGCCGTCGTCCATCGTCCGTCGTCCATCGTCCGTCGTCCATCGTCCGTCGTCCTGCGTCCGTCGTCGTTAACTTTTAAAAAAATCTTCTCCTCTGAAACTGCTGGGCCAAATTTAACCAAACATGGCCAAAATCATCATTAGGGTATTTAGTTTAAAAATTGTGTCCGGTGACCCGCCCAACCAACCAAGATGGCCGCCATGGCTAAAAATAGAGCATAGGGGTAAAATGCAGTTTTTGGCTTATAACTCAAAAACCAAAGCATTTAGAGCAAATCTGACATGGGGTAAAATTGTTTATCAGGTCAAGATCTATCTGCCCTGAAATTATCAGATGAATCGGACAACCCGTTGATAGGTTGTTGCCACTGAATTGGTAATTTTGAGAAAATTTTGCTGTTTTTGGTTATTATCTTGAATATTGTTATAGATAAAGATAAACTGTAAACAGTAAAAATGTTCAGCAAAGTAAGATCTACAAATAAGTCAACATGACCAAAATGGTCTGTTGACCCCTTTAGAAGTTATTGCCCTTTATAGTCAATTTTTAACCATTTTTCGTAAATCTTAATTATCTTTTACAAAAATCTTCTCCTCTGAAACTACTGGACCAAATTAAACCAAACTTGGCCACAATCATCATTCGGGTATCTAGTTTAAAAATTGTGTCCCGTGATCCGGCCAACCAACCAAGATGGCCGCCATGGCTAAAAATAGAACATAGGTGTAAAATGCAGTTTTTGACTTATCACTCAAAAACCGAAGCATTTAGAGCAAATCTGACATGTAGTAAAATTGTTTATCAGGTCAAGATCTATCTGCCCTGAAATTTTGAGATGAATCGGACAACTCGTTGATAGGTTGCTGCCCCTGAATTGGTAATTTTAAGGAAATTTTGCTGTTTTTGGTTATTATCTTGAATATTATTATAGATAGAGATAAACTGTAAACAGCAAAAATGTTCAGCTAAGTAAGATCTACAAATAAGTCAACATGACCAAAATGGTCTGTTGACCCCTTTAGGAGTTATTGCCCTTTATAGTCAATTTTTAACCATTTTTCATAAATCTTAGTTATCTTTTACAAAAATCTTCTCCTCTGAAACTACTGGACCAAATTAAACCAAACTTGGCCACAATCATCATTGGGGTATCTAGTTTAAAAATTGTGTCCAGTGACCTGGCCAACCAACCAAGATGGCCACCATGGCTAAAAATAGAAAATAGGGGTTAAATGTAGTTTTTGACTTATCACTCAAAAACCAAAGCATTTAGAGCAAATCTGACATGTGGTAAAATTGATTATCAGGTCAAGATCTATCTGCAACAACAAAAGAAAGAGAGTTTTTAACGACCTCAGCTGGCTATACAACCCTTGCACAATCAACTGAATTTTGCAGAAATCATTAATAGGATAGATTGCCCTTATATGATAATTTTTTATTACCTTTTTGTTTTTTTTGGCAAAGTGGGGGGGAGGAGGGGGGGAGGTTGCGCATCAACAAAACTACTTCACAACTTTCTCATTACTTTGCATTTCTTGTTAGATAAATTTTACAAAAATTCTCCCCTGAAACAACTGTCGAATTTAAACAATCTTGGTTTAAATCACCACTAGGATATCCAGGGACCACTGTGTATGATGACCCTGCCTGCCCACATGGCTGAAATAAAACATAGGTTTCAAATGCACTTTTTAGTATTATATCTCTGAAACTAAACGACAGTACAACAGTTGCATTTATCATGCAACAATTGTAAATAAAAATATCAGGTGAGCGACACAGGGTCCTTGGACCCTCTAGTTTTGTTTTTGCCACGTTTTGTTTTACTCCATCTAAAGTTTATTGTGCAGTGATCCAGGGACTGTTGTTTGTCTTTTTTATGCAGTTTTTGTTTTTTGCCATGTTTTGTTTTACTCCATCTAAAGTTTATTGTGCAGTGATCCATGGACTGTTGTTTGTCTTTTTCATGCGGTTTTTGTTTTTTGCCATGTTTTGTTTTACTCCATCTAAAGTTTATTGTGCAGTGATTCAGGTACTGTTGTTTGTCTTTTTTATGCAGTTTTTGTTTTTTGCCACGTTTTGTTTTACTCCATCTAAAGTTTATTGTGCAGTGATTCAGGTACTGAACATGTTTGTCTTTTTTATGCGGTTTTTGTTTTTTGCCATGTTTTGTTGATCACTCTATGATTGAGTTTTAAATTGTACCTTTTTTCTAAGCCTGGCCTGTTTTAATTTTAGTTTTAAGTGTTATGAGTGTCCCCTTGGTATATTATTAATCTGTTGGAATCAGTTACACATAATTCATCACATTTCTAGTTGCAATCATCTTAGGTCTTAGATTTCATTCTCAGACTTCCAGAAAAAAAATCTATGGCCGAATATTAATATGGCATCAAGACTTGTTTGTCAATCTTCACAACAAAGAATTAATAGTTATTGACAAGCTGTCTGTATGATCATATGAAACCTGGTGGTCATTACAGCCAAGGACAAATAATTAAGGACAAAACTGACTATAATCATAGGAAATTAGCATTGATATATCAAAATTATCCCCCAGACTTGATAGTGAAGGACATTAAGGATATGTGCATTATTAACTAGGGGTTCTGGATGAGGAGCACTTCTATTTTCTCTAGTTGTTAGGTTAGTTTGTCTTATTCTTTATAAGTATTGTACATTTTTCTCTTTCCTTTATATTATATTCCATATTCTCTTTTCCATTTTATTGGCCTTATTTCTCTCTTTTCCTTATTTTGTGTCCAATTTTTCTGTAATACACCAATGTATTGGTCCCTTATTCTCTATTCTGTAATCCCTATCCAGACCATCCTATAAGAACCAGTGCAATTAATTAGTCCAACTGAATGCCTGTGTTTAAACATAAGGATCATATTCTAAAATCTAGCTACCGAGCTTGGACATTATGTGTTTTGAGTTCTCTTTTTGTGTTGTTTGTTTGAATTAAAATCACATCGATGCGTAACCTCTCACATGATCTTCTTTTCACACATTATGCTTAAATACTTGCTTGCTTTATGAGTCATATTTTTTTTGTTTTTTTTTCATTTTCCTTCTTAATGTCAGGTTATTTGTTTGTGTCCGTGACCAGGATTTAAATCTTGAAAAATATACTGATGTTTTCAGATGTTCTTTTGACAGAAAAGTTGAGACTATTTTCTTATCTTTCTGTACGAAACCATTCAATATGGTATAGATGGGGCCCTTCAATTCTGTATGCTCTACTTTTTAGTCCATTTTTCTGAATAATATGTTTTGCCCATTAGTCTATATTCTTTTTTTTTTGTTCATGTTCTCTATTATAATATTTTTTGCTCATCATTCTAGACTATTTTACTCCTGTTACTGTAAAACTCTCATCAAAACCCTCATGTATGTTGGTACATCATATATTATAATAGTTATGAAATATTATCTTTTGAATGTTCTAACCAATCAGCTATCAGATTAAATAATCAAGGAAGCCATAAAAAATATGTAATAATTTGTATATGGTCATTAAAATGTTCTTAATACCCTACAGTTATATTTTTTGTGACAAATTATGAAATTAAGAAAAAAATTGTTGGAGGCATAATGTTACAAATTGTTTTGTAATGAATAACTTTTTATATGAAAATATTAAGGTGCCTGATTTAAATGCAGTTCTATCCTTAAAAGTTTATGAAACCCTTAAATCAAGACTGACGTTGATTAATTAAGGAACAAATGTTTTTCGCTCATTTTAGACTAAATTTTTTAAAATGCTATAAATGTAATAGTAAATTTCCAATTACCTAATTTAAATTGCTTCGATAGCACTTTGACATATATCAACATTTATATTATTATTCTTTAAGTTATATTAACGACCATGTTTTCACCCAAACAAGGATATTGACAAGACACCGATAGTTAAAGCAATATATATAATTACACTATTACGCCATCTACAACTGTATTACT
The DNA here is from genome assembly GCA_037788925.1 of Mytilus galloprovincialis. Lineage (NCBI taxonomy): Eukaryota > Metazoa > Mollusca > Bivalvia > Mytilida > Mytilidae > Mytilus > Mytilus galloprovincialis. The sequence continues at coordinate 11,684,099 of CM075342.1, read as the reverse complement.
TACTATTATATCAATCTTTAATTATCTACCTTGTTCAAGCCCCGAGGGGTCAAAGGGTCATTGGACATTGATTGATAAATCACTAATATCTAAGAAAAATATTATTTGTAAAAACACCTTTTGATCAAATGTCAAAGTGTTATTTGGCTAAAATTGTTTTTGTTGACAAATTGAGGCAGCATTTTTTTTTTTATTCTCTGTTAAAAATAGATGATCACATTTGAATGATATTTCTTCATAGGATGTGATATGTGAATGAGGATTTTTCGTTAAAAGAAAAGAGACCACAGCCACAGGTGAATAGAAAGCAAAGCGTTTTAACAGCTGATTGGATAGATTGATTTAAATTTTAAAAAAACTGAAATTTTATTTAAATACAACTGGATAATCTAAATATCCATAGATAATATCTAACTTGGAAATGAACTTATTTTTGCTTGATTGAGTTCATTTAAAAACTGCACGGAAAACTTTCATTTGTGAATAGAAATTGCATTCTATTGTACGACATTTGGAAACGGGTCACAGATGGACTTTCTTACCTTTGAATGCACACGTAATATTATTTAAATAAGGTGGAGATTTTAATATGCATTATAATTCAACAATTAATATTGAATGATTAGCAGAGTTGATTTTTCAGTCATCGACATTTAGGGTGGTTTAAACCCACATATATAAAAGAAACAATAGCTTCGTAGTGTCCTTGCGTGTCTTGCTGAATCTTCTAAACAAATACTGACATATATTGTCAATAAGAGTATATATTCTTCACTATAGGAAGATCGTTAAACTGATTGATTTCATCGGATTTACGACAGATCTTGTGTATCGTAATAATCACTGAATTGAATACGGACTGGTATACTATGTAACATATTATTGAACCAATTTGTGACAAAATAGTGTAAATTATATACGGTCATGATTTGCAATTTAAATTTGGCATTAGACTTGTAAACAGAAGTAGATATTCACTGCACTCGGAACAACAAATCCATGTCCTTCTAGTAAATGGAAGCTGTGGAAATTATTGGAAATATCATGTGCGAAATAAACTAAACAATAAATACTGCTGATACATCTAGAAAAGTGGGAGTGTATTACGAAATTAGATAATTCTCGTCAGTTTATCGGGAAAAGAAAAAAATACAAAACATGTGATAAATACATGTACATGCATTTGTCGACTGTTATCAATTTAAATAATTGAAAATGTAAATATTGTACAAGTGACAAGAAATCGTCGTAATCAGTGATTTTTCACCCTTATCAATATACATATATATATATTATTTGATAATGGATCGACCACTCAGTTTAAACCTGGATAGTCTGCCTGTCAACATCATGTCGGAAAATGCACGGAAAAAATACACGGAGGTTTTCAACAAGCAGAACAATATAGCGGAAAATGGTAAGTCATGTTTGCTATTTATAGATGGAACGTTGAGGTCAGAACTAACATCTTTGAGGTATTTGAGTGCAGAAATTAACATCTTTATTTGGACTTCTGAGTTTTAGATATGTTTTAGAGTGTTGGAGTGGAGTGTGGAAAAAAGGATGGGGTTAAATATCGATGTCTTACAAAAAGGCATGTCTGGTTTAAATAATGTTAATCCTTATGAGTTTATTAAGAATGATTTGTTCAATACTGATAACTTTGATTCTGTTTGACCATTGGATTAATATTGGAATGAATAGTGTGGCTATTTTCATCATTAGTATCAGCTTTTGTGGTTTTTGTGGTTTTGATTCAAACCTGACAGATTGATAATTTTGGAGGCAAATGAAAATATTTATTACATTTGATTAGATACAAAATGTAGTTGTTAATGGAAGAGGGAAAAGTAAGCAAATTAAACAGTAAATATTTCATTTTTGAAGAAATGGAATTGACATTTTTGTGCAAATATTATTGTTAACTTGCTTTATTATTCATTCTCAAAAAAATTATAAAGCTACTTTTACAATGAGAAATGTTTTTTTTTCTTTTTTGTAAATTTTATGCTGGTTGGAAATTTTTTTTTAAATCAAATTTTAAAAGTTTTTTTTTTATGTTTTTGCACAACTGGAAATTTAAGTTACTCTTTATTAGTTAAATTATTATTTCGAAAATCTATTTCTTTAACATATTCTGACCTCTGGTCAATGGCTTAGACAAATTCACCTGTCAGCTTTTGAATGAAACATGAATTTGTCCTGTCAAAACTTCAGATAGGGGGAGATAACTCACAATTTGAAATCTTTTATTTATGATTTCAATTTGTATGTATGTATACATACATTTATCAATATTTGATTTTTAAAATGTATAAGATTACATTAGATTATGATATTTGTACACCTCCGGAACAAAGGTGTATTATGGCTTGACCTTGTGTAATAGTCGTTGACACAGAGAAATAATATCTGGGCCATATTTTGACGTGGATCAGATTGAGAATAAGCATGAAAAAATTAAAAAAGAATCTTTTGTTGTAATTGAAATAGTTTGATCTCAATGTTTGGAAAAATGTCAATACTATTAGCTATGTTTAAAAAGTTTACAATTTGTTAGGTTCAAGTCTTTCAAAACTAATGTGAAAAGAGTGTAAAATGTTTTAAAAAAGGGGGAGACGTAAAACTTTGATGTCATTTTGTTGTTTTTGTTTTGTTGGTTTGCTGTAACATGAAACAGAATGTCTGATTTTTTGCTGAATTTTGCCGAATAGGTTCTGAACCCTAGCTGAATGCATGCTGAACCAAATTTTGGGATCTACAAAAGTGGTGAAGCACTTTTTCCACATTCTGAACAGATACTGAAAACTTACTGGAATGTTCAGATTTGCTATAAAAGTGCTGTAACATTATACCCTTATTACCTATTACTGATTTGATAAGTTACTGCTGTCCAATACATTAAATCTTGAATATGCATGAAATATTTGCAACAGGACGTCAGTCAAACTACAATCAATCAATATAGTTAAAGAGTTTCATTTGGCACTCGGGGCCTCGGTGGCCGAGTGGTCTCAGTAGTTACTACTGTAATTACTAGTCAGTCAACACTGAGGTTGTGAGTTCGAACTGTTTCTAGTCTGGTTTCTACATTATTTCAATAAGTGTTTTGACATGTACCTCAACATCTCATTATATTTATGTTAAATTTGAGCCAGTTTTATATTTTAAAAAACGTTGAATTTAAAAAAATGAATCACTTGACTGTGCAAATAATGTTATGTTGTATAAAGCCTATAACAACATTATAAATTTCAGTATTGTAAAAAAAGGCGAGTTTAAAAAAATTGAATCACTTTGTGCAAATAATCGGTCAGTTGTAACGGAAATTTGATAAGGTGCAAGTCATAATTTATTACCTGCGAAACCACATATTTGTCTTGAAATTATTTTGAGTAAATATTACATACATTTCAATTAAACATAAACAAAAACAAATGTTATATAAATAAAAACCTCACACACATTACATTCATACGATGTAACCTTAGGGTTACTTACGAAATTTAAAACCAAATCTTAATTCTACCCCTTTAAATCTACCCAGGTAGAAAATTAAGATAAAAAAAGAGAATATTATGATTTAATTGTGTTATTGGATGTTTACAACCCCTCGTCAGACACAATTACACCGAGGTATTGTTATTGTCCTCACGTAGCCATTGTTAATTTGGTTGTAAAATACTTGAATGAGACTTGTTACGAAGTGAAAATTACTATTTTCATGTAATTCATTTTTATGACCTTTTCGGAGAGTGTTATTTGAGGTAAGTTGTGAAACGATTGTCATAAATTTATTTGATATCTCATTTATACAGAATGAATTCGGTGAAGTTGCAGTATGGCGAGTTATTTTTGCGTCTTCTTTTATTTGTAATTACAGGCTGAAAAGAGACTGTAAAATGTTCACTAAATTTATAATTCACGACAACTTATATGATCATATCCTATGGACTTGACATGTGAGCTAGGTTTAAAGATTTGGCAACGAGACTTGTGAGCTAGGATAAGTTTTGGCAACAAAGAGCTGAATGCTAATATAGATAGAGAAGATCACCCAGCCTCACTGTGGCCATTTGTACAAATGTGCAAAATTGCTTGACTACTTTGAAAACTACTAAATCTCATCCCATTTTTTAAGTAAGAGGTTATATAAACTCAAGGAATCGAATTTAAGCAACAACAAGGTCTATCTTATTGATCCATCAATTGACTTATCTGAAAAAATAGAATGGAATATTAGAGATTTGTATGACTTACGTAAGACTACACATGTTAACTTCAAATGTTGTAACAAGCTGTTAACCTGTTTTATGCATGCTTAGCATCAATTACCATATGCATTATCTACAGACTCGGGGTGTACATCTTTGAATCAGTTGTTACAGCTTGGTGCATTCTTTGCTAAGAGAATATGCCCCTGTATGAATCTGTGGTAAGGGAGATAATCCTTATCTTATCTCCCCTCTTATCTTGCATTTAATTGGTCATTTAGACAGACTGGAAGTAAATATTTGAATCAATTGTTTCAGCTTAGAGGAGAAAAATTCTTTTCCAGATTTTTACAGGGGCATATTCTGTGGTAGGGGAGATAACCCTTATTAAAAGGGAGATAACCCTTATCTTATCTCCCCTTTTAATCTTGCATGTAATTGGTCATTAAGATAGGAATCTCAACAAACATAGAAATTCTGACATCTTAGGTGCAATATCTAATTATCTGTGATCAGCAGGTGCCTGCGTCTTAATTTGACAATGTAATTTACGATTGAAAAGTACAAGTTAAAATGCCATACAGGACGGCCTTAGTCCTTGGGTGGTAGACGGATTACCATGTTTTTGTATTGACTTTTGATTAATTTAAAAATAAAAGTACAGTTTTTATTAGAAAGTACTTGGAAAACTAAGCAACCAATTAAAGTATTTTGTCAAGAATAATTTACTTTCTTTGTTGAATTGCAAGAGGTCTAATCAACTTCAGACTAGTAAGTACTGTAAATCATGTTTATTTTTTTTTTATTGAGTTTGTTTTTTCACAGTGAGTTCATGGTCCTAAATTTGAGTTTCTTTTAAACCATTTTACTAAACTAACTAGCTGTTACATACTTTTATCTGATGTTTTGAATAAAAAGATAAGAGTTTTTGAAAGACTTATAACAAAAAGGTATACTTTGTTATTTTTTGGGACACACATTGTCATGGAGTCATGGACTGTTAGTAAAGGTGAATCTTGAATTCAAATGTTAGATCAAGTTCAAATTTACTACAGACTTAAATTCAGATTAAAATTTATCTGCAAAAAAAACATTGTTGTTCTTCAATGGACTTAAATTATATAAAGATATGCTGAAAGTACAACTGAACTGAATTATACCAGACAGACATGGACACGATGAAGATTAACTGATTAAAGGTGCAATGTTTGATTTTACAATCAGGGGAATTTCCTTCCCTTTTCCTACATATCCATATTTGATTCATTTTGACATGTGGGACAACAAAGACATTTTATGTAATTGATATTTTTCTTTCTTTAAAAGCTTGAATGAGTCTTTGTCAGGTATGAAAACATATTATCTGATAGAAATATTTATCTTTTAGATAAACAGTCAATATTGACTTAAATGACATAACATTCAAAGGTACCAGTTTGTACTGAAAGAAACCAGGTGTTTTTTCTGAGCTTTGAAGTATATGGGGGTTGCTTGACATTCAAAGGTACCAGTTTGTACTGAAAGAAACCAGTTGTTTTTTTTATAAGGGGGGATTAGTGTTAAGAAAAATAGGGGCAGAATTCAGAAAGGGAGAAAATAATTAGTAATATTTAAGAGGAAATAAAAATTACATTAATTTATCCAACAGCTTGCTTCTTGCTCAAAGTGAAGCAGGGTTGGCAAAGTATTACCCGCCCCGTTTTCCCGGGCTGGGCAATACTCCCAGAAACAGGTAATACTGGGCAATACTGGGCAATATGAATTTTAAAGCTTATTTCAACACAAAATAGTAAAGACTTGTTGTAGTTTCATAGTATTATAGCTAAATATATACATTTTATACAGATAACCATTGAGAGTCATTTCTAGCTGATTAAAAATTCAAGTTCATTCTCTTCTCAACTTAAATTCTATGTAGGAAAAATGCAAGATTTGCCCAATTCCTTGTTAATTTTGAAGCTTTGTTTCAATAATCTAAATGTTTATGAGGATTGTAAATTAAATTGCTAAATATGCAATATGATTGCTAAACAAACACCCTAGAGGGTCTTGTCATTAACTCTTATAGAAATGAAAAGGCTGATTATTGTTGTATAAACATATCTGTGTTCTAAATTGAATAATTACTTATTAATAAGTTTTGTACATTTGTACATGTAAATTATTTCAAAATAATTTTTCTCACATGTAATTGTTAAATACTTATTATACTAGCTATATTTAGTTGAAAAAAAAATCTCAGAGTTGTTAGAATAATTCTTTCTCAAATGTATACATTTGTACATGCATGTATTATAAGACTCAAACAAGTAAAATTATTTATAATTAAAAATAGGTTTATATATATCTTAAATGTATTACATTTGTATTACATTTGTGTTTGATTACTGAATCCTCTTTAAAGTTCAGTCCAGTATCTTAAATTACCCAGTATTGCCCAGTTTTACCCAATAAAACCCAGTACAACCCAGGTTTTCCCAGTATTTCCCACTGGGCTGGGCAATACTCATTAAACCCGGGTTTTTGCCAACCCTGAAGTGAAGGTAGGATTAAATGGAACTTGAAAGGATTCAGGTATAGAAATCTTGCCTTGAATATACTTATACATGCAATCCATCAGCATGAGCCCAGGTTACAGATGGGAATCCAGAATTTTGAAAAAGAGGGACTTATCAGAAAGAGGGCAACATTAGGAGTGGGACTTGTTTTAAAGTCCATGATTGCCCACCATAATACTATGAAAGTAACATTAAAAAGTGGGACTTGTAAACATTTATGCATTAGCCATATATGACAGGTCCATATGTGCAGAAACTGAAATTTCCATAAAGAGAAGGAGAGGTTTCCATTTAGTCTCAACTATGGTTTTGAGAAAAATGTTCTTTGTTGAAGAAGAATATCTTACTTTTCTGTATTTTTGTGGGGTCTTTATAATTAATCATCGACATGTGATAAACTCCACCTTGTGTATATATAATATATAAAATATGTAAAACAGTGAAATAAATGTCAAATTCTTTAGAAGTTTGACAGGGAGATATATATCGCTTGTCAATAAACGATATAATGAATTTATTTGTGGTAATTTATTATAGCTCTGTGGTTAATTAGGTTTAATCGATTTAAATAAACAATAAAAACACTTGTTTACTAGAAATTTGAGAAAACATTTGATAAAATATGGAGACTTGTATTTAAAAAGAAACTGTATCACTGTCTGTCATGATTGTGACTTATATATTTAAATGACTGTGGATTCATTTATTTTCATAGGTACAAATTTCTGTGGATTGATTTATTTCATAGGTACACAGGGGCGGGCGGATCCAGCCATTTTGAAAAGGGGGTTCCCAACCCCGGACAAAGGGGTGTTCCAACTATATGTCCACATTCAAATACATTGACTGTCCAAAAAAAGGGGGTTCCAACCCCCCGGAACCCTCCTCCTGGATCCGCCACTGGTACATGTTCCTGTGGACTCATTTATTTTCATGGGTACCAGTTTTTGTGGATTGAGGAAAACTTACATATTTGTTGTGATGGCAAATAAATATAGGAAGATGTGGTATGAGTGCCAATAAGACAACTCTCCATCCAAGTCACAAGTTATAAAAGTAAACCATTATAGGTCAAGATAATTGCCTTCAACACAGAGCCTTGGCTCACACCGAACTGTAGTGAGTGAGTGAGCAAGCTATAAAGGGCCTCAAAAATTACTAGTGCAGGTAAAACCATTCAAACGGGCATATATGTACAATTTTTTTGGAAAATTTGTAATTTGCTGAACATTTAAATTTGTGGTTCCCCTGTACCAACGAAATCCACGAAAATTAGTATCCAACGAATAATAATGAATCCACATTAGTATACATGTAGAATAAAGATTGTCAATAATAAGTCTATACCTTTTTGACAATATTTTTTAAATTTGATTATCTGACTCAACCACTTGGGAGGACCAATAGGGTCACTGAGAAGATGTTATGAATTATTTCTAATCGAAATGTTTTGGTAATTTGTCTAAAATTTGCGATAAGTACATAATTTGAAACAAACTGTTTCTTTTATCAAGACTCATTACTTAAGACTTAATTCTGTCAAAATATTAGCATGATTAATTAATTTAAACTTGATAATTGTTTGTGAATTTTGTACAAGGATATTGCATATTTTCTTTTGAATTTAAGAATACAGTACAGGCCGTGTATCTCTTTTTATACATGTAATGTGAACTATTAGTTGGTAGTAAATGGAATTTGATGATAAGTTTCTTACAAGAAAAGGTGCATTTCTTACTAAGCGACAAGAATACATTTTTTTTTTTAAATCAGAATTTTATTTTAAATCATATTCAACCACAGAAATTTAAATTTCCGATTTTTATTAAAGCTAAAGTACATTTGATCACATAGACAATTATGGTTTATTACGTACAGACATATCCGTGATTAGAGATAAAAGACTACCCGCTTATTGTCCTATCTTTGCTTGTGGTCAGGACATGAAATTTGAGCTGGAACAAAAAATTTACCGATTTTCAATCAGATAATTTTGTTCAGACCTATTAAATTTCGTAACTTTTGTTAGTGTAAATATAAGATATAAGAATGAAATAAAACTATAACTTTTTCCTAGGTATTTAAGTACGGGTCTATAGGTATTATTATACATGTTAGGTGACCTTCAGAATTTGGGCCTTTTATGTATTGTTATCAGACCAACTTGGTGTTGTTGAGAATTAGGCCTTTTGTGTTCCATTATCTCTTGATATTTAAGAAATGTCATTGACCTCACAGGAATACTTCAGTGGGCTTTGTTTTTCAAGCAACATCTGAGTGTTAGAATTAAGAAGTGAAAAATAATGTATGACATGGCAATTTGATTGTGATATAGGGTATGTATTATATTTACTGAATAGTATACAGAATAATGGAGGAATCCTATGTTAGGGTACCTTGATAATTGAACAAACAATTTATTTCAAACACATGTAGATAAGCTTTAAGTCAAGTGGGTTCTAGGTTACAATTTTGGTAGCTGAGTGAGACCCACAGGTAGAAATTTTTAGATTTTTTATATTGAAAAAAAGGGGAGAAGATACACCCTAAAAAAAACCATGAAGTGGAAAAAAAAAGAATACTAATAATGTTTTTTTAAGATACTCCCCCCCCTTTTTTTACCATATGAAAAATCTTCATATTATAAGTTAAGGGAGATAACTTTTGGAAATGATATTCAATTATGTGTTCCATTCCAAATGAATGTAGATTGTCATTTACAGTTGTCTTTCCTTGGTGTACGTGTAAGGGAAATGTCATTTACAGTTGTCTTTCCTTGGTATATGTGTAAGGAATATGTCATTTACAGTTGTCTTTCCTTGGTATATCTGAAAGGGATATGTCATTTACAGTTGTCCTTCCTTGGTATATGTGTAAGGGATATGTCATTAACAGTTGTCTTTCCTTGGTATATGTGTAAGGGATATGTCATTAACCGTTGTCTTTCCTTGGTATATGTGTAAGGGATTTGTCATTAACAGTTGTCCTTCCTTGGTATATGTGTAAGGAATATGTCATTTACAGTTGTCTTTCCTTGGTATATGTGTAAGGGATTTGTCATTAACAGTTGTCCTTCCTTGGTATATGTGTAAGGAATATGTCATTTACAGTTGTCTTTCCTTGGTATATGTGTAAGGAATATGTCATTTACAGTTGTCTTTCCTTGGTATATCTGAAAGGGATATGTCATTTACAGTTGTCTTTCCTTGGTATATGTGTAAGGGATGATGTCATTTACAGTTGTCTTTCCTTGGTATATGTGTAAGGGATATAACAGACTTAGCTATTTTCATTCTATAGAAATTGTCTTTCCGGATAATGAAAAAGGGAGATAACTTCGGGAAAGGATATACAGTTATGGTTTTACAGATGTAATGATTGGAGATAAATTTATTACTAACATGAAACTTACTATTAATGTTCATTATGACCTTATTTTGTTATATGGCAAGGCTTTGACCTATATTTCACTATTCACTGAACATTGACATGTTGAAATGTAAGTAGGGCAATTTATTCTTCTTTTCAAAATTTATTTTTTGGTTTCTAAAAGTCCTGTTTATTTGATATTTGGTACAATTATTAAACTTAAATAAGCATGCTAGACTTCATACTAAAGGAGTGGCAGATCTTTTGAACAAGAAATTTTTAGTATTTATCTATTATGATGCACAAATGTGTAAAACATATCATAAATCATTGATTGTCAATTTGTTGTGTTATATCAATCTAAATAAATATGGCCAATCCTTTATGTATATTGATTTAAATAGGATCATTCAAAACTACAAACAGGTTGAAATATTGTCATCCGGTGCAGGATTTAGGATGATTGGCTTTGCATGTGCAGATATAATTGGAGGTCGACTGTGATATATATATAGTATTAGGGTAGATTATTGAAATACTATAGATAGAATGAGTGATGTGTTTTGTTTGTTTGTTGGTCTTTTATCATATCATTTGTTAATTGAGAAATGTCAGATTTTATTTTCTTATTTTTTGTGTGCATTTAAATTAAGTTAAGGGAGTTCGCTTCTCAGTTTCAAAGTAATAAACTTTTTAAAACACTGGTTTATATTGATAGGGAATTAAAAAAGAAATCCAAAGAACAAAAAAAATATATATGTCACCGTGCTTGTTTTCGAGCAATGAGCCAATGAAATTTTGGCGGCAAAATATTCTCTCTAGACTTTTCATAGCTTTATCATTGACAAGTTGAAGTTCCAAAAAAATGTTAAAAAGTAATGAAAATTTTATAAGACTTTTACAGATGGCTAATTATCATTATACCTGTAAAAGATTTTCAAAAACAAAAATGGGGGTCACCGGGCAAATTTTTTCAAGGCATTCAAATGGATAAAACCAGAGGATTCTAAAAATCTGACAAAAATTCCAAAACATGACAAGCCAGCTTCCTTAAGTATGAATCATAAGATTGATTGATTGATTGATTAGTGTTGAATGGAATTTTTTCCTACCTTGACTTTTTTATGGTCCTGATAATGTATGGTAGAAGTTATAGATTTCTGGAATAACAATCTGCAGGAATACTTCCAATGCTCTGGTCAGTGAGGATCAAGTAGATCAGATGCACCAGCTAGGACAAAAAATTATTTGATCAATTAAATGAGCTCAGAAGAAATAGGCAGAAGTAGCGTAGGCAGATCCAGCCCCCCCCCCCTTTTTGTGGGAAAAAATTTGGTTGATTATATAGATAATCACTGAAGCATGACTGGAGCAACCCCCCTCTTTTAGATCAGTCAGTGGACCTCCCCATATGAAAAGTTCTGGATCCGCCACTGAGTAGTTAAAATGATTTCTCTTTGACTCAATATCCATATCATAATGTCAAATTGTTTTAAACAGACCTGTTCTAAATTATTAAAATCTATCAGTTTGCATTAACTATAATAATAATTGGTATTTAAATTAGATACATGTGATTTCTCCTTGATATATATGGTCAAACTGATCAAAGAAAGTTATAAAGATATACCTGGGATATAACGCATGTCTCTGGTTATACATGCATATACAATGGTATCCAATTAATTGTAAGTAAATTTGAGAAAGGAAATGGGGAATGTGTCAAAGTGACAACAACCCAACCATAGAGCAGACAACAGACAAAGGCCACCAATCGGTCTTCAATGTAGCGAGAAACTCCCGTACCCATAGACGTCCTTCAGCTGGCCCCTTTAAAAATATGTATACTAGTACAGTGATAATGGACGTCATACTACACTCTGAATTATACACAAGAAACTAAAATAAAAAATATATATATGACTAACAAAGGCCAGAGGCAGTAAATACTTTTGTAAAGAAAATAATTAAGTTAAAGGAAAAAGTAGATTTAAGATCCAGTCTAATTGGGTTAATTATTTGAATCCAGTTTTGTTAAAGGGCTGTGTCAATTTGCTCAGCATGAATGGAAAAATATTGTCAATATTTGGACATGAATATTGAAGTGTCAGCAGTCTGTTGAAGATAATCCATCGATTTGGTATGTTGTCACATATCCCCAGGCCATTTTAAAGATTAGCTTCCAGTCAAGTACAGCTTTTAGCTAACCACAAATGTTTACATAGTGTATTTAAGGATTTAATGTGGTGGACAAAATATATATGACCTTGAACTCTGAGTTAAGTACAGTTAAAGGTCAACTTTATATTAGGAAAAAGGATAATAATACAAAATTCATTTTATGAGGTTTGTAAGTAAATAAAGTAAAAGTGAGTTGTCTCCCCTTAGTTCACTTTCTGTTAAGATTTATTTAATGATGTTTAATGTTCTTTCTCACATTCTTCTGTGTAGCTTATGTTTTTTCTTAGGGGGAATTGGGGGGGGGGGGGACTTATAATGTTCTATGTGAATGAAAATATTGAGGTCATTTGTTTAAAATTAAATGTAAATGAAGATTAAAATTTTGAATTTTGAAAATTTAAGATGTAAAATTAAGGTGTGTTACCTTTTTCAGTCATTAGAATTTGGTTCAATTTATGACATTTAGAGACATGAAATGACTTGTAGTTAATTAAGATCTTCAGTGATGACCTTGCTTTTATATAACAGACAATGAACTGAAGACAGATGTATTGATAACTTTATGATGAGGGGGTTAAAAAATTAACTTACTTTCTATATTCAATTGCATAGATTTTCTTGTGAGAATATTTGTGAAATATCAACACCTCATTGCGTGTATTCGAATCTACTTTACAAAGACATTCATTTGAGCTATAAAGTGGGACGGGACGATTCAATGCTTGAAACTACAATTGTTAATTCGATATAACATGCAACGATTAGTATTTTACACAAAGGACAGAATATTGATTTACTTGACAGGGAAGAACTTTTTTATTTTCGTTACGTAATGTATTTAAAGAAAATCTGGCGAACAGACTGATTCATGTTGACATTGACAGCAACTTTTGAAACCTTATACGCTGAGTAAACCTCTCACGTCTAAAAAGAACATTCAAATTAAACAAAAGATAGTTCCTTTAGTCTGAAGTTAAATCATGGTTAGCAAAAAGCTTGAAAATTAAGTAGTCGAGTATTTTTCTCACTTTCGATTTCATCGTAAATCTGAAAACTTGTATTTTATGACCCCTTTTGTGGTGTTCGGAAGTTCTTTAAAGTTACCTCCCTTTTGTAACATTATACTGTAGTGAGGGACTGGAAGGTAAGGTAACAATTTTTTTTATCTTCATAGACAATTTTTTTCTTAATTTAACTTGTCTGTGTTTAGTCTGATTAAAAATAAAAATAATTCTCTTCAAATTAAAAAAAGTTTTATTTTGGAATATTGGTAAGACGAAGGTACAAATTATTATGATTTATTTCCCTTAGAGAAAAACAGGTTTAGCAAAGTGGTGTTGAGAGGGGTCATTGAGGTTAAATATGTAAAGATTAATTTGAGGTCTAAAGCAATATTTTGAAGACAAAAAGTTTGGAACATTTTAGTTTTTGTTCCCTTCCTGTGCAGTAACAAAATTTTATATTTATAAGTTCTTTTCCTTCTCAAAAGTCTGCAATTTGTTTTCATCTGATCAGCATCGGATTATATTGTTCGCTGTAACAGCTCCGATTTATCAATCACAACCATTTTGACAGCTAAAGAAGATTCTATATTGATTCTCTCAGTAAACGCATTGAAGATATTACATGCATTGTTTAATAAAAAGATATTTGTATTGAGGGGGAATTATGTCTTCGTTGATCAGCCTGGAGATTCCAGGAAATTACGTAACTGAAAAAAAATATGGAAAAATGAAAGAGTGATATGGAAAACCAGTTGACTTTAAATTAGTAATTTTCTTGGGTCTGGAAATTCCATGTCAGATTTACTCTTAATCATTTCAGAGATACTATTTTTAGCCTAATATCTATATAAGATCTAGAATGAAAAAAGTTGTCATTTTGGATTTCTGATATTTTAACATGTTTAAGGACAACAAATGAAGAATATGAAATGTTAGGCCAGAAATAACATTTAAGTTGTTTTATGTAACCTTCCTACCCACCTAAAAAGCAGCTTTAAATTTTATGACACATGAATTTGTTTGAATATTTCTGTTTTGGAAGATTTTGTCTGCTCTTGCATTATTTTCTTGTCTTAAACTTGTAAAAAGTAAAATCACAAAAATACTGAACTTAGAGGAAAATCAATTCGGAGAGTCCATAATCACATGGCAAAATCAAATAACAAAACACATCAAAAACGAATGGACAAGAACTGTCATATTCCTGACTTGGTACAGGCATTTTCAAATGTAGAAAATGGTGGATTAAACCTGGTTTTATAGCGCTAAACCTCTCACTTTGATGACAGTGTTATGTTGTTGGCCAAAAAAAAACAATGTTTTACTTTATATCCTACTTTACTCCTCCTAAATTGGGATTACAATTTATTAAAAGCTTTTTCGCAATCTTAACCATATAAAGCTATTTCTCCACCACTTATGTTTATCATTTTCACAGTTTCCGTCAGTTAATCATGGTGCACACTACTATATGCATATATTTTCCCCCTTTTCCTACGTCCATAATCAGAAGTGACCATGGGAGGGCTAAAACAGCCAGTCAAGGTTTATAAAACAACTTAATAGTACATCATGAAAATTTGAAGAATTTTTTCTCAGAATCTTCTCCATAATTAAATTAAATACCATTGCACACCTATTTTGTTTTTTTTAGATTAGATATATTTGGGGTTTAGGTTACCAAAGCATAGATGTATGCAAGACTAGTGGCAAATATATAAATTCATAATTTTCCCTGCAGAACCTCTAGTAGTCATACCATATAACCTGAATATAATATTATACATGTACCAATGCAATCATATATAAAACTCTAGTGTTTATATTATATAACCTGTTTTTCATCGGAATATAAATGCAATATTTTTCCATGTTAAACAGCCATTAACACTTGTGAGAGTAAGTGGGCACATATGCATTTGGTCATTTAAACAAGACAATAAATTGTCAATGGTATTTTTAAGTGTAGTGTAATTATGAATTTGGGATAAAATATTTAAAGAGTATTATAAATCATTTATGTTCAAAGCCAATGTTCAACACTACATTAATAATTAAAGATTTTGCCACAAAACAATGTCTCTATGTAACATTAATTATACATGTTGCATCACAAATTACATCACCATAACCTTAGCAATGAATTCTCAAGGGAGACAACTTATACATATGTAACTGGTTTAAATGAATATCCTACACCCATAGGAACCAGTAAATGCATCATAGCTGTCAGACATTGATGATATTTACTTATCAATAATAATAAACAGCATGATTGTCTTAGGAATGTGTGTTACATAGTCAGTCAGGCCAACATCATTTATTTTCTGGGTTGTTTTCTTCCTTCAAGATATAACAAATGCATTTGATAGAATTTCTTATCATAGATCATTGCTTACTATATATTTGGAAGATTTATAAGTAAGATTAGGGAGGTGGGAATCATTAATAACAGAGTGATTTATTATTTAATTTTTTTGACAAATGCTAATTGCTTATGTGCATTATACTGCACATTTTTAATGGCAACATGCAATTTGGACATGAAAAATGGATGGAAAATTCAATCCCTGCCTAAAATTGTTATGTAAGTAAACAATAAGGGAGGTAATTTAACAAATTATAAACAATTGCATTCAAGTGGGAAGTATAGCTAGCTATAAAACCAGGTTCTTCTGAAAACGTCTGCACTAAATCCATCTTCGCTAGCCAAGGGTTATGATCCACTTCCCTCCTCAATCCTCCAAGGGCGGAGAGGAGGGAAGTTGATCGTAACTCTTGGCTAGCGAAGATGCACCAAATCAGGAATACTGATAATTGTTTTCCATTAGTGTTTTGATATAGTCTAACATTTAATTTTTTGCAGTTTTTATGGATCTCCCCCTTGGTCAGTTCTGTTGATACTTTTCTGCATCAAATAAACATTATGTATATTTGATAAACTATATAAGCAAACTGAAATGAATTTAAAAAAGAATTGACCACCAAGTTGAAGTAGAGTTTAAGTGTTTAAACAAACAAATTTTCTAGGCCAAATGTTTTATTAGATAAGATTTAGTGAAGTGTATAATATGGAATTATTATTAAATTCCTCCAGAAATAAGATGCTTTTCAATTGTTAAATCATAACTAATAATCTGCTAATAGGCTACGACCTTTCTGATGTTAGGTCAAACAGAAAACTCACTCATTGCTGATGATTATGTTACATGATAAAATCATGATTAGTTTGTAGTATACAATAACTTATATATGGCCTAAGGGGCTTTTGTTGATTACCACTGTACAAGATGAAAATGTTTTCATGTAAAACCACTGATTAACACATATATATGTTAACTAAAGGTAAGAACTATATTCTCTGTCTTGTAGAATTTTGTTTGTAAATATTTGTCAGTTTTATAAATGCCGATAATTTAAGATGGAGATGGATAACTATTTTAAGCTGTAACTTGAGGCTGCATGTATTGTTGCAAGGTCAGTTTTTTCATAGAATAATATACCGATAATTCAAGAGGAACATGGATAAATTGTCTTCTAGGATTTAAACCGGAACTTCGTTGAGGCTGCAAGGTAAAGATACAAGGTCAGTTTTTTAACAGACAGTCATAGAATATTCAGATTATTTAAGATGAAGATGGATTTATATTTTAAAGATTTAATCAGTACTTCAAACACATGTATTATTATTATTTGCTTAAAAATTAAGACTCAGTGTTTCTGCATGGACAGTAATAGAATTAGGATGAAAAAGGATTATATATCTTACGGATTTAATTAACCCTACTTCAGACTGCTTGTAACATGTTTACAAGTTAGGCAGAGTCAGTTTTTTTTTTAATGGACAGTTATATTCATAGAATGTCTTGTAGATTAAATGGATAATCTGAGACAAAGATGGACTATTTGTCTTAAGGATTTAAGCCTCACTTCAGGGGCATGTATTGTTTACAAATTAAGACGAGGTGACAGTTTATTGCAAGGACACTCATTGAGTAAATATTTGTTTTTCCATGTCATCCACGGAAATTGTTTTAAGCTATTTGACATAAATGTATCATGTTTAGTAACAAAAAATTATATAGTAAAAAAAAATTTTGTTGATTCTAAGAACTGCTTTGATTAGTTTCTCCAAAATATTTCAGGGGGCAGTAGCATTTCCTAGCTGGGTGGTCTTGCAGAAGTTATCTCAATCATTTTAAAAGCTTTAAGATACAGGCAGGTTGCAGTAACATTTCTGAATATCTTCAACTTCGTTGTGAAATGGAAGAAGAAAGGCCTATAATAATGACATATACTTGTTCACTAGATCTATGTCATTTAGACTCTAATGGATTCAATTGTCTCATTGGCACTCATACCACATTTTATTATTTTTATAAAGAAAGGTATTATTATGTTTAGAAAACATACTGTATTTGGTTGTATATAATCCAAATTATTGTCCAAAAGGTGTAGTAACTTTGTGTAGTGGATGCATATTATACACATTGACTAATGGAATTGTAAGCATTAAGAAAAAGAGATGTGGACTTTGTGTATTAAATATGTATAGACAGCAACGCAAAACACATACATCTTTAGTCAAGAGACAACTTAGAGGTCATTAAAATGACTGTGTTAAAACAAATGAAAGAAACCAGGCCCCCATTGGGCGCGCGCACACCGGCCTGATTGAGGTTGCAGCTTGCTTACTGTCTAATGTGGTCAAAAGTAGATAAATACAAAATAGAATATTTCTGTCGCCTCTTCTTGAAAGATGACATAAATTTGCTCAGAAAATCCTAATTTTTAATCTCTATAACCATCCTTCTCTAATGTTTTGAATGCCTTTATTTAATGTATACTTCTTGTGGGAAGAAAAATGATGAGGAGTTTTCAAGGCCACAGTGTTAATTGATATACTGCTTTTATCATCAACAACTGTTAGGGTATATACTTTTATTTCTAAGGTAAACACATTTTATCTTTCATCAGAATTTTTGTTATTTAGGTATTTTATCACTTTGATATGTTAAGTCAAGGAGCTACTGTTTGGTTTATCATTTTTTGTTGATTTTGTGGTTGTTCATGTAATAATGGTAAAACTATGAAGTCAAATAATATCCCTGAAAAAACATTTTATTCTCATGTTACATTTTAGTTGATTTTATGGTTTTTCATGTAATAATGGTAAAACTTATGATGAAGTCAAATAATATCCCTGAAAAAACATTTTATTCTCATGTTACATTTTAGCCACAACACAGTTCATCATAGATTTGTGTAAATATATACTTTGAGATAAACCGTTTAACACATCAATATAGACAGCAACCTTAGAATAAGTTAAAACCACAAATTGACTACTTGGATGAAATTTTGGATTATAAGCAGTTGTTGCTAATTAAATAGAATGTTTTGAATCTCCTGAACCCAGTTTTTTTCTCCAAAATATCAAACTGAATGTTTTTTTTTTGAAATTTTGACCTTATAGAAATGTTGACCTTTTAGCCATTCACCTAATTATACCACTTGATCAGTTAGTTTTGAACTTTTCCTAGGTTTTGAGTTGACTCATTTTATACACTGTTATTATTTTAACCCTTAATTATAACTCTTAATTATTAGATTCTCTCCCCTCCAACTAACATACACCAACTGCATCCCATTTCTAAATTCTTTTTAAAAATGCTTTAATTTGTCTGTGTAGGGTAAATTTCAGAAAGAAATGAACTAAGGAATCAATAAAGTTTAAAAGTCGTTAAATTTCAGACATCAACAACATCTAGGTAAAGGGGAGATTACTTGTCATAGCCTATAGGTTTTTTTTATTCATGCAGATTTTTAGCAAAACATTTAAAATTTTATCTTGAAAACAATATTATTGCTAGAATTGATGGATGTGAAATAAAATTGAGTCACTATAACCTAGTCAGATGATTATCAAGATATATACAGAAGTTAGATGTAGATTTATCATGTTTTTACAGAATTTTATCTACGAATTTACCAGGTGCCACAATATTTTTGTTAGCACAGTCGTCTTATATATCATACTTAATTTCTTATTTAAAAGTATAGATATTGTAAAAAGTTTGGCATAGCTGCTGAAAAAAAATTGACAGTAAGAATGTTGATCATAAATTCATTGTATGGAGAGATTTATTAAAATCGTTTCACATGAAGGATTTACAAAAAAATAATTCTGTAAGTTTTATTTATTTTATTTTTAAAATCTTCAGATTTTAGATGTTGATAATCAATTACATTAATCAGGATGATAATTGCAGATGCTTATACAGCTGGCATCAAATTTGTTTTTGGTTGATTGTTTTGTACATAAATCAAACTGTTGGTTTTCTCATTTGAATTGTTTTGCTGTTGCATTTTGTCTGGGCCTTAAAATTATTGCTTGCTATGCAGAATTGTTTTTGCTCATTGTTGAAGGACTTGACCTTGTATTTTCTAACTTTTAAATCATTGGTAACTGGCTAAGATAGCTAGATGTCTCATTTGAACCCACAGTCATATCTTATTTGTAATTTAAGCTGATTTAAACAAATTTATACATATAAAAAATGTAAAAAAGACCCCCCCCCCCCCCCCCCTTTAATGTTCTGCATAGAATCATCGAACCAATAAATGAACAGACAAATTTATATATGGGGAGGATGAACAAAAATTGTTTTATTTCTGCAATAATAGAGCAGGATTTTATTTTTGAATTTGAATTATTATACACCAATTGTAAAGAGGGGTTGAGTCATAGCTGCTTACTATCTGGGAGATCTGTATATCATTTGAAATCTTTCTTGCTAACAATATCCCCTTGTAAATCTATGTTTCCTCTCATTAATTTGAAAACTGTTATGGAAATAGTTTCGCAAAGCAAATGTAAGCTAAGCTTATTGAATTTTGTGTTCAGATATTTATTGCCTTGATGCTACCCCCCTTTTTTTAATAAAAAAGAGAACTAGTTTGAAAAGCTGATGCATGATTGCATTTGCATATTCATTAAAAATTCTGTTCACACATTCTCTAATATGATGGTCACCATCTCCCTTTTTGCAACATTAAAAATTAATTTATTTTACAATTGGTCTCCCAAAAATGAATCACAAGCTGGTCTGCTTAATGCATTCAATATAACTGATACGATCTTTGAAATTAAAATCCTCCTTCTTTATTTAAAACTTAAAAATATTTCAAACTTTTCAATGGAGGACTATTTTGTTCAGATTATGCTGGTAGAAGCTTATATATTCTTATCAAGCTTAGTAGTAATTTAAAATCTCTAAATGCACATCTTTACAGGATCTTTGTAAGATTTTTACCCCCAAGATTGAAAACAAGTAATTGGAGTGAAAAAGACATCTGTGCATATAGACACAATTATTGGGAAGATATGGTTTAATAATCTCAAATTATGGCAAATTATTGAGAATTTCTATAATCAACAGGTGTAGACATCTTTGTTTACTAATTAACTCCTAGATATAAATGTTGGCAGTTGTATGTAAATAAAAAGATCTAAAAATAAGCTGACTGTTTTATTAACCTGTCTTTATCATACCCTCTTATCTGTTTCTATAAATAAGTTGTACATTTCTTAATTATGTGAAGTTTACACCAACATCAATCAGCCAGTGTACATTTCATGTTGCCAGCATTTTTCTCTAACATTCAGGGGTAAGGGTTGAATGACTGATGGGTTACATATTCATATTCACAATGAATTAACTGTGGTGTAATAAAAAAATGAGATATGTTTGGTAACCTCTTCAATGATATAGTTACCCAATGACTCAAATTACTTAAATGATATCTAGAGGTTGACTTAAAGTTTAAAAATATAAATAAATGACTTTTCAAAATATCTCAACAGTGGTGGATCCAGCCATTTTAAAAAGGG
Source organism: Mytilus galloprovincialis (assembly GCA_037788925.1). Taxonomy (NCBI): domain Eukaryota; kingdom Metazoa; phylum Mollusca; class Bivalvia; order Mytilida; family Mytilidae; genus Mytilus; species Mytilus galloprovincialis. Next base: position 11,662,879 of record CM075342.1, on the reverse strand, counting down.
GGGGGGGGGGGTTCCAACTATATGCTCCCATTCAAATGCATTGATCGGCCAAAAAAAAGGGGGGTTCCAACCTACGGACCCCCACCCCCCTTGGATCCGCCACTGCTCAATGACATACAGAGGTCAACAAATTCCACTGATATATTGATACAAAATGTATGACTTTCATTGTGTCAAAAATCTAAGAATAGACCGGGATCCCCTGGTCCTCCTCATAACTGAAAAGATCAGACAGCAATCTTCTACAGATTTTTTTAAATGTCAATTTTAACGGATGACAAAAAAAATCATAACTTGTCCAAGAATGCTGAAGAAGGAAGCAACAAGAAGTTATTTGCAGCATTAATACACCTTATCGCTATTTGTCCGCCATTACTTGATATCAAACAGGTTCCCGTAAAAATTTGACGTCATAAAACAAAATATCTGATGCCACAATGGAAAAGTGATTGTTGTATGCGTCGAAAGTTCAAGCGGCCGGGTCAGCTGGGATTAGTGATAAGGTGTATTATTGGTATATATTGCCTATTTTCTTATTGAAGAAGGGCACTCAGGTTCTCCGTGTACCATATTAGACTGCCTCCATCAATTTGAACCATACAGCATAAAAACAACTTAATGGGTGTATCTAATATTCACTGCTGATATAGTTATATTATGAATGACTATACAAATCATAATTAAAAGGAGCATCAAGATTATAAAAAAATGAATAAAAGGAAATTTAAGATAATGATCTGAAACAGCAACCCAACAATCTTTGATCCACCCAAGAAATATAATATGATAGACAGACACCCAACAATGAGCTGTTACTATGATTCACCCATTAGACACTTTAACATGATAAGAAACAGCAGACCAACAATCTTAAAACCACCCAAGTTATATGATAATAGACAGACACCCAACAATGAGCTGTTGCACTATGATCCACCTAAGACACTTGAACAGTTTTACATTTTGAACTAACTGATAGTTTCCTGCACCCATCCTATACAAACCAGTTATGTACTTAATAGTATACAAATTAAAGAATTTTAAGTAGGTATCATAATAAATTACACTCATTCATGTATGATAGTAAGTACGTCTACATATCTATATAAGGATTTATATTTTATGAAATAGTAAGTAAATTTTTTATTCTAAATCTATCCTAATTTAGTATTTCGTAAAAAACAAAGCCTGCATGCTTGATAAAATAAGATCTTTTGTTATTTTTGCTTGTTGTTCATGGTCTTTACAAATTTTTGTTTTGAGTGTGCTGCTAGCTGCACATTCTATTAATAGCTATCGGAACAGCAGACGTAATTAACAATACTTACACCAAGATGTAAATGTTAAATGAAATTAGGTACCCTGCATTTCTCATGCATTTCAATAACATATGGTCAAATTGCTGAAAGACCCCTGCTATAAATTAATGAAAACTTATCATTTTGAATTGACAATAATATCTTGGTGTAAATTAGAAACACACAATCCGGGTTAATGCCCTGAAGGGTGTATCTCATACAAAGATTGCATTCTTCTGTTTCTGATAGCAAAGTGCATTGTATGGTTAAGGCATTAATCTGCTGCAAAAGATAGAAAAAAAAAAACCAATTGTTTTTAATGGCAATCTTAAACACAGATCTTAATGTATCTGCCAAAGTGATAGTCAGTAATAGGGTGTGGTGGAAGTAAAAAAGTACTATTAATTTACTCTGAATTAGTTTTGTGAGAAATCTTATTGTTATTTTTATGAACATCTTTGTTAAACCCAACATAGTGGTTTAAATTACGCAATTTATGAAATTATTGATGTAAAATTTTTCATAATTATTTCCATTTTTGAAAATCTTAGGGGAACAGTCGTCTGGAACCAAATATATGAGGCGTACGAGAAGGGAAAAACATAGTTTTGATTTTGATAGATCTGGAGTTGATTTCTAATTTTTTCATATCAACCTTAAAAGTTGACTGGGGGATAGAAATACTGTCACTTAGATATCTCATTTGAGGTCCACCAATATAACAAGCTGATGGGAATCTGTTTGGTTGGGACCTCTATCAGACTGAATGTTCTAAGTGGTTCACTTATTGTATCACTAGCCTGGGCATCTGTATGGTTGACTCTATCAGACCGAATGTTCTAAGTGGTTCACTTATTGTGTCACTAGCCTGGGTATCTGTTTGGTTGGGACCTTTATCAGACCGAATGTTCTTAGTGGTTCACTTATTGTATCACTAGCCTGGGCTTCTGTTTGGTTGGGACCTCTATCAGACTGAATGTTCTAAGTGGTTCACCTATTGTATCACTAGCCTGGGCATCTGTTTGGTTGGGACCTCTATCAGACCGAATGTTCTAAGTGGTTCACTTATTGTATCACTAGCCTGGGCATCTGTTTGGTTGGGACCTTTATCAGACCGAATGTTATAAGTGGTTCACTTATTGTATCACTAGCCTAGGCATCTGTTTGGTTGGGACCTTTATCAGACCAAATGTTCTAAGTGGTTCACTTATTGTATCACTAGCCTGGGCATCTGTTTGGTTGGGACCTCTATCGGACTGAATGTTCCAAGTGGTTCACTTATTGTATCACTAGCCTGGGCATCTGTTTGGTTGGGACCTCTATCAGACTGAATGTTCTAAGTGGTTCACTTATTGTATCACTAGCCTGGGCATCTGTTTGGTTGGGACCTCTATCAGACCGAATGTTCTAAGTGGTTCACTTATTGTATCACTAGCCTGGGCATCTGTTTGGTTGGGACCTCTATCAGACTGAATGTTCTAAGTGACTCACTTATTGTATCACTAGCCTGGGCATCTGTTTGGTTGGGACCTCTATCAGACCGAATGTTCTAAGTGGTTCACTTATTGTATCACTAGCCTGGGCATCTGTTTGGTTGGGACCTCTATCAGACCGAATGTTCTAAGTGGTTCACTTATTGTATCACATAAGCCTGAGCATCTGTTTGGTTGGGACCTCTATCGGACTGAATGTTCTAAGTGGTTCACTTATTGTATCACTAGCCTGGGCATCTGTTTGGTTGGGACCTCTATCAGACTGAATGTTCTAAGTGGTTCACTTATTGTATCACTAGCCTGGGCATCTGATTGGTTGGGACCTCTATCAGACTGAATGTTCTAAGTGGTTCACTTATTGTATCACTAGCCTGGGCATCTGTTTGGTTGGGACCTCTATCAGACCGAATGTTCTAAGTAGTTGACCAATTATATCACTAGCCTGTCAACACTCAGGTTGTGAGTTCAAACCTTGCAGGTTTTGTGTTCAACTCCAATCTTAATTGACTTAAGGATTGTAAGTTTTCCTACTGAAGGTCATGGCACTTAGATGACTTAAAATCCTCAAGTCTTGTCTAAATGTCTTAGGACCTGACTGGATGTCTTACTCTGTTAGTCATTTCTGTTTTGTTGGGTTGATGTCTGAATGATTTAATTTCATATTAATCTGCTGCCTTATAATACAGTACAAGAATCCTTATAAATAGTCATTTTTAGTTTTGATTGTAGTAGCTGACCTTATTATTTCATGCAAACATATACTGCTACCAAGTTCATCTTTAAAAGCTTGTCCAGGTTTCCCAACTTTAATCTAGATCAAAATAAACTGCAGAGTCTTTCTAAAATTGACATTGAGTGTTCAGTTTTTTTCTAGTCTTGTAATGAGATACTTGCTACTGGTTATTTAAACTAACAGCAAAATATATTTTAGTTTTCCATGGAATTTATTTGTGCATAATTTATTAACAGCTGCAAAACATCCTTGTTAGAAGTTTTTTTTTCTGAGTGTAACCAAATTGAAATGTATCGATATACATATGTAGAATGGTTGCCTTCAGCTATATATATCTTTTTTTTTTAAATTGATAAGAATCTTACAATTCTTTTGATCTGAGAAAATCATGACTTTTCTTGATGAATTAGTTCTCAAAACTTCAAGATTAAAAAAAAAAATTTACATACGTAATTTATTTAACATGTAAAACATATAAACCAGATGAATTTATATTTTTGAAACAGATTTTACTATGTAAATATTGGCAAAAAATAATGATATTTAATAGTATGTAAATATAAAAGTATTTATATCGCATAAACTTTAAAGAGCTGATTTCTTCTTCATTAATATCACTTCATCATGGAAATGTGTTCACACTTTACAAGGGTCAATAAATTTAAAAAATGAAATCGTTCAAAGTTTATACACTCTGCTAAAAGCAAGAAATGTATCAGTGATTCATGTTAGAGTTTTGTAAAATCGTTGCAATTTTTAAAGACGAGATAAAAATTTAGAGCCCATTAGATGTTAAAGATTCCATGATTATAGATTTCAAAACTTGATTAAACGTCTATTTCAGAAAGGTAAGACTTAGATGTGAAATTAACATCTGCAATTTACATACTTAAATTGACGATTATATTTAATGAAGGGTATCGGAATGGAAGCTGATTACAGGTACTTATAATCCTTACGATTAAAGAAGATACTTATATCGGAAATCCATTTCTTGTTTTAATTCATTATAAATAAAGATGGCTTAGAAAGTTTTATCAGATTTTTATCATAGCTTCATAAAGAATTTAATTTGTGAATTGAATACTTTTTATTGCCGATCAGCGTTATCAGTGAAATTGATGTATAAAAAAGTGTTGAATTCATCAGTTCTTTTCGGAAACGTTTTTCTTGAGTGATCCATTTTCTTAAAAAAAGGATTCAGATTTGAAGTGGGAAACTGTGTGGTTGTCTTGAGCTTGATATATACAGTGACACCTGTTAAACCGAACCTCTTTGGGACTTAAGATTCTGTTTGGTTTTGGCTGATGTTTGGTTTTATCAGGTTCACAACACATACAATTTGATATGACAGTGCTTTAGAACATGTTTGGTTTATACAGGTTTTCGGTTTATGCAGGATTTGGTGGAGCCAGGTTTCACTGTATATGTGAAATTTTTAAGAGAATGTCAGTTCTCATTGGAAGCATTTTTTCTTGAGTGATGCATTACCATAAAGGAAGAGTGTCCGATTCTTAGCAGGATACAGGTACTTGAGCATGAAATGTATCGGAAATTCATCTCAGTTAGGAATTGATTTTAGTGAATCGTACTTGGAAGAATCAACATTGGACACAATTATTTATAGCTTTTAGATTGGGATGAGCTTTAGTATAAGATAATATATCCAATGTTTATATAGTGACTTTACATTGGATACTGATGCCCACTGAGGATTAAATTTGAGGAAAATTTATGAGATACAAAATCCAACTCGGAAATTCGATCAATGAAATTGTAATTATATAATATTTCATATAACTAATTGAAGGGATTTTCCAGATTATGTAAGAATCATATTCCAAGAGGGATATTTAAATGTTAAGTTTTTTAAGCTACAGTCTATTTATGCTCTGTTTTCACTCATAGTGGATTTAAAATTTTAAGATTTCCCTATTTAAATGTTAAATTCTTTTCATGGAGCAGTATTAGATAATAATTTGAGCTTAATAGGAATCAGAGATTAGACCAGTATTTTTGGGAGATTTATCTAAATGCCATTATCAAAAAGAACAGACATTAGACTTTTAGAAAAAGAAGAGGTTTTACTGGTATATTTGTTGGAGTCTTAAAAGAAAATTATCACCTGTTTTCATTTCCTGTCTTAAAAGTTATCAGATTCAGTCAAGATTGTATGCAGGTACAGGTACCAGATCATATCGTGATGTATCTTTTCTGGGGAAGTTCATCCAGTATGGAATTAATAGTGAGGATGAATGTCCGTGCTTAATAATTCATTTCCTTGGTTATTTGTGTGTCTGAAAGTTCAATAATGTATGTACATACTTAATTTAGATTGTAATTTATACATTATATATAAAAGATATTAAGGGGCCTTGGTGGCCGAGTGGTCTAAGTAGTTACTTCTGTAATCACTTTATAAACCAGTCAACACTGGGGTTGTGAGTTTGACACCCGCTCGTGCGGGTGCATTCGACTCCAATCTTAATTGACTAGGACTGTCAGTTTTCCTATCGAAGGTCAGTGGTTTTCTCCGGACACTGAGGCTTCCTCCACCAGTAAAAACTGACCGCCACGAAATAGCCTAAATGCAGAGCTTAAAAGTGGCTTTAAAACACCAAAAATCAAAATCAAATATAACAAGAGTTTGAGAGGTAAACTAGAGCAAGATAAAATAAGAAAGATTTGGGTGTATACCATATTGACTAAAAAGACACAAAGTCAGCAGATATACATGTCTTGAATATTTAGGGCAGGGTAGATCAATTGTTGTTTTTTTTGGGTTTTTTTTACATTTTCTGAATTTGACTGTCTGGCCTGCCTGATTATTAATGAAATACTTTTGCCCTTTTCCAGTGATACACCAAACACTCATTATTCTAGTTCAGCCACTGTTAGTTGGAAGTTGTAATAAGTGGTCCCACCAAGAAAAGTTTTTGGAAACCTACATACAAATTCATTTCTGTTTGTTTATATAATTCAGTACTATATTCAATGTTAGATGCAGATATATTTGAAGGTTGTCTCCTTTGAAATAATAGTTGTGTCTGAAATACAATTTAACCTTTTAGATTAAGTTAAGGATAAGCAGGAAATTTATCTACAAAACTTGTATATTACGGAATAGATTACTATATTTATTACCAATTATGTTTCTATTTACACAGTTAATTGTATGATTATAGGATGTGTATTCAATTTTATCCTTTAGAATTGAAATTCTGACGTAATACGATCATCATTTTAAACTGTACATTATAGACTTGAAGAAGTTTTATGCATTATATTTTGTGACTCAATCCGGCAATCAGAAATGTAATTTCAAACATGTATGTCTATCTGAAAGATGCGTAATATCTATGATCTGTGAGATAACATGAAATTTATTGATATTTATAACAAATTAACAGTAATAACCTCTTTATAGAAACATGCATTCTTTAGAAAATGTAAAGAAACAAAAACATTAATATGAAATGTACTGAAAGATATTTCTGGTGAAATTGATTCGCATGCAATCAAATATGAATTAACCTGGAGCTATATACATGAAGGTTAAAAATTAACATGCTTTGTTGTTTGAAAAACAGTTTATCATCAATTTATAGAAGGAGGCATTTAAGGTCTTAATTTGTAAATTAAGGGTTTTTTTCTTAAAATATAAGAACAGAAGACAGTGGATAATTGCTGCGACTAGTGTCTAACTTTAATTTAAATGGCGGAATAATAATCCTACTCTTTTATTTGACAAGGATTGTCAGTTTTCCTGCAGAAATTGGTGATTCTCTCCAGACAGTCCAGTTTCTGCCACCAATAGGGCTGAAAATGGCTGAAAACCTCAATCATTTAATCCATTAATATTTTATGTTTAGGATATATAATATTCCTTGATATATATATATATTGCAATTTAAAAGGGAGAATAACTGTGATTTGATACTTGCATAAAAGAGGGACGAAAGATACCAGAGGGACAGTCAAACTCATAAGGGAGATAACTCATTATTAAGTATTTTTGTTCAGTTTCATTAGAATAAAAGATGATATCCCCCACTTGCTTGCCTTCACCTTATCTTTTCTTTTATATGTCCAGCAATTATATTTTCACCCATTTTTAGTCATGTCCTAAATAAAATGACTTCTGCGCTTGATGCTTTATGTAACATGTAACCACTTGTTAGTTCAACTTTGTATCTTCTTGATGAGACCGGGACCTTGGTGGCCGAGTGGTCTAAGTAGTTATTACTGTTATCACTAGCCAGTCAACACTGAGGTTGTGAGTTCGAATCCCGCTTGTGCAGGTGCACTCGACTTCAATCTTAATTGACTAGGATTGTCAGTTTTCCTATTGAAGGTCAATGGTTTTCCTATCGAAGGTCAATGGTTTTCTCCAGGCACTCCAGCTTCCTCCACCAATAAAAACTTGCACCAAATAGCCTAAATGCGTTGCTTAAAAGTGGCGTTAAAACATCAAAAATAAAAAAAAATAAAAAATCTTGTTGAGACCAGATTTGATACTTAATTTGGTGAATAAGTTGCTTTGAATTAAAATCATTGATCACTTCATTGATCACTTCATTTCTGGACTAACCAAATTTGTGTTCTTTATTTTACAGATTTATGTTCAATAAATGCTGCTAACCAGGAGGTAAAATCATTTCGTTCTTTATTTTTCAGCTATCCAGTCACTGGATTGTCTTAATGATCAAATTGTGGAATACATTTTCCGACCAAGAAATGGCGAAATCTCTTTTGACACAGACTTGTCACCAAAACATCAGGACACGCTGAAGTCGTCTATGGTTTTGATTAGACGACTTCTGCACGACGCTCAGAGTAAATTCCGTAAGATGGTGGAGGATAATAAGAAATTAGCTGCGAGAATCGACGGATCAATTAACGCTGCCAACCAGGAAGTAAATTCATTACGAGCTGAATTACTGGACACAAATAAAAAGTTAACAGAGATTAGTGAAATAACTGAATCAACACCTCAACAGGAGTGTGGGACAAAGTGTGATGACGAACGTAAGTATTTTTTTCAGAATAAAAAATAATGGGCTAAAAGATATAAAGGGCTTCAAGTGTTACCCTTGACCTTGTGTCCTTCCAACTTTCTGTTTTTGTCCTTCTGACTTTCTGTCCTTTTGTCCATCCATCCCTCCCTTTTCACTTGTTTGAAGCTTTTAAGCAGGGGCTTTCGTGCCCTCATACACATGTTTGTTTTATTTGTTCTGTTTGTTGAATGGTTCTTTTTTTTTTATAGCAAATAAAATTTGTAAAACTTTTTCATACAGTTTGACTGTTTTCGTCTGTTATCAATTTATACATATATTTATGCAAGGATAAAAGATAAATAGAGATTTCTTGATAGTTAGATAAGGAGAACAAAAACAAGTTTGTTCAGTTTATAATTTCATCCTCTATACCTCATCTGATTTAACATCTACAAGGTTAAAAGGTCATATCTTATTTCAAAGGAAAAGATTATGAAATAAACACAGGATAACTAATAATAATACTTTTATTATCACTCAAAAGGCATCTGTTATGAGGTATTTTTGAACTTTTTAATCGAAGATTTAATAAGTAAAGCCACATATTTTTATAATCTTATCAAGCATCTGTGTTCAGAAAAAATTACCACGGTAACCTATTTCTGGAAACAGATGGATTATTGTATGGTATTTTTAACTTGATTTAAAAAATAAAAAAAATAACTGGTATATTTTATGAATGGTATTATAATTAAAAGTACAAAATTGTGCTGCTGATTTACAATAGTCAAATGATTACAACTTTCTCGCATTCAGAGGAAAATTGTATCTCAGTTTTATATAGTGCAAGCTGTTAAGATTTTCTTGATAATAGGATTGAAAAGGGATGTATAAAAAAGAAGATGTGGTATGAATGCCAATGAGACAACTGTCTACAAGAGACCAAAATGACACGGACATTAACAACTATAGGTCACCGTACGGCCTTCAACAATGAGCAAAGCCCATACCACATAGTCAGCTATAATAGGCCCTGATAAGACAATGTAAAACAATTCAAACGAGAAAACTAACAGCTTTATTTATATAAAAAAATGAACGAAAAAACAAATATGCAACACATAAACAAACGACAACCACTGAATTACAGGCTTCTGACTTGGGACAGGCACATACCTAAATAATGCATGGTTATACATTAATGAGACAACAAACAAAAGCAGTCTTCAGAAATGTATAGTCCAGAGACATTTTAAAAATCATGAATATAAAATTGATACTATAAATCAGAGGTGCATTAGTTAAGGAACAAAATAAGCCAAAATAAACAATGTAATGTCATGGTATCTATATATGTGTATTTAACGTCGTTGTCTATAAATTGTTCATTTGTATAGTTGTCTTTTTCCACTATATATACACAACACACTCTTCAATACACTTTTCACAAGATTGGTGCTTTGCTGTCATGTTCAATCAGTACAGCTATATCATGTTGCCTTAATACTGGGGATAATGTGAAAAGGGTTTGGAATAATTTTGGTGGGAAGAAGCTTGCCAGGATGAAAAAGAATATCCAAAATGGCAAATACCAAGGCAAAGAGGGAATTTGAGGCATATTCTCAGGCAGTGTTGAAAAACAGAAAAACACATTTGAACTGAGGAAAAAGGGTTAGAATATGCAAAAAAAATACACTGGCTATCAACCAATCAAAATCTGGCATTCTTTTATAAGATGTAATTAACATAAATATTCCCTGTTTTACAGATATAAATCCCAAACAAAAAGTTGATGAAGATAATGAAATGAAGCAATTAAAAGAAGAGAACTCTCGGCTCAAAGCTCAGAATGACATTTTATCTTCACAAGAAAATGGCAAAGATATAAACTGTGATATAAGTAAATATGGTGAACTGAAACTAGAACTAATTCAGACTAAACAGGAGCTTAATAGAGCAAAGGAGGCATTACAGGGTAAGTTGTAACAAGGAACCAGTTCTGAAATATTGGTAGCCTGTATGCTAATAATAACACATAAAAAGGATAACAGGAATTACCATACGAAGGGCCAGCTAAAGCAGACTGCTGATGTTTGATTTTTTTCGCTGCGTTGAAGACACATGGTTGGTCTTTAACTGCTTTCTGCTCTATGGTCGGGTAGTTGTCTCTTTGACACATTCCCCGACTCCATTCTCTATTCTAAAGAAAAACACATGACATGTTAAATGCAGGCACAAAATGTCATTACAGGTTCTTTTTTCATTCATATTAAATGCACCATTTTCTCATATTTCATAGAAGTAAAACACATTATAAAATCTTGATCTGTCCAGCTACCAACACTATGTCTAATGATTCAAACATGGGTCATTAGTTTCTTGCTGCATTTAAGACCTGTTCGTGACCTTCTGCTGTTGTTTTTTTCTATGGTCGGATTGTTGTGTCTTTGACACATTCCCCATTTCCATTCTCTATTTTATGGAAATAAAAGACACCACATAATTTGGAAAAAAGGATTTAAATGTGCTTTCTACTAAAGAAAGTTATAAGCTAAGATACTTGCAGCTGTTCAAGTGTCTGTTTTTATCTAAGTTTTGATAACCAAATTCCTCATGACAAATAGTTTCTTGTAAATCATGCATTCCTGTCTTGAAAGCCAGAGTTAAAAATATGAAGAAAAAAAATATAATAATAATTTGTGCAGGTACGTATTATTGCCAATGAAACAACTCTCTGCAAGCGACTAAATGACACAGAAATTAACAACTATATGTCATGGTACAGCCTTCAACAATCAGCAAAGCCCATACAGCAATGAAGCAATAAAAGGCCATGCAATGAAAAATGTAAAGTTTTGTTCTCTTATAAGCATACAGTAATAAATAACCTCCTTATAAAATTTAAATGATGTTAACGATACTATTTATGTATTTAAAATACACAAACATTTTCATTGGGTTAATTTTCCCCCAAGTAGTTAAGTCCAGGGGAAATAACTCTAGTTGTCCTGTATGAACAGAGTAGGTTTGAGGTTGCAGTCTTGTAATTGACTGCTCCATAGGCTTACATGCAAAACATGCTGATCTTTGAAAATAAAAAAATAAAAAATGCTACATAGAAAAAAAATTCATGTTCATATCATGTATGTACTAATGTGAAATTGTGATTTAATGGAAAAAAAGTGGGTCATGCAACGTAAAGAATAAAAAGTAACGTAACCCTAAAGTCAAAACATTTTTTTCCTACTTTCTGTTTGCTGTTTTTACTAGGCCGCACCACTTCCAGTAAACTTTCCTGGATTGATATCCCCAAAAAGATGCAATTTTTTTTAAATCTATATATATATTCAATTCAGCATAAACCTATAATCAAACAGAAAAAATTGAGCCCAGAAAAAAATTCAGAAAAAAATGGACTATTTTGTTTCCCTCATTGTTTTGACATGCACCGGAAACTGGAGTTGTAATACAAGACTGGTACCTTTAGTTATACATGCACCCACACGCCAGATTACAAATTTTAAAGATATACTGGTGTTTATGCACCATAAAGCTCCCAGAACAGTAGGCCATACCAACCCCTTTTTGAAAACAATAAAGCACAATTGAAACCAATGTTCTGTTTGAACTATGACTACTATGGTTGAGATTTCGTTTGTCTCAGGTCAATGTATCCTTATTTGAAACTTTGAAGATGTGCAACAAATTCAAAATACATTTAAGCAGGCCATTCTTTAAAAGACTGCAGTATCATAAAATTGAGAATGGAAATGGGGAATGTGCCAAAGAGACAACAACCCGACCATAGAAAAAAACAACAGCAGAAGGTCACCAACAGGTCTTCAATGTAGCGAGAAATTCCTGCACCCGGAGGCGTCCTTCAACTGGCCATATGACTTTTTCTATAGTTGTCAATTTTTGTTGAAATCATACTCAAATGCACAGAACAATTCAATCACCAGAGTGTTTTAAATCATGATATATTTTTATATTACAGCAATGAAATCTGACAGAAAGAGATTAAAGGCAGAAAAGTTAGAGCTTCTGAACCAGATGAAACAGTTGTACACCACACTGGAGGATAAAGAGACAGAGTTACGGGACTTTATCAGAAATTATCAACAGAAAATGGCAGAAAATGATGAAACCATTAAACAGGTAGACATCTTTGAAAAAAAGGACATTAAATATTCATACAAAAAAAATATTGCTGCAGAAGTAAGATTTGATTTTTGAACTGTTTTTTTTTTTTTTTAACAATTTGAAGGAATTATGTGGTGTGTTTGATTCTCCTATATGAGGTTGAAATTTAACAAAAATTTTCTGTTATTCATATATAGATATAGGAAGATGTAGTATGAGTGCCAATGAGACAAATCTCCATCCAAGTAACAATTTATAAAAAGAAAATGTTTGGTTATTTGTAATTAGATTTCGAAGAATATAGTAAGTTAGAAAAATTTAGGAGATGTGGTATGATTGCCAATGAGAGAACTCTCCACCATTTAAGTTTGAATGAAGTGAATGTATGCAATTACAGGCAATCATACAGCCTTGAACAATGAGAAAAAAAAACATAATTGTGTATTGCCTATAAAAGGTCAAGACATGAAAAAATATAAAACAATTCAAGTGAAAACACTAACAGTCTAATTTATAAATTACTAATGCAAATATGACAGACATGAAACCACAACAACCACTTAACTACAGACTTCTAACTTTGGACAGGCACTTAACCAATATTGTGGGCTTAAACATGTTTGTGAGTGATCTCCCCTAAGTGTTCTTTTATATTTCTCTTTTGATAGTTTCATCATCTCAGCTTACCATGTAATAGTTATTTCCAGCACATTTTGTATAGTGGGTTATTTTAACATGGTGTTAATATTTTCGCGGATAGAACAAAATCGCCAAAATAAATTCTGCCAATTTAAAAGTGCACATGCAAATAAGGTATAGATAAAAACATTGAATCCGCCAAAATATTTTGTATACCTTATTTAATGAAAATCGCGAAAATAACCTGCTATACGGTATATCCTGCTCATTTAAATCAGTATAAAACCTTCTCATTAAGGACAAATGTTGTATATATATGACTATTGTATTTTTTCTGTTCAGAAAATTTGTTTTTCTCAATAGTACATCCTACATATTTTGAACAAAAGATATTCAAATTGAATTTGTTTTCCTGACAACCATTTCTTTATTGCACTGCATGATAATAGAAATCTTGATCGCCATACATTAAATGAGGTTATACATTGTATTTTTCAGTTGGCCCGTGAAAGAGAGGATACTGAACAAGAGAAATGGGAGATAATCAAACAAGCTCGAGATGCTCAGGAAAGGGCCGTAATTCTACGCACACAACTCGAATCCAAAGAGCAACATGTTAAAAAGTTAGAAATGGAACTTTCTGTGGTAAGAACATAATGCAACCAAAGGAGGCTGTCTAGTTTTTGGAGGGTAGCAGATGTCTTCAAATTTCTTTTAAAAACACTAACAAACACTTTTTTAAGTGTTTATAATTATTAAAATTAAAAAATAAGAAAATTTAATATTTCAAAATTGTAAATTTTGATGGAAAGAATGTAACTTCAGCAAATTGAAAAAAATTGATAGCTGAAAATAAAGTGAATCCATAATAAGTTATTAAGGGGAGATAATAAAAACTATAAATCTATCAGTTTAATATAAAAAAGAAGATGTGGTATGATTGCCAATGAGACAACTGTCCACAAGAGACCAAAATGACACAGACATTAACAACTATAGGTCACCGTACAGCCTTCAACAATGAGCAAAGCCCATACCGCATAGTCAGCTATATATTTGAAATTCTTTTTTTACTTTGATAGAAATATAAATTATCTTTTGTAGATGAAAGAGCAAGCAGTGAAGACTGGGTATACTTTACATGTGCCGTCCACACCACCCACCATACGCTGTACCACACCCAACAGTGAAGATCTGCCACCGTACGAAACACCACCATTGTCAGCTAACCTTACACATAACGACTCAAGTTTTGATGGTATTATTTATGTTCTGTTAATTATAAGTCAGCTTTGTTTAATGTGGAAACTTTTTTCATACTGAGAACTTTTGACTTCGAAGCACATTCAGTGTTCTCCTCAGGGCCTTTTAGCATCATGGCAATGTGATGCTATAATCTTTAATGTGATGCTATCTGAAATGGTTTTCTTACAGATTATGTTATGGATGTGATGCTATAATTTTTAGAAACAAGATGGTATTTCAATTTCTCCTGTTTACCAGGATGCTAAATAAAATATCTGGGGAGAACACTGACATTTGTATATACTTTTTCTTCTGAAGAAGGCTAGTTGCACTAACTTAAAAGAATCTAAAGAGGGCAAATGCCCCAAACTTCGAAAATCTCAAGAAAGCCAATGGCCCTAACTTTCAAGAATCTAAAGAAGGCTAATGACCCAAACTTCTAAAAAAAAAATTATCTTTACACGTAATGAATGTCAAGTATGTAGTCTTTTGATATATCTGCACTATCGTTTTATTTGTAAATGTTTTTATTCCTTTTCTAGCACAGTTTGGTACGCCAAAAGAATTGAGAGATCGCAGTAACTCCCTGACGCCATTGATTGACAGTCAAAATAAAAGTAGTATATCATTACCAATCAGTGAAACTTCGTCTGAAACCAAGAAGAAAAAGAGGATCAGTCTGGGATCCTTATCCAAAGTGTTCACACGAGGCAGGGTCCGGAGGTCAATAGCAATACCTGTGGGAACTGAGTTAGAAGGTAAATAAATATCTAGTTGAACTACTGTATCACAGCCAGTCTGAACACTGAGGTTGTGAGTTTCGAATCCCACAAGAAGCAGGTAAGCTTGACTCCAATCTTTATTGACTAGGATTAATATCTTTCTTACCAAAAGTCAGCAGTTTTTTAGAGGTACTCTGACTTCATCAACCAATAGAAAACTGACTACCACAAAATAGCACAATGATGCTGAAAATGTCTGATTTAAAGAGTCTCTTTTTTTTTAATTTTGATTTTGAAAAACACCAAAAGGGATTGAATTTATGAATTTTACAAATTGAACAGTTTACCCGCTAATTTTAATTTTTATTTCAAAATTATGAGAAAAAAAACATTGACAATAGAATAATTAATGATTTTTTTTTTTGTCAATTATACATTAAAAACGACTCCCAAGATAATTACATTTAATGTCTAAATATTTGAAATACTGTCAGATGTTTTCATTTTAACAACACATAATCCTGGTGATTTTTCTAAAAAACCTATGTTTGTTTTTTCGCCACCAACAAGTAAAAGTCCATTTTTGCCTGCATCAATACACAGAGCAAATGACAAATATTGTGCAAAGTTATGAAATTCCAGTGGCAATGGAAACTTCACAATCCTATCTCTATTCTTCTCATCGATGACTTCTTTAAACATGCTTATAAGATATTCGTGAGTCAAATATTCACCCTCCTCGGTGTAAACACACATCTTATGGTATTTAGAATTCAAGACTATGACATGACCCGTTGAAGTTGTTGTTATGTCTGCAGGACAAAAGTCTTCATTGGAAATATTTGCTTTGTTTATAAACTTAAAATGACCATCTGTTTTGATAATTACCACTCTCCCTGCACTATCTTGTTGACAATCGACCACCCAGATGTCCCCATTGGTAGTTGAAGTTATTTTACATGGATACGAAAATAATCTTTTGTTTTCTTTTTCAAATTCTAAGGTCTGCTTTTCTTCTCCTGATCTTGATAGAATAACAACCTTACTTACTTCATCCTTAATAAGACCTAATATGATTTTGTTGTCCTTTGTTATATGAATGCTGATTGGATGGTAAGGTGTCATGTCACGGAATATTTTTAAACTTTTTTTCTTTGCAAGTGTTTTAATTTGGGTACTGTCCTTCAAAAGAACAAAAAGAATGCCTTCTTGGTCCACTGAAATATCTTGAACTTTAACCTTGATTTCTTTGATGATCTTAGCAGTACTACCATGTTCAGCTATGTATATCTTTCTGAGTGTGTTTTGATTATTATATATCCAAGCCATGGTATTGTCCTTCCTACAAATAGATATCCCAGCAATACTTCCCTGCAAATCCAGTACAAACCTTTCTCTTGTTTCGAAATCCATGTCCACATATTGTCTTGTAATTTCAGATTCCCCAATAGAGTCTAAATCTATCATTTCAATATCCAAATAAGACATAAAATGAAAAAGCTTTCCTACATTAGCACTATAAGTTGGAAGAATCTCCTTATTCATTTCTAGTAAAATGTTAAAAACTTCCTCAGGTTGGAAAGATTTCAGTGTCTTGTCAATTTTTTCAGTTCTTTGCAATAAATTTTGCCTGAGCTCCTGTAACGAAGCTTTCTCTTTTGAAATTTTGGTGTCTGCTTCTTTTTTCACATATTGCAGATTTTCTATCAAAGCATTAGTTTTTTTCTCCAAAAATATTTTCAGAACAGAAAATTGACAACATATTTTTAGGACCTCAATATTGTAACTTTCATTTGCACAAGCAAGGAATTTTTCAAATGTTTCTGAATCTCTTTCAATGACCTGGAATTCTTTTTCTGTTTTTTCTCTGATACTTTTTATTTCTGCCAGTTTTTCATCAAAGGCTTCTTCGATCTCCTTGAATTTGTGATTTGAATGGGACTCCGGTAAACAAGCCACACATATCATTTTATCGCACTCACAACAGTAAAAAATGCACTTCTGTTTTATGTGTTTCTCACATGGTTTGTTCTTTAGCTCCGCCCTCTTAAATATCTCAGAATCTTCTTCTCTGCAAGTCTTAATGTTTAAAACATGATGACTGTCGGAAATTTTTAACTTGGAATGAATCTTGACCCTGCATCCATCACAGAATAAAATATCACACTCATAGCATTTCCATTCTATATTTGTCTCTACCTCACAAAGTTGGCATGTCGAAGGCTTCTGAGCCATAACTACATGTAAATAAGTAAAACGTCACTATATCTTTTTAAACATGTAATAATGATACTTCTCTGTCAAAATAAATTATTTAAGGAAGCTATTGTTATTTATAGATAAAATCAGCTGATGATCGATCCCATGATATAATTCTGTTATCTTAATAATGAACTTTCATTATTTAATCGAACACAAACAGATAGATTGTTGCATAATATCCAATATACACTGATATGATAAATTTATCATTTAGATTTTATAACACTGTGTTTGTAAATGACAAAATTGATGTTTGCTTTATGTCCCTTGCAAGTATGTTTACAGGTATGCCCCGCCATAACATTCTCTTACTTAAGTTTGTCTCAACCAAATGTTATGAAACTCATACACAATGCTTGTCACCATAGCACTTAATCATGTTCAAATTTGGGTAGCTTCACTTTTACCATTCTTGAGTTTTGTCTCTTTTTTTGCCCAAAGATGCCAAAGTTATAAACAATGCCATGGCAAAAATCAAATGAGAATCAAAAGACAAACAACAGAATACAAAACAAATATAAGACTTGGAAACTCTAATACAACCAAAAACAAAGTAGATCATCGGTTCTCGGAAAAGATAAGTTTAGCATGCTCCACATGTGTCCTCATAAGGTAAATGTTTTCCTGAGAACTGTAGCTGAGAAAAAAGGACAAACAAATGAGGTCCAGTTCAATGCAGGGTTTATGCTCATAGCATGTTAACAAAATTTTCTTGTTCTGAATATGCACAAGAATCTCGGTGCACAAATGGTGTAAGTAGTAGAATCTATTGTAAAACTATAAAAAAGAAGATGTGGTATGATTAGTCTTAACGAGCCTGTTAGCACTAAGGTTGTGAGTTTGAATCCTGCATGTGGAAGGTGTACTGACCCCAATCTTAATTGAGAAGGACTCTTAGTTTTCCTACCAAAGGTTGGTGATTTTTTTCAGGGCACTCTGGATTCCTTCACCAGTAAAACTGACCACCATAAAATAGCAGAATAATGCTGAAAGGGGCATTAAACACCAATCAATCTATCAATAAGCATTGTTATACATGTACAGATATTTGTTTTGTTGAAATCAAAATCAATTGGTGACAATTTCAAAACACAAGTTCATAATTGAATGGTTTAATGTCTTATGATTATAAAAAAATACATGTATTTTGAATTCAGTCTTTAGAAGTTTCCATTTTCACCAAGCATAAATCTGTTGTTATTTTAGCAAATTTAGTATTAATATTTTCACTTCCAACTAGTAGTAGACCATTACTGTCTGAGTCAATACACAGCGCAAATGACGAATATTTTGTCATGTCACTAAAGTCTTCTGGAAATTTGGGTATATTGCTTGCCATCATTTCACTTTTGTCCATGTCTACATTTTTTTTAAAACTGCTTAAATATTCATGAGCCAGATAATCACCGTCCTCTGTGAAAACGCAGAGTCTATGGTACTTAGAATTTAGGACAATAACATGACCCATTGAAGTTGAGGTGATGTCTGCAGGACAAAAATCTTCTTTGGGATTATTTGCATCTGTAATGAACTTTAGACAGCCATCTTTTTTTATGATCACAATTCTTCCTTTACTACCTGGTGGACAATCAAGAACCCAAATGTGCCCTTTGCTATTGGTAGCTATTTTGCATGGAAATGAAAATAGCATTTCATCTTTTGAGGTAATTTTAAATGTCCGCTTTTTTTCGCCTGACCTTAATAGGACAACGACTTTACATTCTTTATCCTTGATGAGACCTACTATTATTTCATTGTCCTTTGTAATATGGATGCAGATTGGATAGTAAGGTGACATGTCCAGAAAAGTTTTCATACCATTTTTCTTCGGTAGTGTCTTGATTTCTGTGCTATCCTTCTCAAGGATAAAAAGAGTTCCTCCTGCATCAATTGAAATATCTTGAACTTGAACCTGGATTCCTTTCACAAATTTCATACCATTTTTAGCAAACTTTATTTTTCTTAGTGTGTTCTGATCATCGTAAATCCATGCCATGGTATGGTCATTCTTACAAAAAGAAACACCAGCGAGTTTTCCTTGGATATCCAGAACATACTTTTCTACAATATTAAATTTTGTGCTGACTTGTTGTCTTGTAGTTTCAATTTGAGAGATAAAATCTAAATCTGGAATTGTAGTTTGATGCAACAGGGAATTGAAATTCAAGCGTTTTCCAACATTTATGTTATAAGTTGGGAGATTAACATTTTCAATTTCATGTAGAATACTAAATACCTTTTCAGGTTCCAAAGATATTAGTGTTTTGTCAATTTTTTCAGTCCTGAGCGATAATATTTGTTTATGTTCCTGTAACAAAGCCTTCTCTTTTGAAATTTGTTCACCTGCTTCTTTTTTTGCATCTTGTAGAGAATTTATCAAAGCAGTACTTTTTTGATCTAGGAACTTGTGCAATAGAGAATATTTATACAATATTCTAAATGCCTCATTATTATAACTTTCATCAACACATGAAAGGAATTTTTCAAATGTTTCTGTATCTCTTTCAATGACCTGGAATTGTTTATCGGTCTTTTCTTTTACACTTTTTATTTCTGCCAGTTTTTGGTCAAAAGCTTCTTCAATCTCCTGGAATTTATGATTTGAATGGGATTCTGGTAAACAAGCGGCACATATCATTTTATTACATTTACAGCAGTAAAAAATGCACTTCCGGTATTTATGGTTTTTGCATGGTTTGTTCTTAAGCTCCGCCTTTTTAAATATCTCAGAATCTTCTTCTGTGCAAGTCTTAATGTTTAAAACATGATGACTGTCGGAAATTTTTAACTTGGAATGAATCTTGACCCTGCATCCATCACGGAATAAAATATCACACTCATAACATTTCCATTCTATATTTGTCTCTACCTCACAAAGTTGACAAGCAGACGGAGACTGCGCCATTGTAGTTGTAACACCACAATCTTTATATCACGGCTATGTTAAGTAGAGTTAGTTTTGTTCAATCCAAATCAATAACTGAACTAAGCTTAATTTGCACTTAATTTACAAATATCAGCTCATTGTCACATGCAGGACAGGTTCAAAGTGTCTTTTTTGTCTATTTGTATTATCAGATTAAATAGAAAATTTAACTTTCCAAAACTTTACAATTGGACTTTGTCATAAGTAAACAATTATTTTGTATGTTAAATAATACGATTTTATAATACATTTAGTATAAAGTTGATAGTTTGACAATTTTTATCAATGAAAATAAATTACTTAACATTTCAAGACATTTCAAGAAAAATAATTGTATTTCTAGATATGTTATTAAACCCCTGCTGTAGCCGAGATGGCATTTAGGTTTTCCCTTGTCTCTCTATACCTAAGGTCATCTCCCTAAATTGGTTACTATTCTTAAGCTTAATTCATGTAATTATTACCATAAAACACAAATTTATCAAGTACGAATTTGGGAGGGTCATTTTTACAGTTCTCTTAGTTCAGTCCCAATATATGTGGAAATAGGGCCATTATCTGTGTCCTCCATTTATTTTTTTCTAATAACAATTGGTATTACTTAAACAATTAGCTTTCTCTAAAAAGAACATAACTAAAATCATATTCCTGGATATTTTTAGAAAGGAAAGGATATGGTGTGGATTTAGCATTCTAAAACAAAAAATGATCAACAGACGATTGAATATATTTAGTGACAAGCTCACAAAATCATAATGACCCAACTTTTAACTTTAAAATTATCAAGTTACTATTTACATTTCAGATTCTCCTTCGCCTTCAAGAATTACCTTGTTAAATCCAGAAAATTACCAAGACAAGCTCAAGTTAGTGGAACAGTCACGTGGTTGTCACATGTCTACCTGGAAAGCCAATCAGGTGTTAGCTTGGTTAGAGATTGTAATCAACATGCCCATGTATGGAAAAACATGTTCAGAAAATGTTAAAAGTGGCAAGGTAATTGTTAAAAGAAGAGGGAGGAAAGATATTGAAGGGACAGTCAAACTCATAGATTGAAAATAAACTGACAACGCAATGGCTAAAAATAAAAAGCCAAACAGACAAAAAATAAAACAGAATACAAAACATAGAAAACTAAAGACTAAGCAACACAAACCCCACCAAAAACTGGGGGTGATCTCAGGTGCTCCGAAGGGTAAGCAGATCCTGCTCCACATGTTAACCTGCCTAAAAAAGTGATTATATTTATATAAAGATAAGAAGCTGTGCTACAACTGCCAATTATGGACAATTATTCACCAGAGTTCAAATGATGGGGAAATAAATTATTATAGGCCACCGTAGCTATGAAACCCTTGACATGAAAATGAGAATCATTTTATATCTAAAAAATGTATTAGTTTGATTTACAATGAAACATAAAAACAAGGCATGAACATAGAACACTGAATAATAGATTCCTGACTAGGGACAGGGAAAATAATGTGATGGGGTTATAAACATGATTAAAAATATTTTGAAGTATTGAATAATGTTTTAGAACATGTCAAGGGAGTTAACTAGATTTGATTTCAAAGATATTGATAAGTGCTTAGTGGTAATAAGATCTTGGACTTCTGATAGCAATAAAATCCTTGATAATTGATATCCCACGAGTAAAAATGAATCCATAGCATAACATATGTACTGCTGTTTGACATTGAACAAAAGTATAATACATTTTAAATGGACAGAACAAGTTTTCTTTCATTTTAATTTAAAATTTGTAAGTTTGGCTAGGTGTTACTTGGGTTAAGTGATTCAGAGCTTGGCTCAGCCTTGTGTATTACTAATCCTATGCATTGTAACTTTGCCTAGGTGTTACTTGGTTTAAGTGATTCAGAGCTTGGCTCAGCCTTGTGTATCACCAATCCTATGCATCGGAAGAAGATAAGATTGGCTGTTGAGGAACAGAGAAATCCAGGAGAGGCGTAAGTATATACCTAGTACTTTTGCCAATAAATGACAAAAAAGGGAGGGGAGGCTTTATTAAGACATGAAACATTGAAATAATGGTACAGTTTTATAATTAATTTATATGCCTCAGAATCCATCAGAAATTGTGATTTTATTTCTATTCTTCATCTCATCATTTGCTGTTAATCTAGAAAACACAGTTAAAAAGCACACACCTAACACCAAGCTCAAGCTGGTCCCACAGCTCCAATTTACCGTTTTAGAATCTAATGCATTCTGGGTAATATTTCCATAAGCATACACCAAAACGTTGTGATTGGTTTGAAACGTGATAAACAAAAGAAATTTTTTAGTTTGCGTCAACCAAATGTTATGAAATGCATATCAACTTTAACCTTTCTATGAGTTGTGTCTCATTATAAAAGGAAAAAATGCTGAATTTTTTGTTTCCCTTCTCTAACTTTAGTTTGCCTCAAATGTTATGAGTCTTATACACAATGCTTATTAATACAAAATACAGACCCAGTTTGAATTTTGGTGGTGTCACTTTTACTGTTTCTGAGTAATGTCTGTTTACAAATAGAAAAATTGTTGAATTGTATGTTTCTATTCTCCGACTAAAGTTAGCCATTAGCTGTGTCCCACAGACACATTCCCCATTTATTTAAATCATCTAACTGTATAAAAGCATTTATCAAGGTGAGAAAAAATCTTTTTTTCTTTACTCCAAGTAGTAAATGTGAAAATTGTATTTCAGAAAATATCCCAAAAGTAGTAGGTTGGACCACACGTGGATTGCTCATCGATGGATACCAGATCTAGGACTGTCTCAGTATAAATGTGAATTTGAAAACAATCTTGTTGATGGACGTATATTGAACATTTTATCGAAAAAAGAAATGGAAAAACATTTAAATATTCATCGGAAGTTTCACCATGCTAGTGTATTACATGCCGTTGAGTTGCTGCGCAGGTTGAATTTTGATAAAGAGGTAAGAAATGAATTAAATCAGGTACACAGCCAAATTTTGCTCACATGAAATAATATTTAATGGTGTACGTCCAAGTTGAAAAAAATAAGCCCAAACTTAAAACTTTTGTTAACCCCTCATACTTTGTAGTACAAGTATCATATATTCCATTGAAAATCTTATGTGAATTTCACGTGAAAGCTCAAAATTTGCCTGTGTATGTTGTTAATTTTGCATAAGAAGAAAAATATTTAACGTTTTGATTTATAAGTTAAGATATACTGTTGAACTGCCATTTATGTATTGCTTATTTGTATATGCCAATCTTAAGAGAATACACATATTTATTTATTATCCAAAAAATGTGAAAATATTGGTACTGCACAATGTAGTATCACATTTTTATGGCACTTGCATTTTCAACTTGGATTGAAATTGTTTTTTTTCCTTATACTGTAAATTTTCGAAATTAATAGAATGAAATTCAAAACAGTGTAGCTGTGGCCATTGATTGACACATTAAAATCATCCATTGACTGGGACAATTTACGTGAACGTTTGTCTATAACGACCACTGTTTACAACGTCCCTACGATAGACATTTAATTTGTGGGGTCACCAAAGGTTTCTTAACGCCTTTAATTATAAAATAATTCGAAAAATTAATCAGGAATAACCTTTGTGTTTTGATTTATATAATTGATATAAATCAAAATATCGTGTTATTTCTGATTAATTTTTCGAATTACTTTATTTAGGTGTTGAGAACCTTTGGTGACCCCATAGTTTAAGTGTCTTTAAAAAGTACATAGTGAGCATTGGTCGTTACATACAAACGTTCAACTAAATTGTCCCAGTCAATGGATGATTTTAATGTGTCAATCAATGGCCACAGCTACACTGTTTTGAATTTCATTCTAATTTATAATAAATTATTATTGTGACTCCTTAATCTTATTAAGTGATTGCAAATAAATTATATAAGAATGTAAACTGCTGAAATTATGAAGGCAAGTTTTTATTACGGCAAACCTGATGCTCTAGCTTTAATTTGTATTAATTTAATAAAAACTTTGCAATAATTTCTGATTTTACCATATTGGAAAATCACATTCATGATAAATGCTACTTCAGAATCATATACCAACATCCTGGTCTTTTCAGGAGTCACATGGTCAGTAATGGTTCATATTCATTAAAGTCATATGAAACGAGTGACTGGTGAAAAATAATGTTTATCCAATTCTTGAACCAATGCATGTATATATCATAAACTTAGTCTTCTTTGCACTATTTTATCATTTTTACCCAAAAATACCGTTTAATTGTCATTTTTTTGCCCCAGCTACAATAGTAGAGGGGCATTATGTGTTCTGGTCTGTGCCTCCGTTCGTACATTTGTTCGTCCTTTGGTAAGTCCGTCCCTGCATCCGTTCGCTTCAGGTTAGTTTTTGGTTAAGGTAGTTTTTTAAGACGTTTAAGTCCAATCAACTTGAAACTTAGTACACATGTTTCCCATGATATGATCTTCATAATTTTAATGCCAAATTATAGTTTTGACCCCAATTTCATGGTCCACTGAACATAGTAAATGATAGTGCAAAGTTCAGGTTAAAGTTTTTGGTCAAGGTAGTTTTTGATGAAGTTAAAGTTACATCAACTTGAAACTTAGTACACATGTTCCCTAATTTTCATTCCAAATTAAAGTTTTGACCCTAATTTCACGGTCCACTGAACATAGAAAATGTTAGTGCGAGTGGGCATCCGTGTACTATGGATACATTCTTGGTTTTTCACTCTGTCTATTATGAAGTGAAAATATGGCAGCTCATTAATATTCGTGTTTTGAAGCCGTAGTTTACCGATTGTCACCTTAAAGTAAACATTCAACAAAGAAGCACGGATATTGAGCATGTGTATAACATGAACAATCAGATAATAGTTTATTTCAGTTACAGATCCATGCGTATTGCCATCACCAGATTTTTACGAGTAGGGTCACGCTAAGGTCACTTTGAATACGGAAATTATGTCCACTAATTGCTGAAGCAACCAATTAAAAAAAAGTAAACTTTTTCTCAATTTGGACAAATTGAAGAATTTTCTTCAGAAAAGAGTATCTTTACATAAGTTTAATAATGACAACTATCCATTTTGTTATAAAAAACATATGCATAATTTTTTTTTAATTTGAGGTTTCATATGACTTAAAATATTTCAGGTGCTAATTGAGCGAAGATCAAAGAGTGAAGAGGGTGACACTGATCCTTTGGTCTGGACAAATGAACGAGTCATTAAATGGGTACAATCAATAGATCTTGAGGTATGACTTATATGTTAATTATCTAAAAGTTATTTTTCTAAAAGGCAAAGGTTTATAAGTATTTGAATTCATGGTTTCAAATTTTCATTTACAAAAAAAGAACTTCCTCTAACTTTAGTTTGGCCCCAACCACATGTTGCAAAACTTCTTCACAATGCTTATTACGACGACATTCACATAAAATTTGGGTAGCAAAATATTTACCTCACCTGAGTAATATCCCTTTATAACGTTATATGCAAACCAGGGCATCATCTGATTCCTATGGAAATATTCTCCATTTATTTCATCACAAATTTTCACCAATTACAAAAAGAGTATTGATGTGTCATTTTTGATTGGTTATTTATGTGAGGCAAGAACCAGTAAAAGATTTACCTTTTATATAGATATGAATTGTAAATATGTGGGTGATTATATTTGATTGAAAAGTGTAGAGATTAAAATTTGAACGCAATAGGTTAAAAAAAAAAGGCAAATAAATTACAAAGTTGAAGAGCATTTAGTACAAAAAGTTCCAAAGGAATTTTCTAATTTTCTATGTACAGCTAATGTAATCTATTACTGTGGTAGAAAATCTCAATAGGCATATAGAATTGAATGTTTAAGAAGGCAAGCATTTAGGTAATATGCTAAGGGAGACATTTTTTTTTTTTAGTGTAGACAGTCTATTAGTTCAAATAATCTGA
This sequence comes from Mytilus galloprovincialis, assembly GCA_037788925.1. Lineage (NCBI taxonomy): Eukaryota > Metazoa > Mollusca > Bivalvia > Mytilida > Mytilidae > Mytilus > Mytilus galloprovincialis. The sequence continues at coordinate 11,636,482 of CM075342.1, read as the reverse complement.
CTTATTTTAGTTCCCTGTATGTTATGAGTTATTTAATTATTGTAACTCTATTTCTGTTTTTTACTTCTCTGTTCACCTGTTTTATAGGAGTATGCAGAGAATTTAAAGGACAGTGGTGTACATGGTGCTATTTTAGTTCTAGAGCCTCAGTTTAATGCTGACACCTTGGCAACAGCTCTAGGCATTCCTCCGTCAAAGTCCTACATCAGACGACATCTCAAAACCGAGTTAGAAAGTCTAGTCAAACCAGCAAGGTAAATATGTGTTTCCCTGGCAACATCGGTATGATCTATGTCAATGATTTGTTTGTAAGTGTTCACATCTTCTTCTTAAGCAAAAGAGCATTTGTGATCCTGGCATGTTGTTCTCTGTTTCCTGCAATTAACATGCATCATATCACTGACTGAGAAGCATGCATCTTCGCTAGCCAAGGGTAACAGTCTGACCTTCTCTTGTTCACCCATGGCAGATTAAGACAGAGTTTATTTATGTAGTGAACATAGTGCCATCTAGCCACAGAGAGAAGCCATGCCCAGTCAAGACTACATCATAATTGACCAATGACAGCACATGTACTCTTTAGTTTGACTGGGGGAAAATGATTCTCTGTCCAGTGTTTTGTAAAATTTGGTAAATCAAAATCTGCATATTGACTTTGACATTCAAACATTGCATGAGGAACATGCCACTAAATATTGTCATAATTGTTATGGGGATAAAAACTTGTTTGCACAATCTGCAAAAGCCATTTTTGTATACATTTTCTTCATTTACAAGATATCATCTTGAAGGTATTTTTTGATTTGATGACCAATGGAAATCATAACCATTTGGATCCCACAATCTGACTGATTCTGTTGAGGGTTAAGAGTAGCAGGTTCGATTGTCACCCATGGGTATCAAAGATAAGAAGCATGTTTCATCAAACACTATATAAAAAACTGAGTTAAATGATTTTGGATTTAATTTATGCAGGCGTTTCACAAATTGGAAAATAAACATTCATCTTGCATTTTAAATTTTACTTCAGTAAACAATCTTTAGTTTTTTAAATGCACACATCTTGTATTAAAATTACATTTTTTTTTAACAGTGAATATTGGAAATGCATGCAGCATTTCAAAGTCCCTTTGTCATGGTAATCTTTCATAGAACCACATAGGTTGTTGCTAATTAGTATACATATGAACTTGCAAAATTGCAAAAGTAAAACACAAATAAAAAAACAATGACTCTTTTCTTAAAAATCTTTGTTATAAAAATTAAACGTAAGTTAATTTGAAATGATTATGAATTGTTAGCTTTTTACTGATCCTGAAAGCAAATTTTAAAAGACACAAATCTGTTCTTAGACAATCATCTGAAAATCTACTTTAAAAATGATTTAGATTTAGATTTCCATCATTCAATAAACATTGTACCAAATCACATAGCGATTTGATTTCAACATTTATGTGTGTCCACCTTTGTACACTAATCTGTGTCCACACCTTTCCATTGTTTTATTGAATGTTTGTCCACGAGAGTGCCACTAACAAAACACTAACCGTTTTCTTTTTCAGAGATAATCTCACTTTAAACAATAGCTTCTCCACATTGGGCCGAAACTCAACTCTGGGTCGGTCATTTCGTGGTCCAAATTTGGACACAAGCGGAAGCAAAACTCGTATTAGCTTCAGGGTAAGTTTTTATACATACAGACTGTATGGGCTTTGCTCATTGTTGAAAGCCGTGCCTATAGTTGTTAATTTCTGTGTCATTTTGGTCTCTTGTAGAGAGTTGTCTCATTAGCAATCATACCACATCTTTTTATATGTACACTATTTATAGGAACAGATAGGATATGAGTCTCCTAGAAGAAAATGACACCAAAAATATCTTGAATTGCTTGGAAGTAAAATAATTTTTAGAAATCTTTTACTATAGGATAGAAAACATATGATATTGGGTTTACATCCATCCATGTCTCAAAATCAGTGCATACAAAGCAAAATACACACAAAAAGCATAAGAATTAGAACACTGGCTTTGATTACTGTTTTTCAGTAAGGAATCAGTGCTTTTTTTTTTGCTTTTCTTTTTATTATCTAAAAAGATGCTGACCCCAAGTGATCCAAAACATTTATTTTAAGAAGTCAATATGGATTGTTCAAGTGTTTTATTATATTACAAGGAAATCAATCAATATGTAACAACAAGTTTGAATATTCTGTTAAAACTTTTTGATTACATTGTTGTGTGATTGTACTTTTTACAAGTTGTTGCCATGGTAACATGCAGTTCATTTTGCTCTAGGAATCAATTGCCATTCAAGCACCTGATTTCAAACATTACAAATTTTTTGGCAAATATAAGTAAACTCTTCATAGATACCAGGTTTAAAGTTTTGCACACCAGAAGCATGTTTTGTCTACAAAATACTCATCAGTGACGCTTTAATCAATAAAGTATGAAGTTGAAGAGCATTGAAGTTAAGAAATTCTGAAAGGTTTTGTCAAATGAAACTTCTTAGTATTTAAAAAGACATAATTTCTATTTTTGAATTAGCAAACTTTAGCCAAGATTTTGGGACATTTGAAATGATGACTGCATATGACCATTGGTTTTGTTGCATCAGATGGGCGACGTTTAAATTTTATGAGAATTTCGGATGTGTTATTATGGCAGGAAAATAATGATAAAGTGCAATTAAATAAGTTGCCTAGAAAGAGGACAATATGAATATGATGATCTTTAAACAGATTATGAAATTTTATATGATATTTTGAAACTTAATACTTTACTTAAAAAAAGATTGATTTAATAAATTTGATCAGGTAACAAAATATCAAGATTATGAAATGTAAGGTTTCAAAATTATATATTATCTGTTATTAGACAGTTATAATGTGTGTAAATATATTTATATTTCTTTGTCTTTTCAGGGCTCTCTTGGGCGGGCCTTTGGCAGGAAAGTCAAAGAAGACCTCAACAAGCTCACAATAGATGTGGAAACCCCGAAACGCAAAATTTCCGCCCCATCAGACTTTAAACATAATACATTACAGTCAGTGTTCGAACAGGAAATCACACCCAAAACAAATTCATCATAGCATTAGCCTAGTCTTGTGTTTTATGTTTTTCGATTGTTTAATTCACATGTTTTGTTAATATGACATTATTGTCCCTGAAGACTTCTGTGTATTTATTGTTTGATGATTGTTGTGTTTAACCACCTTGACAGGCTATACAGCCTTTACAGGGTCGGTCAAAATTATTAAACACCTTCAAAAATGGAAAATTTTAATTGAAAAAGGTTTTATTTTAAAAGTTTTATATTTATGTTCTAAAATTTTTTTATTTTTTTTATAAAGTATAAAAATACAAGTCCAAGTATGGCAATTTTTAAATTATCATTTTAGTGTTCATAAAAAGATTGTTTTAAGTATATGTAATAATTTTTGATACTTTTGTCTTAAGTAAAAGTAAGGGTGGTAACTAATATCATAATGTTAACTATAAAGGAGTTATCTCCCTCAAGACTCAGTCTCAGTCTCAGGGGCAAACTGCCATTGTTTACACTACATTTGAATATTGTACTATAACATAATCACACAATATTTCATTTTTTAGGCCACACCTTTACATAGGCTGCTCATTTTGAAAAAAAAGGAGAAACTCTTTTGAATTAAAAGTTTGTGTTCAAAAATTTTAGATAATTTTAAACAAACTTTAAAGGACGTTAATATATTACACCTTTTAATGATAATTTGTACTCTTTTAGGAGTTCATGTCTTAACCCTTTCGCCGATGAGTCCCGGTTTACCGGGATTCACGCTTCAGACAGCTGACGATGAGTCCCGTTTTACCGGGATCGGAATACATCTTTTATGTTTCCCGCTCAAAACAGTGCAAACATGAGTTATCTTTCTTTGATGAATACCCGGATGAAAGTGTAAACATGGCGCTTCCGTTTGTTGAAAACCTTGTAAAAATCAGACGAAATTTACGGAATTTACGAGAATTTGAAATGAGGGAACATTTTTTTTGAAAGAATATGGAAGAATTGAAGCCAAACTAGTATACTTTTTTGACGTAAAATGTCGTTTTATGTACAAAACACTTGGAATGGACATCGTTGAGTGTGAGGAATTTGTACAGCCTCATAAAAAAATTTTAAATTTTGCCGTTTTGGATTTGAAAATTACGATTTGGGGTCTAAGAGCAGAATTTTGAGAATTTCACCTAGATAATGCCAAAATTTGAAAATTTGAATATTTTATGAAGCAAAAATTATCAAAACAGGAAAAAAACTGTGAACATGGTGTTAGTGAATGAAATAAATACACAAATAACTACAAACAAGTTTTTATTGACATTTATTATGAAGATCTCCCACTTGAGTAATGGTAGCCAGGGAAGCCATCGTCTCAGAGTAGCTTCTCTCTGGGCAGCAATCGGTGAAAGGGTTAAGAAACTGACTGTCATAGAAAATAACTTTGATAATAATTTTGAATTATAACAATATTACTGATTTCTTTATTTTCTAAGATAAATGTAATCACAAAAGAACAACTTAGTAATTTGGTGTGGCCTAAAATATTTCATTGTATTTCATGACATTATTCACAAGGAACAGTAGATGTAATGTAGATATTAAATACAAGCATAATTCATTACTTTTTATAATTTACATATCATTTATACATACACACAAGCATAATACCAAAGACTTGAAAGGTTTTTTCAGTATTGAAATGTAATCAAAATTATCTCCCTTATATTTGTAAAATGTTGGGAGAAGCAAATTATCTCCCTTATATTTTTAAAATTTTGGGAGAAAAGAAATTATCTCCCTTATATTGTTAAAATGTTGGGAGAAAATGTCATTTTATTATAACAATCTTAGACTATTTGAACAATTTGTATTAACAATGTCAGTTGAATAATTATCCTGTATTTTAAACGTACAAATAATATTTTATGAAATCTTGTTTTAGGTATTTATCATTAGAAAAAACTATGATGCAATTACATTGTATAAACACATTAAAAGTTGCAATTTGTACATTTAGAATTTATGTTTTTCCTGAAACTCAGAAAAACATTAACAACAAAAACATTCATATAAATTCAATAATAATATTTTATTGACGTTTTTATGACAAATTTTTATATTACAGTATAACATATTTAACTTAAATGTTTTAGTCTTTCATGATTTTAAGGACGTCTTTCATTAGAATTAATTATCAATATTAAGAACATGCATACTTTAGAATTTTATGTAAATTACTATTTATTTTAAAATCCCATGACAATCAGACATTTTATATACTTGCTATCATGACTCGATGCAATCAGTTTTTATTTATTTTTTTAAAAGTCAAATTAAATATAGTAACCAAAAAAATGACATGTGTTCCCTTTAATTTACTCAGTAGGTCTATACATAGGAATATTCAACTCTCTAAATAGAATTTAAAGCTCATAAATATGTATAAAATATACGCATTTTGAATTGGTAAAAACCCATGATTTGTTTATTTACATATGACACATATATGTAACCTTATTTATCGTAATACATAAATGTATATGTATATATATGTGTGTATAATGTGCAATATTAATGTGATAAAAATGTGTGTTGTGAACTAAAAGATTAATCGTGTACATAGTTAAAGAATCATTTACCAATGGTTTAATGAAACAGTTTTGGAAAAAAACTGAAAAAGAGTCATTTTGGATTCTCTTCAAGTATTTCATGCTGAAGTATCAACTATCAATGACAAAATTCTGAAAAGTAATGTTGTGATTAATATTACAGTTTTCTAATCCTTCCCATTTTTGACCTTTTTAAAATTGAGCATTAAAGAGTAATTTCAAAAATAATATCTGGATTAGCTCCCTTTGTACACAGAGAATTATGTTGACAATTTTGTGTTCTAAAGATTAGATATCCCTCACTTTTCTAAAAACACTTTTATGTTGATTATTTGAAACAAAATATTTGTAAATGACATATAAATGAGAGTAATGTTTGTTATTTATAGGTATACAGGGTTGTTAAAATCATGACTTAATAGATAAAGCCATATGCATATATTTTTCATTCTAGGATTTTTTCTTGAACCAAGAATTGTAAATTTTGTTAAGTTGATGTTACATTTATCATCCTATTAAAGAAAATCACATTTTTCTGATTGTTCCTGCAACCTGAGTTATAATAAGATGATTTACAAGATAAAGAGGCGAACTTTTACTGAAAATACGATTCCAAGAAAGTGAGAAAATTTCTATGACATTGTACAGAACAAATGAGTTCTAATACAGATTTCCAAGCCTCAGTATACCAATATGATGTGTCTTATTCTAAGTATTGGAATACTGAATACTTGTTTTCAATTTAGGCAGCTACTTCTTTTGAAATTCTCTTGGGTTCTCATGATTTATCATGCTTTTACCATGACGTGTATAACAAACAACTGAAAATTTTAATTTTAGAATGAAGTTTGAAAAATTTAATTTCAGAATTTCAGATATTTTTAGAATGAAATTTCAGAATTTTAAATTATCAGAATGACATCAGAGATAAAATCAAGAAAAGATTTAGAGGGCTTAATATGAAATCTTTTGTAATTTATTATTATCCTATAACCTGAAACTGGGGACCCCTTATGGAGCTACATATTATGCAGACTTTTCACAAGTTCTTCCATAATATTCCTTGTTGGGTTCCCCTTTTTCAGAAAACTGGATCTGCAACTGCCCATAGATCTTTAGATTCTGAAACTTTATAACAATTGTTAAAATGATGATTAATGCAGGACATTTTAAAATATTATTCTGTTAAAGTTTCAGGTGATGAAAGTTTTTTTTAAAGTAGATATTTTTATTGTTTTATTTAATTTACAAGCATTTTTAAGTTTATTTAATGAGACATGTTTGTGTATGTTAGATAGAGAATGTGTGTTGAAGTTAATTGTACATTTCAAGTTTTATGTATATTTTGAAGCTTTTAGCTTAAAGCCTAAAATTAAAATCAAAAGTATTTCAAATGTCTTTGTTCTTATGTCTATGTTACTGCTGGTGGAAGTTTCCTCCTCAAGGGTACTACAAGCCCATTGTTGACATGAGTTAGATGAGTTATTATTGATATGGTCAAAATTTAATATGATAAACAGTTTACAAAACTTTGCATTTTTCGATAGAATTTTTACTTCAAGGAAGATTACCGAAGCTGTCTTGGGCAAAACTTTTGGGAAACTTCGTACTTTTTAACCTTCTTTTTTGAAGACAAAACACAAAAAAATTGCTTATAGTATCTGAGATATGGACTTGACCACCAAAACTAAACCTTTTTCACTGATCTATGAAATGAGGTTGAGGTCAAGTGAAAACTGTTTGACGGGCATGAGGACCTTGCAAGGTACGCACATACCAATTATAGTTATCCTATTACTTATAATAAATGAAAATTTAACATTACAAAAAATCTAAACTTTTTTATCAAGTAGTCACTGCACCATGAAAATGAGGTCAAGGACATTGGACATGTGACTGACGGAAACTTCGTATCATGAGGCATCCTGGTCCTCTACCTTCTAAACTATAAAGCTTTTTAGAAGTTAGCTGACAGAGCAGCCACTGCTGCCGCCCCCGGACCACTTTATTTATATAATCCCTATCTAGCTTTCTGCAACGAAAGTCACAGGCTGGATGAAAACCATGCATCACAGACTGAAATATCAATCAACACAAATCCAATGGGTTTAATGTAGAGCCGCCGCCTGATCACTTTATTTATATAATCCCTATCTAGCTTTCTGCAACGAAAGTCGCAGGCTGGATGAAAACCATGCATCACAGACTGAAATATCAATCAACACAAATCCAATGGGTTTAGTGTAGAGCCGCCGCCTGATCACTTTATTTATATAATCCCTATCTAGCTTTCTGCAACGAAAGTCGCAGGCTGGATGAAAACCATGCATTACAGACTGAATTATCAATCAACACAAATCCAATGGGTTTAGTGTAGAGCCGCCGCCTGATCACTTTATTTATATAATCCCTATCTAGCTTTCTGCAACGAAAGTCGCAGGCTGGATGAAAACCATGCATCACAGACTGAAATATCAATCAACACAAATCCAATGGGTTTAGTGTAGAGCCGCCGCCTGATCACTTTATTTATATAATCCCTATCTAGCTTTCTGCAACAAAAGTCTCAGGCTGGACAAAAACCATGCATCACAGACTGAAATATCAATCAACACAAATCCAATGGGTTTAGTGAAGAGCCGCCGCCTGACCACTTTATTTATATAATCCCTATCTAGCTTTCTGCAACGAAAGTCGCAGGCTGGATGAAAACCATTCATCACAGACTGAAATATCAATCAACACAAATCCAATGGGTTTAGTGTAGAGCCGCCGCCTGATCACTTTATTTATATAATCCCTATCTAGCTTTCTGCAACGAAAGTCGCAGGCTGGATGAAAACCATGCATCACAGACTGAATTATCAATCAACACAAATCCAATGGGTTTAGTGTAGAGCCGCCGCCTGATCACTTTATTTATATAATCCCTATCTAGCTTTCTGCAACGAAAGTCGCAGGCTGGATGAAAACCATGCATCACAGACTGAAATATCAATCAACACAAATCCAATGGGTTTAGTGTAGAGCCGCCGCCTGATCACTTTATTTATATAACTCCTATCTAGCTTTCTGCAACAAAAGTCTCAGGCTCGACAAAAACCATGCATCACAGACTGAAATATCAATCAACACAAATCCAATGGGTTTAGTGTAGAGCCGCCGCCTGATCACTTTATTTATATAATCCCTATCTAGCTTTCTGCAACAAAAGTCTCAGGCTCGACAAAAACCATGCATCACAGACTGAAATATCAATCAACACAAATCCAATGGGTTTAGTGTAGAGCCGCTGCCGGATCACTTTATTTATATAATCCCTATTTAGCTTTCTGCAACAAAAGTCTCAGGCTCGACAAAAACCATGCATCACAGACTGAAATATCAATCAACACAAATCCAATGGGTTTAGTGTAGAGCCGCTGCCGGATCACTTTATTTATATAATCCCTATTTAGCTTTCTGCAACAAAAGTCTCAGGCTCGACAAAAACCATGCATCACAGACTGAAATATCAATCAACACAAATCCAATGGGTTTAGTGTAGAGCCGCTGCCGGATCACTTTATTTATATAATCCCTATCTAGCTTTCTGCAACAAAAGTCACAGGCTCGACAAAAACCATGCATCACAGACTGAAATATCAATCAACACAATTCCAATGGGTTTAGTTTAGACATTATTTTCACAAAAAGAAAAACACTGTTTAAATATTGATGATACAGTAGATGTATGGTTCACCTCTGAAAAACACACACACAATAAATGTCTACAGGTCGAAGAAAAAAGTAAAATCACAAAAATACTGAACTCAGAGGAAAATCAATTTGGAAAGTCTATAATCACATGGCAAAATCAAATAACAAAATGCATCAAAAACAAATGGACAAGAACTGTCATATTCCTGACTTGGTACAGGCATTTTCAAATGAAGAAAATGGTGGATTGAACCTGGTTTTAAAGCTAGCTAAACCTCTCACTTCTATGACAGTCGCATCAAATTCCATTATATTGACAAACAGACACAATAGGTAAAAAGGTAAAAAAATAGTCATAAACCTTTTATGAAAGAAGATTTCCTATGCTTTTACAATTTTTAGTCAATGAGAAAACGGAAACTTTACAGTCATTTAATAAATAAAATTGAAATTTAGATAGATCATAAGTAATAAAATAGGTAAGAGGTGAAAGATGGACTTTAGGTCCTCCATTCAGATGCGAACTTCATCGCTGCAGTCAAAGCCTTAAACTAAATACTCCTGTTCTCGTTTAAAAGAAAAAGCCTGCTCTAATTCGTTCAACAATTAAACATAAACAATAAAAGCTTTTTTTCTTTATTTGATTTGATTATAATATGTTGTTTGAGTGCTGATTTTTACTTCAGAATGCATCTTTATAGGTGTTTTGTCATTACAAATGTGTGCAGTTTCTAAAATATACATTTGAACCTAAAGATAACCAAGGTAAATCTCGACACATACACCACTACAGGTCAATGAACTATACAATGTATATAATTTTACCTATCCATGTGGGTCTGGCCCAAATACAAATTCGTATGTTCTGCTTCTGAGCTATGGTTAAGCATGAGACAATTAGTTGTAAGGGCAAAGACAGGTGAAGCAGGATTCAATGTGTCATGGAAAGGCCATTTCCTACAGACTTTTACCTTGGGAACAAGAATACTTAAGACTGCCTCTTGGTCTGGGGTGTTCTTGCTGCTCTGAAGACCCATTGAGGCATTGTGCTAGCTGTATTTTGCTTTTTGGTTTCATTGAATTTTTTTTACACATTTCCTGTTTACTGAAGGGTCTGTATTCATACCATATTATGTTCTCATCCAGAGTATGGTTTAATTGCCACTAAACATTAAACAGCAATCCATATATCAAGCAATATCTGATTCCCCCCCCCCCCCTTCCAAAATAAAAGACTTGGAAGCAGCCCAATCAACAACATACAATACATGGCTGAGAGCATGAGTTGGTACAGGAACAACAAGAATGTGTTCCAAGTACACAGATGCCCCATCCACACTATCATTTTTTATGTTCAGTGGACCATGAAAATGGGGGGAAATCTCTAATTTGGCATTTAAATTAGAAAGATCAATTATGACAAGGAACATATGTACTAAGTTTCAAGTTGATTGGACTTCAACTTAATCAAAAACTACCTCGACCAAAAACTTTAACCTGAAGCGGGACAGACTGACGCACAAACCAGAAAACATAATGCCCATAAATGGTGCATAAAAATTAAAAATATTTGTGCACAATCTTCTCATTTATCTATCTAGCAATGTTGTAAAAAGTAAAACAATAAAAATCTGTAGTCCACTAACCAACAGGATGACCATTTGATGACTTGTACAACAAAAATAAAAGATGCCAGTGTCAAAATGGCTCATTAATACAGGAATCTAGCAAGTGCAACATGTGGAGCAGGATCTGCTAACCCTTCCAGAGCATCTGAGATTACCCAGTTTTTGGTGGGGTTTGTGTTGATTAGTGTTTAGTTTTCTATGTTGTGTATTGTATACTGTTGTTTGTCCATCAGTCTTTTTCTTTTTTTGCCATGGCTTTGTCAGCTTATTTTTTACTGCATTGGTGAAAGTAGAATTACCGGACAGCAGAGTACCTAAATTTAAGGTATATTCATTAACATAACACTCGTCTGGATTTTAATCTGATTTGGGACTAAGCAATATAGCTCAGGTAATTTTTATGTGCACCCTCAAAGCAATATTAAAACACTGAATAAATAAACACAAGCTGCTTTTTAAAGATTATTTTTAATCATTTAATACATTTCAAGTTAACTTGTATAACATCTAATTGATTTTAAAATGTTTACAAGCTCATGAATAACAACAGAATCAGTATAAAGGGAGTTAACTCAGAAACATCTCACTAGATGGGAGATAACTCTTGTATTCTTATAAAGAACACAATTTAAAACACTATGAACTACAAGTAATAATTTTGTTTCATTGGATTTCATATTTTTTTTTAAAACTATTTGTAGATTAGTTTATTTGGTAAAAAAACATTTATTCATGGGATGGCTAATGTAGAATAAATATGGACAGAAGCTAAATATTATATTTCATTGGATTTCAAATTTGTTAAAAACTATTTGTATATCATTTTTTTGTAAAAATATTCATTGGACGGCTGGAGAAGAATAAATATGGACATAATTATATTTCATTGGATTTCAAAATTTGTTAATAGATATAGGAATATGTAGTATGAGTGCCAATGAGACAACTCTCCATCCAAGTCACAATAAAACTATTTGTAAATCATTTTTTTGTAAAAATATTCATTTATAGGACGGCTGGTGTAGAAAAAGAATGGACGGAAATGAATAATGTCACAGTTTCAAAAAATCAACTTATGACATGGCCACTTCAAAAATAGGTATTTGAGCATGAACAGGCGGTTGCTATGTGTAACTTAAATAATACAAATAGTATTTTGATAAAAATGGTAAAATGTTGATGATTCCAATATTTTCATCATTTTCTAATAATGTACAAATTGATAAATGGAATGCATCGAAGTTAAATATCAATAAAAAAAATGTCAAATGTTAGATGTATTTCTTGTTAAACATGGTTAAGAAAACTTGAAACTTTGATCATGATAAATATTTCAAGAATTACAATTTTGATGCTTTATGATAAGTTGATTTGAAATACCCAAGAATATGACGTAATATTTCCAAGTGTCTAAACAAAATACCGCTCAAGTATCTAAACACAATACTGATATACATGTACAATGTATTCATTATGATTTGTTTGAAACCAATTTTCATAGATTTCACAAATAAAGGTGAAAATCTAATTTAAAAGTTTAAAAGGCAATTCCAAATTCAAGACAGGCCAAAGTCATTTTAGAGCAGTTGTTTCTTTGGTCAGCTGGCTACCCAAATTGTGTTTCTGTTTTGGAAATTATTCCAAAATTAGCAATTTGGTGGTTTGAAGCTTATTTAAGAAAGTAAATATGGCTTCAACGCAGTAAAATATGAATAATCAAAAGAAAAAGAAAATAAGTAGTAAGGGAGTTATCTCCCCTTAAAATGAGTGTAAAACACAGCACACATTAAATACACAGCAATAAAGAAAATTGTAAAAAAAACAATATTTATAAATAAAATATGATACAAATAAATTAATAAACAAATATATTGGACAGAACCGAGACAGTAGATCATAAATATTGGTCAGTATACATGAGGGTCAGGGAGGGGTTTACAGAATAGAAAATAAAGGGTAAAAATTGCAGAATTAAAATACAAATAATATGAAGAATAGAGAATAAGGGATGCTGATATATTTATAAAATTGAATAATGGAAAAAATGAATAAAAAATAGAGGAAAAAACCCAGTCTAAAACGATAAAGAATACAGAAATGAAATACACCCTTCCAGACCCCTCATATATGCCACTTTAAAGCATTTTTTAACAGTCAATACATAGGTATACAGATAAATTGTAATAAATAAATAAATAAATTAAAACGTCATGTAATACTTGTTACTTTAAGTAATAATAAATTCTCTAGATATATAATAAATATCAACAATTTAAAAGCCTGAGAAAACCAAGGCATTACTTTTTAAACCTATTTCAACATTTGTTTGTCAAAATCAATATCCAATTTAAAGAGATTAAATTAAAAAAATGTAACAGTAAAATTTTGTCACGATCTAACTTTTAAAATACAAATTGTGTTTGTAAGCAATTTAAACAAGTCACGATTTTTATTTTATCTATAAAATTAAAAATATAGAAATATTTAGACTAGAAATTTTTAAAAAGACTGCTATTTTTTATCGATAAACTCAACGAAAAATCGAAAGTAGAATATATCGATATTTACAGTAATTCTATCAATTTCTATATCTTGTCTCTTGAAGATGATATTTTTTCAATAATCAATAATTGATTATACTGTAATTTTAAGATATGTACAGTAAAATCCCAATAATGACTTACAAAATATCTATCCACTGTTCATTTGAGGCTATACTATAAATTGTTGAATTTTCACTTCATTGTTTCTTCTTCACATTAGAAGTTTTATTCAATATTTTATTCAGTAGAGTTTAAGGTACAATGTTCTAAATAGCATAATTTGCTTAAGAAAAGATTTTCTTGTTTAATCTAGTAATTTAAAAGATACCTAAGGGCCATTAAGAAAATAATGAAAAATTTGAAAGACAGATTAGACCATGGCCAAAATAATAAACTTAAAGACAATTAGTCCAAAACAAAAATTTTATCAATGTGTGCCCAATTTGAAAATAGAAGTTACTTCATTTCATATTTTACCATTTATTCATTTGTTAATATTTCAATTCATGTAATATTTTGTTATCTTATAAAATACTCCCCTAACCACCCCAAACAAACACTCTTAAATATAAGTTTAATATGTGAAGCAAAATATTTTCTTTTAAATACTTAAAAAAACCTTTTGAAATTAAGTATCATGCTTTTTTATATGTAAATACTTAGGTCTAAAATATAAGTACTTTTGTACCATGGTGTCTTCTTAATGTATTTTTATGTCAATTAGGGTGAAATTCTGGAATGTTTTGAAAAAATATCATTAAGTATAGATCATTTGTAGATTGGTATTAAAAGCAATTTAAAATTCAAATTGTTATCTGTATATATTGTGGACTATTAATTCAGAAAAAAGAAATGAATAAGAAATGATCAGAAATGTGACTTAAATCGATATAAAGGCAATAAAAGTCTGTCATGCATAACAAAATAAATATAGTATTAATGGACGGTTTGTTTGACGTAATTCCTATATAATGAACAACCCATTTAAAACGATAAAATCTTTATAAAAGACATTTATAATTTAAATTAAATATATCATACATTTTAAGTTGGCAAATGTCATCATATAAAGTTAGTTACAATAATGCACTCTGAAGAACAAAGCATTAAGTTAATTAAAAACAAAGTAGAAGAGCATACAAGGTCTAAAAATTAAACTTCGTAATAATATATTGAAAAACCATAATTCATGATCTAAAATATGTAAATTTTCATAAACTTAATGTTTTTTCCTTCTGTCTACTATATATTTTTAACAACAATTGCAGATGAAAAGTCTTGTTACTTTAGCAGTTTTTGGCTATTTTTCTAACCCCAAAAATTCAAATGTTATTTATCAGTCCAAATTATGATTTTTATAAGAAGCATGCACAATTATGGCACCACAATGGTAACCACGGTAACATTATTGTTCTTATGCATCAGAACTTGTTGATTTTGTAATTGTCAGACATTTTTACATATTTTGTCATGAAATACTAATATAATTTGTTGAATTTGAACATTGACTTTTCATGAACCTTCTCACTGAAATATGCTATTGACTGGATAGTAGACAAAAATATACAGTGCCAAAAAATACCATTAAAATTAATTATAAAACTGCATTTTGAGTTGAGATAGACAGAAAAAATACAAACAGTATATTGTTCCCAATGGAAAGGGAAGAGAGACATACACTTATTTTGGTCTAGGCTTACAGTGTTCAAGTAATTTGACAACTAATATATATAATAACAAACAATTACATTGATAAAGAGCAATGTCAAATATTACATAATACTTCATAGTCTACACACTGCACAAAATATATACTATTATTTTTTAAACAATGTTGGTATATATATAGTTGTTGATGAAAAGAAAACTGGAAAATGTTCAAATGGTCAGTAATAAGGTACTTCCAGTATTTGACTGCAACCTCCCCTCCCCTTTCATAAATGTTTTTCTGTACAAAAAAAAATAATTTTGAAATAATTTTTTCAGTTCTATTCAACACAATGAAAAAATCAATTAATTTTGGTTTATTTTTTTCTAAAAACTGATTTTAAAATACCTCTTCAAACATTTTTAGTTTTTCTTAACAACATGCAATTATAAATATCAATTCCAAATTAAATCTTTATCAAAAACCTTTAATTAGAACCAAATGTAAATTTGCAAGTTTACTTTTCATCGACAAAAACAAACAACAGAATTAAAAAATTTCCAATAATTATAAATAAATAACAAAAATAAATACAATATCACAGATACAGCTATCCCATGATTCCAAGTGAGAATTATGGGATGTAAAATGGAGGGAATACTTATAACAAAGATGTTGACATGTGAATAATTCAAGAGTTAGCTCCCTTTGAAAATGGACGGCATACAACTGACATATTTAAACATAATGGTAAAATAAAAGTTTTGTTGAAAAATGATGACATCAGAATATGTATTCTAAAAAAAATGATGATTTCAGATCGTGTTTTAACGGTGTACAAAAAAATGTACATTTACAATAAAATGACATTCAAATGTGCAGTGGACACTCTCTGAAACAAATGACAAACGCTCTGTTACAAAGAAATGCCCTTTTTGTGTTAAATTCACAATCAACAACTTCTAAACTTTATTGTGCACAAACCATATCACTCAACTATGTGCGGTATCTTTGTACAACGTCATAAGGGGAAGAAAAAAACATAAATGCATTTTACATTTCAAATTTTAGCTGGCCACAAAATAGTCACCCATAAAATTCCTGAATATCATGTAAAAATAACTCTGATGAAAATATCCTTTAACAATATTTTGTTCTAAATTGTGAACCATGATTCTCATTAGTTAAAGAACACCGGAAGTTTTCTTTCTGTTTAACAAAAACAAACAAATATAAATTATCCGTAACAACACATAAAATTAACCATAATTAACAGGTCTCTTATATTCTCTTATAAATTGGTCCAAATTTAACAACCATGATCACATGACATCAACAATTGATCACATGACATCTTTAACAACTTGTCCTCCATTTTGGACTAGGTATTTGTTCCTTTTTATATGTTCATTACAAGTTCTGTTAACATTTGTGAATAATTTTGTTCCACACTTAGCGAAGGCAGTGTCACAGATTTATCGCCTTCACGTAATGTCACTAATTGTAAGGAGGCTGTTCCTCCGTAGCCATTTTTATTGTCTAATGACAAATGTGGTAAATACTTGTCAGCGATGGTGTCAACCAAATAAGGATCTTCTCCAGAAACAATAGCTTTAGAGTTAGTAATGTGTACTTTGGTGGGAATTGTAACTTTCTTCTGTCTGCTACAAAAATAAAGAAAAATACACAAATTATTATTTTTAAACAAATCTGGAGAATACTAAAAATTTAAGGCAAATAATGCTACTTGGTGGTTGTCTTAATAATAAGAACTTGCATTCTCATATCTGATAAACAGAATAAAAAAAAAAAGCTTATTCTGAATTCACAATAACTGAACTAGGATTTTGTTCATACATGTCATATGCACATAACAATTTCTGAGTTTACATGTACAGTAAACACACCATCAAAATCGTGTGTTCTTATGTTGCCCTATTACACCACTGTCCCTTGCTAAGAATTGAGTTTTGGGCAACAGCAAACATGTTTAACCCAATCACCTTCTGTTTGTGTCTGTCCCAAGTCAGTATATTGTGTGTAGATTGTTGTTGTACATGTTGTGAACATAAATCAGGCTTTTACATTTTGTTATAGATTGCTTTCATCCACGTGCACCATTTTCTACTTAAGAAAATGCTTGAACATACATGACCAAGTCCAGAATATGACAGTTGTTATCAATTTTGATTTTTGAATTTGCTTTTTGATTACCATGACTACAGACTTTCCGTTTTGAACTTTCCTCAGAATTTTGGTATTTTTGTTATTTTACTTTTTGCATGATCGATTTTGGTCATTCTTGAAGATTGTAAAGTAAGCTGAAGTTGATAACATCTACTTCATTTGAACTTTGGTGAAAATAGATCTCATTAGATCAATTAAATGTGACATTCTCAAAGATTTTTTTATTAAATAAAACGTAAACACTTAAAACGAAAATTTGTTACATACTTCCCCCTTCTAATTGACCCTTGATCTTTATGACCTTCTGGTTTGACCCTATCAAACAGTTTCTTCATCCACAAGTCAGTATCTCCTGTTATTATAAGCTTTCTCTCTTGAGCAGGTCGAGATGGTTTCTTCATCTTGTCTTCAGGGGGTGTTATAGGTCGAACATCTGAAAAATAACCAAAGATAATGAAAAATTAATTGTCAACTTATGGGTTCAAAAGAAAGTCTCCCTGCATAATCCTTACTTTGGTTTTCATAAAATGTAGCCTCATCTAAACTTGTGCATGACCCTGATTGCTGTGGCACGTACTTTTAGAAAATAAGTGTTGAACTAGGATGTTTGTTACCTGACAATCATATCATAAACCACACATAGTTCTTACATCTCCTTCAGATAGGGGAAAATAAAATATTACAAATTGTCTTATTCAGTGAATGATTCAAGATATTCTTATTTACAATTTCCAGTCAGCTTTCCAATTGTGAACTTTCCATTTCTAAGTAGCAACATTCCAGCAGCACCTGCATACGGGGTATATATCTCCCAATTGATACGATATTCCCGTGCTTGCATTTCCTATCATGATTTTCTTGATAGAGGATTGCTGCTCACAAGGAAGCTATTAAACCAAGAGTTCCAAATGGTGAAGTTGAAATCATCCCTTCGTAAATTTTACGGACGCCATCACGAGTTGGTTGACCGTTATGGAATAACCGTTTCACAAATGATATCGGATATGTTCCTTACGTCGTAACTACAATCCCCTTCCCTTTCATGAATATGACCTACCGAATTAGACTATTTACCGGATTTGTAATCACATAAGCAACACGACGGGTGCCACATGTGGAGCAGGATCTGCTTACCCTTCCGGAGCACCTGAGATCACCCCTAGTTTTTGGTGGGATTCGTGTTGTTTATTCTTTAGTTTTCTATGTTGTGTCGTGTGTACTATTGTTTTTCTGTTTGTCTTTTTCATTTTTAGCCATGGCGTTGTCAGTTTGTTTTAGATTTATGAGTTTGACTATCCCTTTGGTATCTTTCGTCCCTCTTTTAAAGGAACAGTTTTTTTCTTATGTGTTGCGTCTCTATTGTTCTAGATATTTTAAGTTGGTAATAAGTTTCTGACAAGAAGACAAATATAATTCTGTAACTCTAAATGAATATATTGAAAACATAAACTGAAACAACTGTTATACTTTAATTGTATTCTCAGTTGTGAATTGAATAAAATCAACAAAAATACTTAAAAGAAATAGAGCTGCAATGCAACATGTGACATTGAAAAAAAATAACATTTTTTTTTTTTTTTATGCTAAATGTAATGCTATCCAAAATTTCTGTTTGATCATGCGTTATTACTTGTTCTATTTGTCCATTTGTGCAAAAGAGTTGGCTGCTGCTGTCATTTGAACAGTCAAAATATTTTTGGTGATTTCTAACAAAACCTTTCTGGTGTATATTTTCTAGATAATTTTTTGTAAATTTGATAAAAGAAAATGTTGACCGACATTATAATCCCCACTTTCTGTGTCAATCAATAATATATTACTCAAGAGTCTTACTTCTACCTTTAGCAAAAATAGACTCATTATATTAATTGGACAATAAATCATTTACTTATATAAAGCCTCATTGAACTTCTAGGAAGATGATTAATTAATTCAGATCCTCAGATGACTTATATAAATTAACTATTGATTACGGCTAAAAATCAAGGAATACCATTAATATGGCTTTATTCATTAAGTCCAAGAGAAATAGAAAATATGAATAAAAGCAAATATACTAGGCATACTAATAAATGAGACACAAAGATACGAGAACAGCATAAGTTATTTAGGGGTCAATGTATGACCTTCAACAATGGACAAGTGCCTATGTCAAACTGTAAATCGTCCCTAGTCAACATGTGACAGGTGTTTCACTTGTTTATTAAGATCTCAACTCTCCCCCTGTTTTCACATTTAGCGGGTAAATTTGAAAATGACCTCAAACTAAAGATACAAAATACAAATCTCAAAAGATATTTAGAGGTCAATATATGACCTCTAACCAGCAAGCAAAAGATACAAATTACAAAATATATTAAGGTTACACTGACAACTTTCCCGACTTTGGACATGTACATATATGTGATTTTTTTAAACTAGATTTTTGAGATTTCAAATCCTCACCCTTTGTTTAATCTCATTTAGTAGGGTATACTTGAAAAAGACCAAGTTTGAGATACAAATAACATGTACTTGATGTACCAAACATGTATAATACATATAATTGATGTTTATTCAAGCTCCTATTGGAAATGAAAGGGAGTTCCCCTCAAATATTTCAGGAGTATTAGACCCACTTAAATTCAAAAGTGTCTTTTAATTATAAACCATTTAAATTAGAAGACAATTTTTTATCACTCACTCAGATCAAATGTATAAACTTGTCAAGTTTATTTTATTATAAATCATTCTTTTATTCAAAAGCACATGTTCATGATATTAGCCTTATTTTAAAAAGATGAATTACAAAAGTTGTTACACAAAATTGAACCCTAAAATGGAACAAAAACCATTATTTATAGATCATTGGTCAAAATAGTTCATTTACAGCATGTAAACTTCCGAAACATTATATTGTTTCTAAAACAGGATCGGTAAATTTATAAATATATAATTTTTCCAATGTGTGCATGTGTAAAATTTGCAATTTTTTTTAGAAGTACTGCTGCTTCGATCACCTTATAAATTATATTGAATATATTCAAATAAAGTCACATTCAACAGAATGTCACATGGTCACATTCTTTTTGTGTCTGTCTTAAGTCAGGACCCTCAGTAGAACAGGGGTTGTTGTGTATGCCTGTCATATTTAATGTGTTTTGAAAATTGTTTTGTTATAAATATGGCCCTCAGTTTTCTGCTTTAAATTGTTTTTCATTTTATAGCAATACAGAAAGAGTTTTTCACAGTTGAGGCTGTACAGTTGCCTATCATTGCCAATGACAGTACCACCTCATTTTAACTCTCATTTGCAATCATACCATTATATATAATTCAGGCCAGAAAAAAGAAAATAGCTCCAGTAATGCTTCAGTCCAATCATTCCTTATATAATCAAACAAATTCCCCCCCCTAAGCCCTGCCACCCCCCCTCCCAACCACACAGGATCTGCCTATGTCCATCTCACTATAACCAAATCAAACATTAATCATTTATTTCAATGACCGGTATTCAAGCTACATATATTGAAATGTTCAATTTATGTAAACAATGTAAATGATTTTTAATTCATTAATATCAATTCAATAATAAATTGATGTTTGGCTCAATATTTAAATTCAATTGAAATGACGCACCAAAAGTTGGTACTTTTCCAATCAAAATATTGGTATCAATAAATATCTATTATAATTTAATTAAATCGTTTATATAACTGAAACTGATGTTTAACACACATGTATTTACAAATGTTTTATATAAATTCCTTTGAGATTTTAATATAATTTAAATACGATATATGTAAACTCCAGACTTAAGATACATTGTGTCGAAGGTCGTGGATCCATATAAAATGCCATTTGTATCATGTTCCTTATCTATAGCAAAAAGTGGTAGAAGATACTGTTTAATAAACAATTTTAAATGCCTTTGAGATATGCAATTAATCCCCTTAATTACATATGTAAACTTGAGTCTAATTAAGATACATTTACATCATATGTAGTGTCAAGGTCGTCTGCATTAAATTCTGTTTGTCTTATATGTTCCTTAGCAAAACAGGGAGATAAAATTTTAACCATAACCAAACAAGTAAACATTAATTATATAAACGACAATAACTCATCGACAAAACTTGATGTATTCCAAGAACAGAATGAAGAAAAGTAATCAATTCCTGCAATTACATGTACATGTATATAACACATATCATTTCAAATTTAGAAAAAATCTTTTCCTGCTTTGATGTCATTTTCTTGTCTTTAATATGTTACTTACAAAAATGTATGTGCATTGTTAGCAACTACAAAAAAATCCCTAACTTCCTAGAATCTACATGTAACCAACCTTTTAAGGCATCATGGGTAGCCAAATCAAACAAATAATTTTTCAAGCGTGGCCCCTAAATTCCTGCCATTATTCAGTGTTTACTAATGATAGGTCAATGACCTTTTGTTTTTTCTTAGTAAAGTTATATATTACAGTAAAAACTGATTAAACTTAAGACTGTTTCAAATGTCAAGTTGTAAATAGATAAAACCACAAGAATGTAACAATACCATTAAAGGTCAGAGAAAGGTTCATGATGGTTTAAATGCTAATATAATGTAACATGATGGACAAAACAAATTAAATATCTAAATTAGTTCATATACAACCACATAGTGACCATATAAAAATTGATTGATTGTTGGTTGCTTATAATGTCCAGCGGCAAATATTTCATGCATATTCAGAACGAGAACTCCATATAAAAATAAAAGATGTGGTATGATTGATGAGGGGAGGCAGGACCTTTTTCGGGACATCAGGATTGGGTGTTTTTAAGCCCAGGATTTCGGGATTGACCTTTTGGGGATCTAGGATTTCCTTTTTTTAAATATCAGGATGTTGGGATTTATTTTTTTTTTTAAATTTGGGACCTTGGAATTTAATGTTTGTAAGCCAAGGATAACGGGATCAGGACCCCTCCATTCCCCCCCCCCCCCCCCCCCAATTGATTATGAGACAACTCTCCATCAGAGCAGAATCAGTTAGCAACTGTAGGTTAGCATTACAACCTTCAGCAATGAACAAAACCCATATACTTATAATTAGCATGATATTAAAGACCCTGAAATAACAAATGTAAAACAATTCAAAAGAGAAAACTTATTATGTGTTCTCATGCAAGCGTTAAACAATGTATAAAAAGACAAAAATATTCGTTGGTCAACAGACAGACAAGGTGATTGCAAAGAAGCAAGAAGCCACATCTTCTAAAGTGGTGATGTCAAACAGAAAAGTCACCTCATCAAAAAAAAAAAAAGAGAAAATAAATCTTTCAAGAGAAAAACAGAAACAAAAACATTTAACATGGCCCAAACTAAAAAGACACACCTGAATATAACAAAACCAGACAGCTCTGTTAAAAGCAAAAACAGACAGCAAGGACTTTATTTGGTATGGCCTACAATAAGGCCTCCTTTTACTCAAATTCAAATTACAATTTTCAAATATGATCATAAATTCAAAGCAAACCTTTTCAATTAGAAAAGTAAACATTTTACTTTTCAAATACAGAAAAGTCTTAATTTGCATGTTTCTTAAAAACGATTGACATTTTATAGAATTTTCAAAGCTATTGGGAGTTTTGATCTATTCAATTTTAAACACCAGGTAGACAACAAATTTTCAAAACATTTGAATTCAACCATAAAACATGTACAATATAAATCAAAAAGTCATCTATACAAAAGATAGTATTGATATTTTCTATATATTTGACGCAGATTATAAATTATTGAAAAGTGAAATTGACGCTCAGTTGAATCCCTTGTAAATTATACCTTTTAGTATAATATATATACAATCAATATTTACTTTGTATGGAAGGGTTTGATAGAAATTTTATCCTCGAGAGATGAAGCACTTTAATATTTAGACGCCATTATAATCTTAAGCCTCTTTAAAACCAACTTGATTTTTTTTTTTAATTTTTGTTGTTGTTATTGATAAAAAATCCACTATTAGGGTAGATGCGATATTGTATTTTTTTAATGAAATAATTAAACTGAATATCATTTTGAATATGTATACTATGCGGAGGTGATCTGAGAATAAGATTTATCTTAATATGTATTATCATTTTTTTTCTTAATTTCCTTTTTGCTTTGGAAGGTAGCTGTACTATAGGGGGACACTAGGAGGGCCCGCTGACTGACCTAACCTGACTGCAACAAAATATATATATTACATCTTCTAACAAGTATGTGTCCATAGTACATGTACACGGATGACCCACTCGCACTGTCATTTTCTATGTTCAGTGGACCATGAAATTGGGGTAAAAACTCTAATGTGGCATTAAAATTGAAAGATCATAGCATAGGGACCATGTGTACTAAGTTTCAAGTTGATTGGACTTCAACTTCATCAAAAAATACCTTGACCAAATACTTTAACCTGAAGTGGGACAGACGGACGCACAAATGGGACGCACAGACCAGAAAACATAATGCCCTAGCTTCTATTATCGTAGGGTGCATGGGCATAAAAGTATTAGAGAATAATGGGCAAATAGTATAAAGAATGAGAAAAAAAATAAAGTAAAAAGAAAAATGAGGTGCTTAAATATAAACAAAAATGTGTAACAACAATAAGGATGCCCTTATTCAGATGCCACACTCGCACTATCATTTTCTATGTTCAGTTGACAGAGTTAAAGACTTTTATTACCAGAATAAATGTAGCAAGACAGACGGTCTAAAGGACTGATGAACGAACAAACATATACATAGACTGGAAAAAACATAATACCCCTAGGTGGAGCATAAAAATAGAGAATAATGAACAAGGTATAAAGAAAAGAGTAAAATGGCCTAAAAATTTAAGAATACAGAGATGTCAAGATCCCACCATCAAGATCCTCGTAGAAGTAAATGGAAATTAGGAAATATCTCAATAAATGTCTGATCTTTTTCCTGTTTTGATAATGTTAGCATATATAATTATACAATTATACAGAAACATTCTAAAATTGTCAAAGAAAACAGGGAAAAAAGTCCTCCTTTGATGATTGTACTGAATGAATGGCTTTGGTAACTAGGTAACCAATCGTTAACTATACCTCAAAGAAAACATCACAAATTGAGGAAAAATTGATTACATAGAAAAAGAGAGACAAACACAAAATTTATCTATTAATGGAATTTGTTGTACAAGATAACTTGGGAGTGTCCCGCCTTTTCACCTGGAGACACAATTATGAAAGGAAAAGTAATAGAAAAATATATAGTTTGCATTTTAAGTTACCTGCAATAACTGCTATCATAACAGGCATGATATATATATTCATGTATAAGGCTTTGGAATAATAGATCACAATTACTAACATGACTAAATATTGATTTGTCAAATGACAAAATAAGTACAATTTAAATTTAAATAAAGCATATACTCCCAATTGACTGCTTTCAACGAAACTACTGACTTTGGATTCCAAAATAAATAATTTGCAACAGGTAACCTACTCTGTGGTAAGACATATGCTGGTAGTCGGTCAAGTAAGAGCAACTGAAGAAAGTAAAACAAAGCTTACAATCAATGCAAATTAGGGGGGGGGGGGGGGGGGGGGGAATTAACTTTAAATTTTCACGATCTGATTGTGCAAAAAAAGAGAGCATGATGAAAGGACTTGCTTACATATATACAGACAACTCAATATCTCACTTTGTACCCAAAAATTTAATATTAAACCACAAAAAAGTGGCATAATTATGTAAAAATGTCACAGCTTGGAAACAAGTTTTCATACATATTCAAGTTTATAAGCAGAGAAATTGCGCATTTTTGCCATTTGCTCTTATTATTTACAACATACTCTGAGGTCAAAAGTCACGAATACATTTGTATGTTGATTCTCTAAAATTATAACTCTTTTTACATAAAAGAGAGACAAACGATACTAAAGGGACATTCGAACTCATAAGTTGAAAAAACTGACAACGCCATGGCTAAAAATGAAAAAAGACAAACAGTCACAAACAACAGTTCACAAAACACAACATAGAAAGCTAAAGACTAAGCAACACCAACCCCAAAGAAAACTAGGGTTGGTCTAAGGTGCTCCTACAGGTACAACTCTTTTTTTAAATCACAAGAGTTGACACAAATATTTGCACATGGTTAAAACACAATGAAACAAAATGTCCAGCTATAAGAGTTGGCTTAATATTTTTTTTGAAATTCAAGAAATTTAACTGGCTTAAAGAATTTTTTTCTATTGGTCTGACAATTTTGTCAGAAGGTGCTATAATGTTTTGTCATCTTTTCTTAAATTCCAAATTGTGGCAATCCTGTAGTAGATTAAAAACAGTGACTTAGCCCTATAACTACCTACATGTATTACATTGTTTTCTTGGGAATTTGACCTGTATACAAATCCCTCAACTATTAGCTAATTTTGATCTTGAGAGTATAAATTAAATTTAAAAATAATAAAATAAAAGCCTTTTAAAGAAGAAGCCGTTAATCTCTTCTAGCAATTGAGATTAACTTTATTACATAAGTATATACATGTATACAATATGAACAATTTTAAAATTTTAAATTTAAAAGTCTTTTCACTGGCAATGAGGAACATAGAAAATTAAAAAGTTGTCACAGAAACATCACCAGCATCAACTATTGAAAAAGGTTGCAAGTTTCAAAATATTATTACCCTGAAGTTCATAGTTATAATCCCCCCCCCCCTCCCCCCCTTCTCTCTTTTTAAGCATTCATTACATTTGTTATGCCTTCATTAACAAATAAACTATAAAATATGAACCAGAGTTGCCATTATTTTCCTCTATTTCTTACATTTTTTCTTTGTCATTTTTTCAAAGTATTTCAAATATGAAACTGATTCTTTCAAATTAAATCTATTTTAGAAGGGCTTACATTAATATTTGTTAAAGCGTTGTTCAATCAGATTAAATTTACAAACTATAATCCGTTATACATGTATGATTATTAATTCATGAAGGAAACCAACTTTTGGTACATGTACATCTTGAAATTTTAAATACATGTAGGATTAAATTTAAGACATTCCTAAATTTCATTTTTTTAAGAAAGAAACAATAATGTGTCCATAGAACACGGATGCCCCACTCACACTATCATTTTCTATGTTCAATGGACCGTGCAATTTGGGTCAAAACTCTAATTTGGCATCAAAATTTGAAAGATCATACTATAAGAAACATGTATACAAAGTTTTAAGTTGATTTGATTCAACTTCATCAAAAACTACCTTGACCAAAAATTTTAACCTGAAGCGGGACAGACGGACAAACGAACTGAGGAATGGACGCACAGACCAGAAAACATAATGCCCCTCTACACTCGTAGGTGGGGCATAAAAACAAGTTCAACTTTAACAAGTGCATGTGCCATTTAAAGTACTGTTATTCGTGAACCTGATTTGAGTCTAAAACAACAAATATAAACTTAATTCTTGTGATGCCAATTATTTTTTTACTTATAAGACATACAATGTGTGTTACAAATGTAATGTAGGTACTTCAAACAGTTTTCCATAAAAAGTTCAAAGTTCAAATCTACAGATATAGTAAACGTACAAAATTTTAAAAAAAATATACACAGAAATCATGCAACAAATCAAAGACAGAAAATGGCCCAATGTTTCAACATAAAACTCAAAAGGGGTTTGTTCAGGGTTCTTGATTTATAAGTCCTGATTTAGACAGATTTAAATACATGTATTTAAACTTATGTAAATTATACATTCTTTAATAGAAAACATATCAAGAAATGATAAAATAAATCATTAAAGAATCACGGTAACAGCACATGTTGAATCGCCCTATAAGAGTTATGAATTTTATTTCTAAGTACATATCAGGAATTAAGTTTACCAGATTAGCTTTAAATGTAGATTATTTTGACAACGGTAGACAAACATTCGTAGTTTATCCAAGGTTTAAATACCAGTACAAAAAGCACAATCCAGAAACTCCTTCCTCATTCTTCATAGAACATATAATATAGATAAATTTAAACCTTCAGTAATCTATGGCTTCTTTATGCATTCGGGTCAAGATCGATTTGTCTTGGCATGTTTCTGTACATAAAGACCTCACGATCTATAAGTAATGTTGATCTTAAATTTAGAATCAGTGTCAATTATGTTGCTGAAAGAATTCAGTATAACTAGAATGCCTTAGGCTATTTGTAATACTGTTGGTTCAGTCATTTTCTTGAGTACCAATTTTCGTAGTAGAAAAATTGCATATTCATGGATATATTTCATTGCCTGGTTTTGGCAAAGTCCTCATACATTCCTTTAGAAAATTTGTAATTAGTTGAGCATTAAATTCATGGTTCCCTTCTACCAACCAAAATTCACAAAAATTAGTATACAACAAATACTAATGAATCCATAGTTTTACATTCATAATTCAATTTTAATTAAGTTGCAAATTTTTATACTTTGAAGACTCAGGTTGCATATTTTGGCTTTAATATTGATTTACTTATATAGGGTCTTTGCATCATAACTAAACACATTTATTCAAAAACCAGTTGTTGACATGACACGGGTTATGTTCTTCTCATATATTTTATGATAGTATGATACTTAAACCCTAACTGGAGGGATTGTGCCTGATATTCATATGATGAAGACATAATTTTTCAATCAGTTTAATTGAGGTCTAGAGCTGGCATGTCAGTTAACTTCTAGTTGTATGTTGTTATTTATGTATTATTGTCATTTTATTTATTTTCTTTTGTTACATCTTCTGACATCCGACTCGGACTTCTCTTGAACTGAATCTTACTGTGCGTATTGTTATGCGTTTACTTTTCGACATTGGCTAGAGGTATAGGGGGAGGGTTGAGATCTCGTAAACATGTTTAACCCTACCGCAATTTTGCGCCTGTCCCAAGTCAGGAGCCTCTGGCCTTTGTTAGCCTTGTATGATTTTTAATTTTAGTTTCTTGTGTATAATTCGGAGTATAATATGACGTCCATTATCACTATACTAGTATACATATTTTTAAGGGGCCAGCTGAAGGACACCTACAGGTGCAGGAGTTTCTCGCTACTTTGAAGACCTATTTTTGGCCTTCGGCTGTTGTCTGCTCGATGGTCAGGTTGTTGTCGCTCTGACACATTCCCCATTTCTTTTCTCAATTTTAGGTTAACAAACACAGCAAATTTGATCTCATCATCCATTTAGTGCAATTTGAAATGCAAGTACATGTATAATCTCTTTTATCGGTCGTCCCACAGTCTATATCACTCTGTTCAGCTCTTAATATTATTCCGTATCATGTCTTTGTGACGTCAAATACTTTGACCCGGCCTTAATAACTTTGACCCGGACATATCAGCGACGTCATAATGTTTGAACCGACGTTAATAACTTTGACCCGAACTTATCAAGTCATCTTTTGTGTGCTGGTGAAACAAACAAAACACTTCTGAAACACGCAAATATAGCCCGATAAATCGATTATCAGATTATCTGCATATTGATATTGTAAAATATCAGCTGCTTGACATTATATGAAGGCTTTTTGATCTCATTCGCTACGCTCACTCGACAAAAAGCTTCATATTATGTCTTGCAGCTGATATTTTACGATATCAACATGCAGATAACCTGATAATCGGTACGCACAGACTACCAGAGGTCAATGGTTTGCAAAAAATATTATTCAACTAAAGGAAATCATGAATATGACAGCAATGTTTTCCAGTAGTTCTGCAGAGTTCTCGAAATGTTTTTTTGCCTGGTGGTCCTTGAAGAAAATATGCAGGTACAAATGTACTCACTATCATTTCTATTGCAATTTACTAAAATTGTGGTGGTCAACTCAAATCCCTAGGACCACCACTTGTCCAGAACTCTGGTTATGTTGGTAATATAGTCAATATATTGGTTTTATCAGTTTTTATTGACTTTCTTATTTTAGACTTTACTTTAGATATTTGAGAGTTTGGCCTTTTTTGTTATATATACATTTAATATTTTGGAACGTGAACAATTTAATTTTCCTCAAACCTTAACTTGTAGAAAGTTCTAAATGCTTTTACTGTTACCTTGAAAGTCTTCCCCTGTTTCCTTAGTCCCTAATGGTGGTAATGAAGGAAACAGGTTACCAGGTGACACATTGCTGGGACAGTTTGGTTGTTTCCAAAATGATTGTGGTAAAGCCCGCAACCGCATAGGAACTGAGTCTACAAAAAAACAACACAAAGAATGATAATTAAAAGTGTTACATACATGTAATGTACAAATGTATATATATATGACTGTCACCCGAGAGTTAAACAAATATATATACATCATACATGTACATATTTTGTGGTGTTACATCAGATAAAAATTCCACTCAAACCAGTGCTCATGGGCCATCTTAAACTTGCAGTTGAATGAAAGTTACTTTTGAGATGAAAAAAGGCAATAAAAGCCCTATTCCCTTGCTTTATGCAAGTGATTTTTAAGGTGTTTTTTTGCTGTGCATGTACTGTTTTTGTGTCATGGATGGATACCCCACATATCCTTTGTTTTTTTATTATATTA
This sequence comes from Mytilus galloprovincialis, assembly GCA_037788925.1. Lineage (NCBI taxonomy): Eukaryota > Metazoa > Mollusca > Bivalvia > Mytilida > Mytilidae > Mytilus > Mytilus galloprovincialis. The sequence goes on along the minus strand of CM075342.1, from coordinate 11,606,573 downwards.
TATGTCTCTACATGCTGTCAGTCTGTCACTGCATTAAATAATTGGTTTGAATTGTTTCATTTTTTTAACAATATGATTTTATCATATTCCTCTTTGTACTTTTTCATTATATTCATGATATTTATGTTTGAAAAACCTTATATTTAGATTTTAATAAACAAATTTCAATTAGTATTTCTAAAAAGTTTTCATGACAAAATCCAATAATTTCAGTTGAACTTACATAAAAATCTAAAACAATAACAACGTCTTATTTATCAACAAAGACATTTATTTACAAACAAAGACGTTACGGCCATTCTGGTCTTATTATCATATGAAAGATCGTTGAGTTTGTTTATTGAACCATTTTACAAAGAAAGTATAGAGCAAAAGTAATACTGATAAAATCGACCATGACTAACACTAACAAGGGTAGTATATAATTGAATTCAAACAATGTAAATTTTGTATGTTTAACAGTGGGGTTAAACAAAGTACTAGATTATGACGGAAAGTCCATAAAGAGAATAAATTTTTATTTGGTTTCCTACTTAAAAGTTTATATTTCAAGTATAAATATATACTGAGTCCAGTACACAAATATAAAAGTTCAAATTGTGGTTTGGTATCCACATGACTGACCTTTTCTTCTTTATAAAATTAATGATTGCAATTGGGATCGATAGCCAGCCCTATTTGACAAAAATATTTAATTACATGATGTTGTATCAAATGATTCAAATCCTCTTAACAATATCGCTACATGTACATGTACATTGTACTACATATTTCATTATATTTTTCTTAACCAATTTAGAACTTTATTAATCATGATCATAGTAAACTTGAAAAAGACTTTAAAATAAATTTTTCTTGTTTTTAAATATCAAGTTTAACAAAAGAATTGCCTGTTTAATTGATTTACATGTACATATACACACATGCCTTTATTCTTGCTAAAAATATCTGGTAGTAAATATGTACATGTACATAAATTGTACATTTTTATTCAGAATGATATCAAAGATTGAGAAAAAAACTTAATTTAACCAACATTTATGTCATGTATGTATGTCATGTATACATGTAGATATATATCAATTGCAAACAATCATATATACTAAGAACACTTCAATAAAATAGGAATTTATTACAGCTTTAGTAAAATTGAAGACTTAAACATAATGCATTGTAAAATACTCTCTATTTCAGTTTATATCAGATTTATTGATGGTGGCTATAATAATGTCCATCAACCAAGAGTACTCCTCTAGGGTACATTGTATTCAATGAAGCGAAAGAGCCTCTGAAAATCAATTACATATTCAGAAAGAGTGGCTTTATCAGGTTGGGAACGTTATCACTCAGATGTGAGGTAACCCCTAATTGTAATGAATCCACCTTTAAAGAGGGGTATATATATACATTTGTATTTCAAGTGATAAAAAATATTGTTTTTGTAAAATCACTGTTTAGTACAAATGTCAGCATGGTCAGAGCACATAAATGTACATGTATATATTTATATTATTTAGAGAAAGTTTCCCTATATATACATTCATATATATGTATATGGTAAAAACATGTACATGTCCAAGAATTTTGTAATAATATATTCCTGGACTTGAGCAAATTCTATTCTTTATTATTAATAATATTTGAACCTGATCCATGATATATTTGAATATGAAAGGTACAAAAAAAACTCACAATGTACCATTTATATTCTCCTTTACAAACCCCTCTCCCCTCAAGAAATGAAATGAAGACTAAAACAGAAATTGCCAGGTCCCAGTTCAGACTTTAACTTGTGGATAGCACTAGCGCTAAGACATGTACATGTTTATGCTTTCACATGTCGGTCATGACTAGCTTTAGAATTGCGAGTTTTATGAATTTAAAGTTCAAAAGTGCTGTTCTCATGGGTTTTCACTTCCATAATTGTAAAGTTTTACCTTAATTGCAATGAATATCTGATTTAAGATTAAAGGACATGCAAATGATGGCAAATTGAAATCCTATGAAGTAAAACCAATTTGAATTTTCCCTATGGATTGAAAATCTGAAGCTAACATCATAATGACCCTGAGCTGTGGAGAAATTATTGAATTTTGCTTATATTTGTTTATCAATAATTGAAACAATGGTCAATGTCTTTCATAAGTACAATGAAGTACCTGGCTCAGCTGGTAAATTACCTGGCGTTAATTTCTCACGTAGATTTCAGGTGTATTGATTCGTTACAGCTAAACATAAACAACTGAGTCAATAGACTTTGGAATTTCCCACATTTCTCATTGTTGTTATGATATAAAATCAATTTAAGTGTCTTAATATACATGTATAAAAGGAGGAGTTAATTAATTAGAATGAAATCTGTCAGTAGAAGTGATAACTGATGTTCTATATATTATCATGACTATAGGATGAGTAATTTAGCATCTGCTTAAGTTCACAATGCAATCCAGATTTTTTAAACTTTTAAATGTACTGTACAGGTACATATGTATCTTAATTATCATCACCAGAGGCAGATTTAGAGGTGGCCTTCTGCCCCCCTTTTTTGTGGAAAAAAATGGTTGATTATATAGGGAACCACTGAAGCATGATAATGGAGCAGGTCCCCTCTTAGAAGTCTGTTGGCCCCAACTTTTAAAAATGTCTGAATCCACCACTGATCACGATAAAACAAGAACTTGTGACAATTCCAAGACAGTCTTACCATGCTTACAAATATTATGTACATATATACATGTACAAAAATATTGTTCATACCTTTTCCCTATATCATGTATATATGTACATGCATGTAGCTATTAAAGTGATGTTTTTAAAAGAGCCTCAAAGTTAAGTCAATGATAATCCAATGGTACATGTACATGTACCATTGGATTATCATTTTTGCGCCTGTCCCAAGTCAGGAGCCTCTGGCCTTTGTTAGTCTTGTATTATTTTAATTTTAGTTTCTTGTGTACAATTTGGAAATTAGTATGGCGTTCATTATCACTGAACTAGTACATGTATATATTTGTTTAGGGGCCAGCTGAAGGACACCTCTGGGTGCGGGAATTTTTCGCTACATTGAAGACCTGTTGGTGACCTTCTGCTGTTGTTTTTTTTCTATGGTCGGGTTGTTGTCTCTTTGGCACATTCCCCATTTCCATTCTCAATTTTATGTATAATCATTTAACTAATTGTGATTGATTGATTGGTGTTTTAACACCACTTGCAGCACTATTGTCAGATTGTGCTACACTGTATTAAAATGTAAGTGGTGGTCAGCTTTTATTGATGTCCGAGAGGAAGCTGAATGCCTAGAGGAAACCACTGACCTTCGATGGGAAAACTAACAATCCTAGTCAATTAAGATTGTAACTAATTGAGAGGTTCATACATGTACAAATGTTAAATACATTACTGTAAAGTCAGAAATTATTAGGAGCATTTGCAGTATTGAAATTTTGCAAGATTTATAAATGATTTTGACATGATAAACTCAACTGCAAGACTCATGGACTCGCCTACATGTAAGTAAAACCCCTGTAATTTCTGAATTAACAGTCACTTATAAAATGTACATGTATGTAGTATAAAAATACTGGTCAGTCTACTCTACAACTTGCAGTAAAATATAGAAGAAGAAAAAATGCATTAAGATTAATCTACATTGTAGGCCATCCTTAAAAAAATAATTTTGATCTTCGTACCCATGCCTTAGAGGATTGGTTTCATGTAGGTTCATTGTACAATGATAATGTACAAATTTACATGTACAAATGTACATGTACTTCACATGTTGGTTTTTCAAAATTGTTTTTGGCCAATAACAAGTTACAGGTTTTAGATAAAAAATTGTGTTAGAGCAGAGGGGGAGGGGGTGGTGGTTGTTAAAATTAAATTATTTGTTGTAAATTTGTATGATAAAATGTTTCGTTTAGGCTGATGGATGAACTGAAGCACAGACCGATAACATAATGCCCCTCTACTATCATAGGTGGGACATAAAAATTACTATAAAATTATCAGATCCCTGAAATGATGTGATAAAAATGTGTTTTTTTATGTATTGTAAAATTAAATACTACTACAATGTAGTACGATAATGAATTAGTAAACAAGTACAAACTACATTACATGTACATATGAACATGAATGATGTACAAATGTACATTGTCATTGTACCAATTTATTACCTCTTCTAGGTTTCACTTTTGGAGGTGTAGGCGCCCGTTTCTTTAATCCAGTTTTAAAGTCACCAAAATAAACACTTGTCTTTTTCTTTTTAGTCTTTTTTATTTCATGCGCATGAAATTTAAATCCAGGAGGTCGTTCATATGTAGGGCCACTGGCAGTACTACTGCCACTGGGTGATGCCACATTTTCATAGTCATGATCATGCTCACAAGCCTCACGATTCTGATTTACAGATGTATCATTAGATCGCGGACTTGGTGGCAAACTGTCACTTTCTTCATCACTAGTGGTGACAATAGGTCCTGCCGCCACTCGTTTTGAACCCTGTGATTGATTTAATCGTGGTGTTACTATAGGAATAAGTTCATCCTCATATTTAATCAGTGATGTTGACCCTTTTTTACCACCATGTGTTTTGTGTACATTAGCAGGATGTAAATCCAATGACAATATATTTACATTTGACATGCTTTTAAAACAGAAAGCACGGACACTTTTAATTCACTATGCACTTTCGTAGTAACCAAAACAATCACATTTTGAAAACATTTGACATCAATTTAATTTTATTTCTACTTCCATTTGATTTTTAATAATGTAATTCCAATCAAAATTATAAAATTAACACTTTTTACACACGAAAAGTCAAAACATTCAACAAGATATAACGTGAACTGTGTGAACGACCTCCCAAAATAAATGTGCAGTTATCGGCGTGTATGGACTTGACAACTTCGCACACTTTGCGGTATATATAGTTTGCTGGAACTTTACATATACTTTATCATTTTAAAACCTATAATCGTCCATGGTTCGTTGATTACAATTTTGCTACCTGGATTCCAGATTGACGTTTAGCGCCATATTGTTAGTGTTGATGCTGTTGATAACGTAAATTGTCACCAAGTTCTCGATGTAAACACTACTTTGGTTGGTTGTCAAATAAATGACGTCATTTCATTCATTCATTTTCCTTCTGCAAGGTGCTCAAGAGTGATCTCCCATGTGATAATACTATCATGGCTATCATGTCAAAGACAAATATTCTATATTAGATACATAGATGCTGGGACTAATATAGGATAAATAAGGATCTAGATGAGGTTTACAGCATAGAGAATAATTGCAAAAATATTTAGAATAAAGAAAAATGAAACAAAATGTAAAAGTAGGAAAAAACTGGAAAATAACTGATAAATCAAGCAATATCTGGGATTTGTCATTAAACTAGTCCCAGGCAATATTAGAGTCAGAAATGATGAAATAAAGAATTTATCTTTTGAGACGACAGAAAATCAGTTTGATAGTTAGGGGTGGGTCCTAATTTTAAAAAGAGGGGATCCCTACCCAGCCTGACAAAAAGGGGGAGGTCCAACTATATGTTCACCAAATGCATTGATCGGCCAAAACAAGGGGGTTCCAACCCCCGGACCCGCCAATGAAAGAACTGAAAATAATTTTCACCACAATTTACAGAATATAAGCGTTATTCATATAAGATGTGGAAAAATTCCCTAAAATCTTAGAAAATACTGAATTCAAATCAGGCCACATTTTTAATAATAAATATCCGTCTGAACTTTCTAGCCAGGTGATCCTTAAATACGACAATTTTGACTATGATTCGCGCTTTACAGTAAATGAGGGTGGTAGAGGGATATTTTCGTGCAACGTTTTCCGCCTGTTTATTTCCCGTATTTTCGTGTTTTGTCGTTTTCTCTTTTTTTGCTCTATTTGCGTGCTTCGTGTTTCCCTTTATTTTTTTTCGTGTTTCGTGTCTGTGCTCTTAATTTCTCGTGCATGTCCCGCATTTGGTTAAAAAGCCAGTGTGTTATAATGAGACCTGAAATTTGTGTTATCTAATAGTAATAGATATATGTTGTTACCATTCTTCTTTTGCAATATGTATGGTATCAATGAAGTCCATCAAACTAAACTATGAATATTTTTTTTTCTTTAAATAAGATGCAAGTAGCGGACGCTAAAAATTGACCACAAGGTCTCCATTTCCATTCATAAAGGCTGCATGATCTCCAAAAACGACTGATGAGTAATAACTTCTGGTGACTCAGAACGGTAGAAATCTGTGTTGTCCTTTCACTTTCCGACTATAAAACAATACCTTTGTACTAACAAGTGATCAACACAACGGTTAAATAAGACGAACAAGAAGATACAAAGTGGCAATACACATGCACTCATCAGTCGGAGAACAGGTAAATCCACAACAGTCCAGATAACAATATACAGAAGCATCATGAACCTACCACGAAAATCGGAGATGACCTCAGGTGTACGTGAAAGACGAGCAGTCACTTTCCCCTGATAACATCCGTTTTTGTCTTCCCATGCTAAAGGGTCTTATTAATGCGGTTTACTGTCGTAAAAGCGATGCCATTGGGAAACCATATTTTTCAATCCAATTTTAATATGAAAAACAATTTTGAAATACTAAAACAGTCAAGGATTATGCTAGAAAATGGTCAAAACCTGAAAAAAACATAGGTATACGTACTCGGCGACACAAATCAGAATTGAGCAACACTGTTGATCTAAAATCTTCTACTGCATCTATCTTCAAAGACAAAATTGTTGCTTTTCACCTGTGGCCATCACCTCAGAAAAAGTCAATAAAATATCGTATTGTGTCCCTTTATACCAACTGCTTGATATAATTGTGGAAAACTCGCTTCGATTATAATCCCTCGACAAATAGTAGGAAGATAATCTTGAAAATCACTGATTTGTGTTATATTCGTTTGGAGTTAAAACCAAAGATGACGATCTTGAGACTTCCTTCGCCTAAAAACAGATAGCCACATTATACATAAGTTTCCATATCATGTTATAATGCTTTGATCTGTAATATGCTCCACATGTACTAAGATGTTAAACAGTTCTATTACAACTGAGGAGGTGGTTATTGCAGCAAAATCTTTAAAGAATAATAAAGCAAGTGGTTCAGATTGTATTACAAATGAAATGTTACAAATATCTTGTTATATGAATATTGATGTTTATGTAAAATTGTTTAATCTTATTCTTAAGTCTGGTATCTACCCAACTTTATGGAGAATTTTTTTTATTAAGCCCATGTTTTAATGATCCATTTAATTACGAGGTATAGCCCTTTCAAGTTGTTTAGGAATTTTTTTTTTCTAAAAGTTTTATATAACAGATTAGAAAAGTATCTTGAAAGAAATGAACTTATTTGTCGTGAGCAAATTAAATTCAGAAAGGGAAGTCGAACAAGTAATCATATTTTAACTCTAAAAACTATAATTGATAAAGCATTTAAATCATCAAAAAAGATATATGCCTGTTTCATTGATTTCAGGAAGGCATTTGATACTATTAACAGAGATGCCCTCTTTTACAAATTGTCTTATTACAACATAGATGGTCCCTTTTTTAGTATAATGAAAGATATGTATAAAGAGGTTTTGTACTCGGTAAAGATCTCGGAAGGTATTACTGATTTTTTTAATTCCTCAGTTTGGGTAAAACAAGGGTGTATTTTAAGCCCTAATTTAAGCACTAAATAACTTTGTGGTACCACCTCCTCATATAATGTTTATGAATTTGGTATGATATATATATGTTTGTATGTTTGTGTATAACAAATTTGTATTGTCTTGGTATCAATCCTGTAATTTTGGATTTTAAACCAATAAAAATTACGTACTTACTTACTTACCACGAAACATATTTCTAAATTGTTTTATAAATTCTTTTTTTCCAAAGCAACCATGCAAAACAGATGATAAGAGTAATTACTGTGCATTTAAATAATTAATAAATTTATAGTTTGTCTAGCGAAATATTGCGTTTTTTTTATCATTTGGCAAATATTTTAAACAATGTAATATTCACATATTAAATAGTGTGTTAAATTACATTGTAAGGCAATCTATGTTTAATGATATTACATACAAGTCAGCTGGTATCATTCCTGTATTGAAATTTACACCAATAAAATTATTTGAATTGATTTGATTTGATTTTACAAGTCGATTGTTTCGATACCATCTGAATATTAACAGTCAATAATATATCATTGAAGATTATAAGACATGCATGTTTGTCAATAGACTAGGTTCCCTATAATTTTTATATTTTTGAAATGGGTAGATATGACATTATTATCATAATTAATGATCATGTAAAACAATAAACAGGTAAACGACGCAGGCGTATTTGCTTTTTACTTCCTCAAAATTCCAGTGAAAATTTGGTAAGTTTTTCCAAAGTTTTACCTTTGATTCCTCCATTTTTCAATGATAATTTGGTAAATTTTATCAATGTAACACTCAGAATTATTAACTAAAAAACTGGATTCGAAATTTATTGCGTTTGTAAGCACGTGTATACATACCGTTTTTTGTTGTTTTAGAGTAAGATTGATATTTGAATGTATTATACCAGAGTATACATTATCATCCTAATGCAAATCTTGTCAATCTGTTTTACATCAAAATTTAATTTTAGTAGAATTTTTGGTTTAACACTGCTGTTTGTGCCATATATATGTCAGTTATATTGGTACCTAAAAACGAAAATTCAGATTCTAAATATCAACATCTTCATGTCATGTGTTTGCGTGCTTTGTTAGAGATATATTTAGGTTGTCAACCTTATCATATGACAATTAAAATCATTATACTTCACGTTAAAATGCCATATTTTGATTGGCTAATACGCGGGTGTTAATTTACTCTTTCACATGGTTGAGAGGGTGACAATTTTTTTTAATGTCACCCATTCGTCCGGTCCAATCAAAAATCGATATTTTAAGGGACAATCAATTGAAATTGCAAAAAATTATTAAAAACAATACTTTAAAAGATTCGATTATTTGACTGCCAAAAACATCTTGCTTCACTTGTCTGTTGAATTTTTCTAATATCTGTAACGTTATGTAAGTGACGTCATAGAAACTACTTTTAAATAAAATTCATCTCTAAAAGACAATAATGAAAGGACATTCAGTATAAAAAATTAATTAACGCATAGCTGAGAGGTTAATAGAGCAGATTGGTACCCCGAGAAAAAAATTGTCAACCGCGGCGAAGCCAAAGTTGACAATGCTTTTTCGAGGGGTACCAATCTGCTCTATCACCCTCTCAGCTATGTGTTATTTATATAATAATTTCCCTTTCATTCACTTTTACAGAGAACGCAAGAAAGAAGAATAGAATGGACGACTCCGACCATCTTCTAGTAGCTGCAATAGATTTTGGTACCACATATTCTGGATATGCATTTTCGACTAGAAGTGATTTCAAGAAAGACCCGCTAAAAATCCATGCAAATCAAGCTTGGAATGCCGGTGGGAGACAGCTGCTTTCATTAAAGACCCCAACAGTTATTTTACTTGACAAGGACAAGAAATTTGTTTCATTTGGTTATGAAGCAGAAACCAATACTCCGACCTCATGATGGATAAAGAACATGAAGATTTCTACTACTTTCATCGATTTAAAATGAAACTCTTTAAAAATAAGGTAATTGCTATTATGGAAGTTCGTACGACCAAAAGTCTTTGAATCATATGGTTATTTCAAGCAATTTCAACAAATTGTGTATGAAAGGGAACAGCTTCCACCATTGACTAACATAAATAAAAAACAAACAGACAAATGAAAACAACAACAACAACAACAACAACAACAACAACAACAACAACAACAACAATACTTTATTTTAAGAGGGTTACACAGTTAGCTATATAACTAATCTTCCCTGAGGCCCTCATCATGAAAAATCAAACAAAATGCAAACATATACATTGCATACATTAGTATAAAGAGTCAAGTATGATAATAATGTTCAATACAACTTGATAAAATGTGATGAAAAAAATAAACATGATGACATGATCAGTTTTTAATATTATTGATATAGCTAGGTTGATTTCAATAAATGATCTGTTATTTTGTATTTGAAAGAACTAACATTTGTAATATTTCTTAACGGTATTGGCAAATTATTCCACAAGAATGGTCCAGAATACATAAAAGATTTTTTGAACAATTCTGTTTTTGGTTTAGGGAGTATGAGGTTTCCTTGAACAGCATTTCTCAAGGGGTATGGATTTCTGTCTGAAACATAATGAAACTTGTTAGTAAGATATGATGGGGCATCATTTTTAATGCACTTAGATGTCATCACTAACTTATGATATTTTATTCTCTGTTCAACTGTCATCCAGTTTAAATGTTTGAATAAGGGTGCAGAAGGAGCGAATGGGTCTGTTTCTAGTATTAATCTAGCAGCCCTCTTTTGTAATTTTAATATCCTTTTTAAACCCTCACTGCTACAACTACTCCACACTATACAACAATAATCAATTAGTGGCAAGATATAACCATTATAGAATAATTTTCTGCAGTCTAGATTTAGAAATTTTTTAATCTTTAATAGTAGATATAGTCTAGATGATATTTTTGAGCAGATCATATCAATTTGGTTTGTCCATGTGAGGGAAGGGTCAATTTTAATGCCTAAAAGACTTTCACATGTGGAAGATTGTATCACTTGATTGTTAATAGTTAAACAACTCTCATTGTAATGTGGCATTGCTCTTTGCTTCGTTCCAATAATCATATATTTTGTTTTATTTTTATTGATGAACATATTGTTATCATTGCACCATTCCTCTACACCATGTAAATCTTCTTGTACCTTTGACTGTAGAGTTTGATAACAATTACCAGAAAGATGTAAAGTTGAATCATCGGCATATAAATCAGTGCAACAATTTTGCATATAAATAGGAAGGTCGTTTATGTATAATATAAACAGAAGGGGGCCTAATATGGAGCCTTGGGGGACACCATACTTGATATAAAGTTTTTCAGAATGAGCATTACCAATTTGTACTTGTTGAGTTCTTTCATTCAAATATGATTTAAAAAAAGAAACAGCAGTATTATCAAATCCATAAATTTCAAGTTTTTTACAGAGAATATCATGATCTACTACATCAAAAGCTTTCTTAAAATCCAACAGGACTGCTAAGATGATATTACCATCATTCATATCCTGTATCCATTTATCTATGATATTGATAAGGGCAGTTTGGCAAGAGTGTTCTTGTCGAAACCCAGACTGTGCTGGGTGTAAAAGATCTAATCTTTTTAGGTAGTCATACAAAGGAGTAGGTCCGGTAAGGGCCGATTTTGGCCCCAAATTTCAGTTTCATCTAACGAGATATTTAGGACACTTTTTAAACACTTAAGTGTCTATTTCAATTGATTCGATTAGTTTATGTAAAAGATTTTAACTGATTCAGTCATTAAAAACGCTCCGATTGAAGCTTAAATATGAAAAATCTAACAAATATGCCAAAAAACGTCACTTTTCAGATGGTTTTCGTCAAAAATGAAAGTGGCCGCATCCGTGTTCATCCTCAACCTTTATTTATATATGGTATGTATTATCATCAAATACAACTTACATTTCAATATTATGAATGAACACGAATGCGGCCACTTTCATTTAAGACGGAAACCGTCTAAAATTTTACTAAAATGCTATAATTGTGAAGATTTCAGTAATTTAGCATGACTTTATGATGCTAGTACACGATATATGTACATTGTATTGTCAAAAACAGCACATATTTATGTAGCAGAAGCATTCTACTTTCCAAAAAATAGCTAAAAGATTACATTTTCACAATTTTGCAAAACTTCTTAATTTTGGGGCCAAAAAGGGGTCTTACTGAACCTACTCCTTTAAAAAAATCCAATATTACTGTGACTTGTCTGTAAGTGTTGCTCTCCTGCTTTTATTGCAGTCAGCTCATTCAAACTGTTTTTTACTGGTCATAAATTTTTACCAACTGTTGATGAAAACCACATTCAAGTCATCGATAGGCAAGGGGATGAAATAAAGCATACTTACTATCATTTATGCATGAATTGTCAATTCCACTTCATTGATAATATGCTAATACCTTGCTAAAATGTAACAGGAATTTTCTAAATTTAGACATTTTGTAAATGCCTGAAAACTTTAGGCATTTTCTAAAATGCCTGAAAAAATTGAATGGCATTTTATAAAATGCCTGAAATTAATTTTTAAAATGAAATGTAATTCATAGAATGAAATTTATAGAATGAAACTATATAAAAAAAAAACGAAACAATTGAAAGTGTTGAACACCGGAGCAGTTTTATTTAAGATAAGTACTGAAATAACAAAGAAGAATTTAAATAATCAAGAATAAATTTTACTGGATTATTCCAAATTTACACAAGCACAGAACTCGACAAATATTTATAATTTCTCAAAATGTTTGGATGACAGAATCGATCACAATATTTATCCTGAATTTTTCCGAATACATTGATTGACGCAGACATCTGGTTTTAGCACTTCGTCTACATTTGGAGAAACCTGGATTATCACTAATTAAGCACTTCCATTACCATTTCTGATAAAACACTTAACATTCAACAACATTGGGTTTCGCAATGATCACACACGTCACACATGCATATCTTCTTTGTTCGTAGAAGATTCAAAGTACATTATCATGGTTATTTTAACTTGTATCTTTTGGCTAATAGCTTTTAACGGACTGAACTCAGTGAATTAAATCTGCCCATAACGGCTGATGCATCAATAACTGGAGTTTACTTGAGGCAGTGAGTATGAAGATACTCATATATTGGCATTACAACCATAAACCGCTTTGTATCGCGAAACCCGTGCTATAGATGGGCAAGCGGCAGTCGTATTTCCTGTCCTTTATCCAGAATAATCAACTGCAGAAATACCCATATGAATTATAACCAAATCATTCTCATCTTAAAAATGCATGAAATATTTGCTACTGAAAGCAAACAATTAGTCATTTATTAACAAACCTCTTTTTCTCTTTTTCATATGTGTCGATCACTTCACTGTTTTCAATCTGGACTTTCTAAAATATCGCATGGAAAGTTTGTTCTACCGAAAGAACAATTTGTCTTCCTGTTATTTTGACAAAATAATTATAAATTTACTATATGAAAGACAGAGTGAGTACATACTTAATGTAGTTTACTAAAAGAACACATCAACAGCCTTCTCAGCGGTTTTTTGGAAAATAAATTAATTCTACCAAATCATTAGTAATTAGTATATTAGCATGATTTATGAAAAATGAAAATATTACGATACAGTACAGATTCTGCTCATTGTTGAGTTTGTATTATTATGAAATTATTCGCATCTTTTCTATTTGGTCTATCTGGATAGATGTCTCATTGGGTTCAAAATGGCTATGTTAAAAAAGAAACAATCTGGAAAAAAACAGAAAGACTGTCATCCAACAACGCTACATTTAGGATTATTCTTAATTCAACAGGTCTTGTAGTTTCATTTGCACTGACTGATACTATACATTAGTTCATTACTTAGTCTATGATACATTGTATATATTTAAAACATAGCATGGGAATCACACGAAGGAATGACCTTTATATAACGTATTTGATCTTATTTATAGCATTTGTCAAAAACCTCATTGATTGAGGATATAACAGGAAAGTCAGCATTAGCGATAGATGTGTTTGCTTTATCCATACAAGCTCTGAAGGACCATTTGATGGAAACATTAGACAAACGGGGAATTAAAATGACGGTTAAAGACATCAGATGGGTGCTTACTGTTCCGGCCATATGGACTGACGCAGCAAAACAATTTATGAGGAAAAGTGCTGAAAAGGTAACGATAAAAGATATAATAGGAGTGAGTCTATTTTGGGGCCCTTCATAGCTTACTGTTCGATGTGAGCTCCTTGTTGAAGGCCGTACTTTGAATTGTTTACTTTTACAAATTGTTACTTAGATGGAGAGTTGTCTCATTGGCACTTATACAACATCTTCTTATATCTGTATACGCCTAATATACCATAAAATACTCTAACATTAGACGTCTGTCCAAATTCTTTGTAATGTTTGAGGACGAAAAAAGTTGCAACGTGAGCTTGACAAGAAATAGTTTCCTTTAGACAATGGAAGAAAATTTCGTTTAGTTAAAAACATACATTTGTAGACAGTCGTATAAAGCATAAGAAACAAGCTGAAACAAAATAATGGTTTCAAGCCAAAACACAATAGTTGTAAAGAGATATTTACACTGTGTCACATTAGCAAAAGCGTCAATAGTGTATTGGGTGTAACATTTCTTTAGCAATGCCATATTCACTAATTTGTATAATATATTTAACAGTTTTAAATTTGTTAACAATTAACATACCCGCCAACTGTCACTATTCAATTTTGTAAGAGCAATTTTGTCCACTATTGTAAAGAAAACAATTAATTTAACAATTGCTATGTTAAAGCACGAAGAAGCCAAAACACCACATTAGAATATATTTGAAGGCCCCTTGAAGGTTTTGTAGGACTATAAGAACCATATTTCACGTAAAACCCCCATGGGCATTTTTAAAAGTTGGCAGGCATGAATTAAACCAATTAAAAATACAAATGTACATACTTTTAGTTCGTTATTCTTAAATAAGTTTCGATTCTGTAAATTGTTGAGATCTTAAAAACTAGCATGGATGAAAACTACAATATTTACAACTGAACTTGAAATTTGTTTGGTACTATTTCACTCTAAGATGTTAGGGAACTACATGATAATTGCCCGTGTCGAAGATTAATAATAATGAATGCACAAATTAGAACTTACGTTAACTGTGGTTTAATGATTGTAATGACTAATACATCTTGAAGGCCGGAATACCAGGGAAAAAATTACTGATTGCTTTGGAACCTGAAGCTGCATCGATATACTGTCAATATCTTCCAACTGAGAAACTTAATGGTGCAGACGAAGGAGTCACGATGGCTGACGTAGGAACGAAATATATGATCATTGACTTGGGAGGTGAATATTAACACGTAGATAACTAAATCTCTAGCCTAACAATTACAAATTACACGACAAAGGTCTCGCTTTTCTACGACTTATTTAGCAGCTATGTCTGTACAAATGTAAAATAAAACATGAAAATAGAATATTCATAAGTTTTGTTGTATTATTTCAAATAATAAGATTTCTAGAATTCCAGTGAATGGTAACATTCTCCTGAGTACCTCACATTTATAAGCACTCGCGATCGTGATTAAGAGAGTACACAAACCTGTAAACACCACGCTCCTGATGCAATCACATTGTCCGTCCATTGTTCCAACCAATATTTTCGCAGGAGTTACTGAGCAGAATTACCTCATATATGGAATTTACTGTTTGACAGCAATGAGTTCTAAGGTTGGTGGGTGTGCTTTCTGTATCTTCCAGACAGCTAGGTTTCCTGTTTGCCTGTATACTTCAACTTACGATGTTTTAATTTGTATGCTTAGAACGACAACGCGTACAACATTTTTGTTTGTGTTTTTCTTCTGCTAATTAAGGTTTTAAAAGCACCTTTGGAATAATTTATGGCTTAGATGTTACATAATCGAACTAAGACGTTATACGGTATAGGAAATAAATGTGTTATTCAATGTTAACTTAAATAAGAAAAAGGCAGTTGTGGAAACTTTATGAACTTTCATATCTTTATTCTTACAGGAGGAACTGCTGACATAACTGTTCATGAAAAACAGAAAAATGGGAAGCTGAAGGAATTATGCCAAGCTACTGGTGATGCATGTGGTGGAACGTCCATCGATTCCGAGTTTTTTCAGTTGATGGTGAAAATCGTTGGTGCACCCTTAATGAATAGTCTATCAAAGATTGACCCCTCCGCTTATCTAGATCTTTTTAGAGAATTCGAAACTGTAAAAAGAACCATAAACCCCAATAAATCAGGGAAGATGAATTTTACTGTTCCCTTCGTTGCTTTCGATTCTTTATGTAAGAATGATTTTGGAGAAGATTTCCCTACCACTGTTTTGTCTTGCTCTCTGAGTGATAAAATTTCCCTCCGTGGTGACAAAATGAGAGCCGAAGTTGATGTCCTTAAAGCTTTATATTCAAAATCAATGATTGATATCATTAGTCAAGTAACCAAAGTAATTAAACAATGTAAAGGTGTCTCTATGTTACTTCTCGTAGGGGGGTTTTCCGAATCAGAAATGCTTCAGCATGCCATAAGGAAGGAATTCCCTGATAAACGAATCATTATCCCTGACGATGCAGGATTGTCCGTGTTAAAAGGAGCCGTTCTCTTTGGTCAAAACCCAGATTATATTTCATCACGTGTAATGCGATATACATATGGCCTGAGACTGAAACACTCTTTCGATCACAGTATTCACGACAAATCCAAATTAAAAATAGTTAATGGTGAGGAGAGATGTACAGACTGTTTTTGCATTGTCAAAAAGTTAAACGAAGTCACTTCATTGGGAACAAAAGTCAAGGAATCAATTCACACCATACAGAAATTTCAAGAACGATTAGATCTACCTGTTTTTATGTCTAACAAAGAAGACCCTAAGTATACTGACGAACTAGGATGCAATCATATTGGAACTGTCAAAATTGAAATTCCCAATCCATCCGAAGAAGTTCGTTATTTTGATGTTGAGTTTCATTTCGGTAACACAGAATTTTCTGTTACGGTGACCGAAAATGGGACTGGGAATACAAAAACCGCAACGTTTGACTTAGTGTGAATGCATTTATAAGTGAGAAGTTTTCTTTTTTATATTTATCGTAGAACTTTTTCGTATTTTTACAATATTTCAACTGGTTTTGATTGAGAAACGCCCTGTATTGTTTCTTGATTTTCATTTATTTATTGGTACATTTATGGATCAAATATATTTTTGTGTTTATCATAATTATTTGGAAGGGGTAAGTTTTGTAGCATCTATATGCTTAAATCGATACGACCTGATGAATGATCCCATATATATGAATGAATACAATCTTAATAACTATGATATTCCAGAAGAAACCAGTTACATAACAGAGTATAGATAACTTGATTTGAGGTAAATGAAGTGCTTGATTTCAAAATTATTTTACCATTTAAGCCATAAGAATAAGCCACATTATTCCGTCCTTTCAATACATTTTTATGCATAGCATTTTCAGCACTCTTAGACAGGGATTGCAAAAGCCCGGTATTTATGAGTATTGCGCAGCCCAGTGGGATATAATGGAGAAAACACGAGTTTTACTGGGTAATACTTGGCAATACTTGGTAATATGAAATACTGGCCTGGATTTTAAGGAAGAGTCTGGTGGGACATTTAAAGTGGCAATTATTCAGTGCAGCTTTACTGTGAAATTAATCATCCTGGACGACGAAATCCTGTTTCAAATGTTACTCGGTCGAAAACCACTGACAGTTTTTTTAAAACAGGTGAATCGGTACATGTTGTCCGGTGTGTAGCAGAATATAGTCGATCTCTTAGACAGTGGTATTAGGTGTGCCAATACATGATGTGTCACTGCATCAATACTTTTAATATTACTTGTATAAATTGTCATTTATCTTTTGTGTACTTACTTTATCTTTATGTTCTCATACAGATATTTTGTTTGTAATTATGACATTTATTTATATTCACTAATGGTATATTCATTTAATCTCGTTTATTTAGATTGGTCAAAGTGTTACAATTCAATTTGTTCTTTTTAATAAATATATTACATACAAGGAAAATTACTTTAACATTTTTGTTCATTACTAAAATGTTTACCAAGTTTTAGCATATGTTTATGTACATCAATAATCAATAAGTAGCTCTTCAGATTACAACTCAGATTTTTTCATATAACAATAATCAGCCTTTTGATTTCTATGGCCTTTTCTATCCCAAATTCATGTATTTGTTATTCTCATCGGATTTTGTTTAATGCTTAGTTCGGGTTACATTTTAATGTTGTGTCGTTGTTCTCCACTTGTATTTAATGCGTTTCCCTCAGTTTTAGTTTGTAACCCGGATTTATTTTTTTCTATCGATTTATGAGTTTCGAACAGCAGTATACTACTGTTGCCTTTACCTGTCCCCATAGGGTATTTATTTAGCAATATGATTGTATAACAATTAAAAGTTACAATTTACTTAAACACTGCAAAATGTGCAATGAAATGCATATTTTTCAAAGTTTCAAATTAGATTATTGAAACAAAGCTTAGAAAATTGACAAGTTGTTATAAAATGTGCAAAGTTTGTATTCGGCCTACATCAGACATAGAATTAGTGGATAAAAGTTAGAAATTGAATTTCTAATCTTCATGAATGACTCTAAATGGTTATCTGTATAAAATGTGTATATTCAGTTATAATGTTAAACTTCAAAAAGTCGTTACTCTTTTTTGTGAAAATAAGCATGAAAAGTCATATTACCAAGTTTTACCCATCCCGGGAAAACCCGCGTTTTCACAAACGAGTAATACTTTTCCAACCCTGCCCTGAGATGGTTTATGGCCGCCAGTTTAAAGTAGAGATCCGTTCGCGAGTCAAACGTGCCTTGCCACGAGCGGTGATCGAATTTACATGTTCAGTGTTGACATTATATATATCACTGTAGATGGAATCCTTCATTCAGATTGGAAATTTAAGAGTGATAGTTTGTTTCTGTTGAACTGTGTAACTTTAAAGTCATATGAAACGAGTTTCATGTAACTATAATGTTATCGGAATTATTTAACAAATGCATCAGTAAATACCAAACCAAGTCCTGTATGCATGTCTTTTATATTTTATCGACATCTAATACCTCATTCAGGTGATATTGAATGATCGAAAGCTAATAAACTTTCAGCACAAGCGGTTTTTGAACTCACAACCCCAGTGTTGACTGGCTAGTGATTACAGTAGTTGAAATACTTAGAAAAATTAAAATATTACATATTATCATACTCCCCAAAAGAACTGTTGATTTTTTGGTAAATCTCGCCCTTCCATAGTTGCGATACTCACAACGCCATTCCCAATTGCTAAGACTTTTACAATGCCCTTCTCCAGTTGTTAAGACTCTTACAAAAAGTAGATTTTTTCGACATTGACATATACTAGAACATGACTTTTTTGGTTCGCAAGATCTAATTCCTCTTTCGGAGCATCTAAGATCAACCCCGTTTATTGGCGGTGTTTGTGTTGCACAGTCTTTAGTTTTCGTTGTTGTGTTTTGTATACTGTATGTCTTTTTGTCGTTTTTTTTTTTGTTTTTTTTTATCATGGCTTCGTCAGTTTGTTTAATGACTTTGAAAACCCCTCATTAAAAAGGTTCCAACTATTTGTTATCGCTCCGGGCTAATAGTGACGTTCTGTTTGGATGATCGCTGTCACGAGGTACATTGCAATCCGTAGGGGGTCAGTATATTTCATATGGGTATATTGGAAAAGTACCTTTTGCGATAAATAAGTTAAACGCTTCACTAAGGATTCCCTATGGTTCCAGAGAAATTAAGTAAATTCCATAGAAGATTGGCTTTTGACCTCACACCTTATGGATTTTACTAACCCTCTATTGATCCGTAGGGGGTCAGTAGCAAATCATTTAACTTATAGGTAATGTAGTAGGGAGCCCAGTGAACGATTTTGATCTATTTGGGTTATCAGAATAACACATAGCTGTATTCGATATCATTTGAAAAGAACAAGTCTCATCGTCATAACAAAATTTATTGAAATAGTTCACAGATTTAATAAAATTTATAGATATTATTCCACACCCTTGATCCATATATGGTACATTTGGAACATTTGCAAAGACTATTTCTTATGTATCCAAAGGTAAAACGAAACCATTTCATTGCAGACGAAAGTGAAAACATAAAATCATACCATAAAGAAATGATAAATTCACTAAAACTACCCGTTGATATCTTAATCAAAGAGGACTCAAAGTTATATAGACGAACCGGGATGCAAACCACATCGGAACCATCATAATTGAAATACTTAATATGACTTTAAAAAATCGATGACGTAAAGGGAATCTTACTGCGTTGATAAAAATGTAATTTTCAGGTTGATTTTTTCTCTTCATTTCAAATTTAGAACTCAAAAACTAAGGATTTGCTGGAACATATGCATTAAATATACCTACCAAAAATGGAAATGAAATGGTTATTGTTCATAAGGGAAGATGAACCTTGACGAACCCAAATTATTCTTTTATTGAAAAATGAAGTTGGCTACTATGGATTTTTACAATATCATCAATTACTCCATTTACTTTATTGCAGATGTCATCATCAAAGTTTCATCAAAATATATTTTTTATACGTCCGTCACAATTTTGACGGGACATATTATGGTATACAAATGCCGTCTGTCCGTCTGTCTGTCCGTCGTAAACATGTTGCTCTGTAACTTGAGAACGACTTATCCAAATTTCATGAAACTAAATATAGTTGTTTCTTATGATGGTCAAACAATTTGTATACTTTTTGGTGAAAATAAGATTAAAACTTTATGAGTTACCAGACTTTGTAACTAAAACAGCGGTGTGTTTTTTTTCACATGTCGCGCCGTATCTCAAAAACGATTTATGAATATTGCTTAAAACTTTGCACACTTCTTAATTATATCAATCTAAAGATCTGTATACTTTTTGGTGATGATTCAAAATTTCATCTTTGAGTTATTGAGTATTTTGGAAAAAAAAGGGGGAGTTTTTTTTACATGTCGCGCCGTATCTCAAAACGATTTATGATTATTGCTTTAAACTTTACACACTTCTTTGTTACATTAATCTTAAGATCTGTATACTTCTTGGTTTTAATTCAAAACTTCATTTTAGAGATATTGAGTTTTTTGTAAATAAAAAGGGGGGTGTCACATGTCGCGCTGTATCTCAGAAACTATTTATGATTATTGCATAAAACTTACACACAAGACAACGGGCGTATAATGCGCTTATGGCGCAGCTATTTATTCCTTTTTGTGTACCATGTCTAGATTGTAGTTTATAAAATTTTAAAATGTCCTCAAAAGCGTTGTATACATATTTTTATTGCTACACAGTTTTGTTTTGTTTTTGCTTCTGTTGGTAATTACCTATAATAATGGCAAAGAGTTATGTAGACTTTTTTATGATTGTTAAAAGGTTAAACGAGGCTACCTTAATCGGGACAAAGGTAAAGCCATGCGTGTAGCTACGTTTACGTCAAAACGCCCGGGCGTACACTTGAATTTTGGTAAACAAATATTTTAACGTTTATAAATAAAAAAGAACTGGTAAAAGCATATCAGCCTTGTAAATCTTTCTACAATAGCTTGTAATAATAAAATTTGCTTTAATGAAAAAGTATTCACGGTATTTTATATTTTTTTCAGTTTCTGTCAAAGTCTGAATCTACTGTGAATTCTACTTCCATTAGTTTAAAGCAATCATTATCTGCTTAGATTCGATATGTGGTTTGCATTTTATGTTGTACCTTCAACATTAATGTCGCGAAAGCGATACATAGCAATCCTAATTTCGTCAGAGGCGTCAACATTTGAATTAGGTTAACAAGCGGGTATACAGTCTGGGAATAAAGTTTGTAACACATCAATTAATTTGTCAAATCTGCATCGAATTTGAAGAAACTTTTGCCAAAGCTTTTAAATGATTAATTGTTTTACAAAATTTTGAAAGCAATTTTTTTTTAGTTTCAATTTTTTTGGTTATTTACTGACAGACGGACATATCTTTTTACAATTAAAAGAGGTCTGGTATATTTTTTTGTACATTATAAATTTGTAAACCTTCATAGATTGACATGAAAATTGAGCAGAAGTTAAATAAAATAAAATGAAATAAAGAAAATGATTGATTCTTTTAAATCTTGCTGTGGACTGAAGAATGGATTCACTTTTTGTGGGAAGCAATACCAGGGGATATCACGAAACCCTTTGCGAATCTTAGCATATATGACAATTTATTATTTCATGTCCATTTCCGAAATTTGCACAAAAAAGGGGTTTTGATCGAGTGATTGCTTCACCCAACTGCTCCTTTTCAACATATATATATTTAAAGTAATTGGTTTGGACATTTTCTCTTAAGCCAATGACAATAAGTTTCAAAATCAACACAATGGAAAACATAAAAGATAAACTAATTAGACTCTAAAGTGTGTTGGTATTGATGAATTTTATGACAAATTATATCTCATTCTCGAAACCGCTGGTGATCATCAGAAACCTAGCTGATCTTCGGGCGTACACTTAAAAATGGCCAAGCTTCGCCACTGAAAGCAATCGCTTGGAACAACAAAGAAGTTTCAAAAAGCACTAACACAATCTGTATTTGTGTCCAACCAAGAAGTGCCTACGTATACTGACGAACCAGGATGCAAGTATATAGGAACTGTCATAATTTGAATACCAAACACATCCGAATAAACTCGTTTTTATAATGTAGAATTTAATTTCGGTAATACAAAATTAATAGTTACTGCATGCGAAATAGGAACTGGACGTTCCGAAACTGCAAGATTCGACTTATTGTGAATGAATATATAAGTGATAACTTTTACATTGAAACTAAACTGATATATGATTTTTAAAGTTCAAGAGGACAGTATGAGACAAAATGTAAGACGATAACTTTAAAAAAAAAGTAAATAAAAAAAAACCAACAATGTGATTAGGGGATTGAAAATCAAATTATTTTCATATGTCATATATCACATTTACTACTGTCACAAATATCAAAGCTTCCAAAATGCATGAAGTTATTCCTCTGTTTGTATTCTTGTTGTAAGAGAATCAATATGTATAGCCCTAATCGTAATTTTCTAACGTCCCGATGATTTTAAAAGGAGTACATATTATTAAGTTTGTCTATTAGTCCATCAGTCAATCTGTCACTTTCTGTGAGTTTCCTTTTGCATAGTTTACTTAATTAATTACGATTTGACGTAAGTGGTAATCACTGGACAACATTAGTGCCTACTTTGAAATACATGTAGAACAAAATAGGTCAAATATCATGGCTTTCCGTCTTGCCACAATGATTTCTTTTTAAAGTTCAACATTGGTTTCTGACTGCTGGATACTCCAGTGTTGTCTTATGCAGCCTTATTGATTTAAACACATTTTTAGCATGAAACCTTTAGTTTCTTATACTTTAAGAAAGCATCGAATCTAGATAACAAAACTTAATGCATTTGTTTAATAAACGGTTCGATAGGAACTGCTCAATAGAATACTATTTAAAAAGAATAAAATTTGCACACTTGATTAGGGCAATGAATAACACTAGTATTCAAATGTTTACACTGAGATATCAAGAAATTGCGATCAAAAGATATTCTAAGTTATTTTGCGCTATCAACCCATCGACAAAAAAACACGTTATCTCTTTTAAATCAAAAGGTGAAGGCTATCCTTAAAATTTTCAGCAGCAAAGGTGCCAAATTTTATTATTGAGTAATTTTTCTTTTAAATTGTCATGATTGTTGCTGTTTTTTTTTTTTTTTAATCTAAATTGTACCTGCTTGAGTGTTTTAATGTGTAGTTTGTGTAAACTACCAACAAACATTGTTAATTTATCATTCAAACTTAGGTTTCAGGAGGATTATATTATATTTCAAGAACAAGTATCATGCAATGTTGTAATAGTTCTATGCGTTTGAACATAGGATAGAACTTAAAACTGTGAAATTGGACAAAGCTTGATTTTCACGTTTAGCGAAATTACTTTATCATTATTACCTTGTAAAAATACTATAAGAATTGGTTTATAGCTGAATTTTAATTTTTACCTTTAATTCAAGATCTGTCATTGATGCTCATTAATTAGATATTTGATATAAATGGAAGATGCATATGCATTATAAGATAGTTTTTAAGTTTGGAAACACAAAAAGAGGCGGAAAATATTAAGGAGAAGTTAAAAACTCACAAGTCACAACGTAATGGCAATGTCTGCTCCATATGTCGCACCGTCGTGTTTTCGTACAAATTGGGTACTAAATCTCATTCAGTGATCGAATAATTGACGGACAGTTTGTGTGTATATAGTTAAAGGCATAATGAAAAATTAATATTTATAAAATTCATAACTGTTTTACCCACGGATAACAGAGCTTTAACGTTATTTGGTATTCATTGTGAGAATTGTCAGTGCTTTATGACGCAATGAAAGATTGGTTTTTCCAACATGTAAATCGAAGTTACATCAAGTAGACACCACGTGCATCTGGCGTTCTTAATAAGAAGACTGGATGATTTATATGTATATGTAAAAGAAAAAGCCTATAAAAACAATCACAAAGTGAAAATGATTTTGTCTTACAATTCTATAAGCGACAGGTATTATAGTGTTTGGGAAGAAGAACTCAGGAGCATTGTTATTAATGTGATCTCCAGTATGTGAATGCGTCTCTTTATTCTCATCAAGGAAACATGGTCAAAAGTTGTGTAGTGAAATTATACATACGGAAAGTATTAATATTTTAATCCTGGATTGAAATTTCCAAGCCATCAAGCAAAAAATTGTATAATATAAATGCGCACAGGTTCTTCCAAACATAATTTTTCTGACTAAAGGAAGAATTCATTCAATTATTTACAAAATAATAATACATATATATATATATATATGTATAAAAGAGGGACAAAAGTTACCAGAGGGACAGTCACAGTCATAAATCGAAAATAAACTGACAACGCCTGGCTAAAAATGAAAATGATCAACAGATTAACAATAGAACACATGACACAACATAGAAAACTAAAGAATAAACAACACGAACCCCACCAAAAACTAGGGGTAATCTCAGGTGCTCCGGAAGGGTAGGCAGATCCTGCTCCACATGTGGCACCCGTCGTGTTGCTTATGTTATAATAAATCCGGTAAATGGTTTAATTAAGTAGGTCACATTCATGAAAGGGAAAGGGATTGTAGTTACGAAGTAAGGAACATATCCGATATCATTTGTGAAACGGTTATTCCATAACGGTCAACCAACTCGTGATGACGTCCGTAAAATGTACGAAGGGATGATTTCAACTTTACGATTTGGAACTCGTGGTTAAATAGCTGCCTTATGAGCAGCAACCCTCCATCAAGAAAATCATGATAGGAAATGCAAGCACGGGAATATCGTATCAATTGGGAGATATATACCCCGTATACAGGTACTGCTGGAAGGCTGCTACTTAGACATGGAAAGTTCACAATTGGAAAGCTGAAATTATCTCTTTTGTCGTAAAGTTTTGTTTTAAACCGACCGACCCTCATTGTCAATTTCTAGATGTAAGTCAAGATATGAGGCCGACTTAACTGTATATGTTGTATCCTTTATCTCTAGTTCGATGGGATTGATGCGTTTAACATAGTTACCTAATTTTGAATTACGTAGTGAAAGAACGTCATCTATATAGCGGAAAGTAGAGTTAAAGGGTATTGCTAACTTCCTATCTTTCTTCCTAAGAAGTTCTTTTATGGAGTCAGCCTCATAATAATAAAGAAATAAGTCGGCGGCAAGAAGAGAGGCACAATTGGTTCCCATTGGAATGCCGACAGTCTGTTGAAAAACACGTCCTCCAAATGTAACAAATATGTTGGTATATATAAGGTATGCCGTTTTTGAAACCTAACATATAGCACAAAAATGTTCGTTTTGATCAATAAATGCAACATTTAAGCTTGACCTTTGCAATCTTACAACTTTCATCATTGTAAAGGTACGTGACGCAAAAGTAATCGGAGGAAGAGATGTTCAGAAGTGGTGTCACATAAGGAAAAAGATCCTTACTCTAACCTTCCAGAGTAACTGATAAACCCTTGTTTTTAGTTAGATATACATTGTATTGAACAATGTTTAGGTTTTTTTTCGACCTTTGTTAATAGTTTATATATATATATATATTTTTTATGGTTTTGTAAATTTCTTCTGGGTATATGATTTTTTGCAATCAAAATCAAACTTATAAAGAAACGCCGTAAAAATGTTAACAGTAGCCGAAAGAAAAAAAAAAATACCTTCACTTAAGGTAGTAACTATTAACCTCGAAAATCCATCCCAAATAAAAAGAATAAACTCGCTGTAGAAACGGATATTACAGAAGGTCGAATCGGAAGCGAACTTTTGCATACCATAATAATGATCTAGATGATATATATATGGAAATAAAGGAATGTGAAATGAAAGCAAACAGTCAGACAAAATAAATAGAATCGAAGCAACATTGTGCCAGCAACCGCAGTTATCTGACGTCCTTGATTACCTATGAATTTTACTGAATTAACGTAATATTTATTTGAAAAGAAGATTAAATCATTCAAGTTAGTTTTTAACGAAAACCACCCTGTAGAAAACACTTTGCAATAATGTTGTGTGACATAAAAATAAAGATAAAGAATGATAAACCTGAGCTAGAAAATGTTTGTGGAATAGTCGGGTTATAAGGTTGCAACAATTAAACTTTAAATTGGTCAGATAACTATCTTCGACTACAATGACTACGCAGTCGTATGGAACGCCGAAACTGCCTTATGTTAAAAACTTTCATTATATGATGGTACTTTGACATTATACGATGGTACTTTGACATTATACGATAATACTTTGACATTATACGATAGTACTTTGACATTATATGATAGTACTTTGACACTATACGATGGTACTTTGACATTATACGATAATACTTTGACATTATACGATAGTACTTTGACATTATATGATAGTACTTTGACACTATACGATGGTACTTTGACATTATACGATGGTACTTTGACATTATATGATGGTACTTTGACATTATACGATGGTACTTTGATATTATATGATGGTACTTTGACATTATACGATGGTACTTTAACATTATACTTTGCTTTGTCAATTTTGAGTAGCTTGGGTGTCCTCTGCAATTTTGATTTTACATTTTATATCACCAGATCAGCATCAAAATTGGTATACAAGCATATACAAGACTGAAGGACATTTAGACATTTTTTTTACATTAATCAGTAAAATCAAAAATTAAAGGAAACGATTTAACTGAACGCATCCTATGACCAGCTCATGCTGTTTTCCACCTTCTGTTTATCTCCCCTATATATATATATGAAATGTAGTGCTGCTGAAGGTTGAATGGATCTAGAATATCTTGATCTTCCATATAAAAGAATAATAACATAGGACACCCTCAGATATGTCCCTCCACAATCTCTCAAACCCTTGATTGTGGGAACTCCAGCCTGTTATCATACTTCCATCACCCCTTTCACTGAGTATAAATTATGCAACTGACACGCTTTCCACTCTCCTGTCCGATTTAACTCTTAGAGGCATACCGAAGTTGGCGACACCTGACAAAAAACAGTTTAAGACTGTAAGAGAAAAAGTAAAATCACAAAAATTCTGAACTTAGAGGAAAATCAATTCGGAAAGTCCATAATCACATGAGAAAATCAAATAACAAAACGCATAAAAAACGAAGGGACAAGAACTGTCGTATTCCTGACTTGGTACAGCATTTTCAAATGTAGAAAATGGTGGATTAAACAAAATTCAAAATTAATAGTAAAATTCTAATATATTTTATTGCTAATCAAAGCGCCCACAAGGAGCAGAACAATCAACATTAATTACATATATATACAAATGATTACAAGTGATTCAATATGATTAAGACACAATGTTATAAAAAAAAAAAAAAAAAACCAAACCATATTTATTAAGACAAGTACAAGAATACAACAAGCACAGTGTTTAATAATATAAGGGGGGTCACTGGGCTTTTCTATATCTATATATCATTTAAGGAAACTTTCCTATATGAGGATAAATTTTCCAATAATTCTCCGAGTTTCTGGAGTGTGAAAGTATCTTCAGAGGACATTAGCCAAATAAATTGTGATTTAATATCTAAACCACTAAAATTTTTAAACCGTTGTTTTATTTCATTTAAAAAGTTGAAACGAATATTTGAAAGTTTGTGGCACTGAAGAAGAAAATGAATTTCATCCTCAACCTCAGTACCGCACAATTTACAGATACGTTCTGACACTGTCAGATTTTTGTACCTTCCCCTCTTAATCTCTAAATCGTGAGCACTGATACAGAATTTTGTTAAATCATGTCTATATCTAAAATTTTCCTGCAAAAGGTATTTTTCTAAGCAAAATCTGCTTTTAAGAAGTCTATAAGTTCTGAGCTTGTTACCATATAGTTTATTGCTTCTGAAATCATTATTAAGCTCAGTTTGCCATATTAAATCATATTTTGATTGCATCTTTTTGCGTCAATAGTTTTTTAACTTCGTCTTTAAATTAAGTGCATAATTTTCATTGATGCTAAAGTATTTAAATAAAGTTTGAATACTGGTATACCAGCTCTGTTTCTGCTCATCATGTAGAGATTTTGAGAGGTTGAAAGCCTCTTTTAATAATAAGTCATCAGATTTTTTTAAACGTATATAATATTTAAACATATTTAACAAAACCTCCAAAAATAGAGGATATCTGCACAGTTCACCCATAACTGCAATATTTGTTGCTTTTCTACTTACTCCAAGTATAAATTTACAAAAGCTTAAATGAGCCTTCTCTACTGCCAGGTCTCCACATAGTTTTTTGAAATAGTTATCCCCTTGAGTGTTTAGTTTGTGAAAGTTAATGTCACCCCATATTTCACTGCCATACATTAAGACGGATTTAACTGTATGGTCAAAAACATGAATGAGAGTTTTTATTTTTGGTTTATGACCTGAGAAACATTTTTTTAGTTTAAATAAGGCCTTTAACCCTTTATTAAACATTTCATGTTGGGCATCTGTAAATTTGCCATTAATACTAAATTTGACACCCAAGTAGGTATAATTTTTTGTGTTCGTTAGGGGGGTATTATTTAAATGAAATTGAGTAGAAAGAAGTCTACCAGAATTGCTAAAAATCATGATTTGGGTTTAGCAATATTAACTTCCAGTCCCAAATTATTGCAATAGATCTGTAGTTTATCAAGACATTCTTGTAGACCCCTAGGAGTTTCAGAAAGCAAAATTAGAACATCTGCATACATCAGACAATTAAGTTTTGTATTATTTAGTTTAACTGGAAAGCAATCCTTATCAAATATTTCTGGAATATCATTAACAAAAATGTTGTACAAGATGGGACTTAAATTATCTCCCTGTCTCACTCCTATAAAAGTTGAAAAAGTGTCAGTTACATGATTAGGGTCAATTTTCACTGACAATTAAGTTTAACTATATATATATCTTTAACAACATTATAAAATAGATCACTAACACCAAGTTTTCTTAATTTATAAAATAAGCCTTCATGCCAAACTTTATCAAAGGCTTTTTTGAAATCAATAAAGCAGGTATACAAAAAAGTAAAAACACAAAAATACTGAACTCCGAGGAAAATTCAAAAAGGAAAATCAAAAATCAAAAGGCAAAATCAAAAGTCCAAGCACATCAAACGAATGGATAACAACTGTCATATGTTTTAAACCTGTTTGAGTATATTTATCAATAAGACATTTCATGACAAACATATGATCTGAAGTACGCTTGCCTTTGCAGAAACCAATTTGCTCAGGACAAATGATATTTCTTTTAATACAAAATTTTTCTAATCTTTTAGTAAGAATTAGATAATTTGATGGATCGTCCTTTGAACCATTTTTAAATAAGGCAGTTATAAAACCATTAGCCCATATCTGAGGATAGTTTCCAGTTGAAAGTATTTTATTAAAAACATGATTTAAACTTTTAATTAGAAAACTTTGACTGTTTTTTATCATTTCATTTGAAATACTGTCTGGGCCACATGATTTTTTATTCTTTAAAGTATGAATTGCATCAGACATTTCTTTATCTGTGATAAGGATGTCTAATTCAATAAAAACTTTAGCATGTTCTAAATTACGTAAAAATTCTATTATATTAGGAGAAGGAGTTACTGGTTTTTTGTTAAGATCTTTAAAATATTCAGCCCACTCCGTGCTTGTTATATTTGATGATTTTTCTGTTTTTTTGTCTGAATTTTTAAGGGATTTTAATAAAGTCCAATAACTTTTTGGGTTTTCCTCACGCAAATTATCAAGTTGATCAGCACGGAATTCTCTATATTTAGTTTTTCTTGCTTTTCTGTATTTTTTCAGTAAAGCAAAGAATGAGGATCTAATATAAGGATCTTTGTTATATTTTTTAAAAAGCTTTTCTTTATCGCATAACTGTTTTTTCATATTTATGAGGGGTAGGTCATACCATTTTGACTGTTGACTTTTCTTCACTTTAGCAGTACTATTTACCTTTTTTATAAATTTTTTTTAATAGAAATATAAGCTGCCTCATAAAGGATATTATTCAGATCTTGTATCATAATATTTGAGTCACCAGTATAATTTGTATTATTAAATGTTTTTATTTTTTCTTGAACCAATGGTGAAGCTAGAGCATTTTGGAACTTCTCTGCAGAATTTTCTTCCCATATATATTGGTTTGGTATAGAGTAAACATCTTTTTGCACTGCATTAAATATACAGTTAACTTTTAACATTGTGGATACATGGCAGTGATCAGAGAGGTCGGCTTTAAAATCATGAACCTTAAAAAATAGTATATTACTTAAAAGACTTTCGGAGGATAAAAAATAATCTACCACACTACTACCCATAGGGGTGTGGCAAGTAAGCTGACCTATATAATCACCAGGGGTTCTATCATTTAAGATACGTGGTTTTATAGTGCTAACCCTCTCACTTTGATGACAGTCTCATCAAATTCCGTTATATTTACATTGATGCGTTAACTCATACACAAGAATTGCGGACACTCAGCTGGATGGCCTTATCAACTATCCCACAGAGAGCAGTTATCATTGAATTTTTTTTTAACGTTATTGTCTATGGGGAATTATGACCACTAGTTAGATAAACGAATACTTTGTCTATACTATAGATATCATATAAAATTAACAAATTATAGAGATTGCACCAATTTTATATCTTTAAAATGGTGTAATAAAATTCACTTTATCTTGAAATTTACTGGTGTCCTCATCGTGTTGAACGTTGGGGCATCTTCTGGTTGAATATAGCAAATACGAAGTATACATGTCTAATAAATAATTGAAACGTTAGAGACGTTTTGTTTTCACAGCATTTAAGAAACATTGTCATTCTGCTTAAACCATCAACACCACCTATTATTATGAATCGCCAGCGTACAAGCTTATGGTTAGTGTCTATATGCCACAATTGGTTAAGTAGATATAGAAAGATGTGGTGTGAGTGCCAATGAGACAACTCTCCATCTCAAGCCCCATTACGTTATTGACTCGTCTGCGATTTCCTTGTTTGAGCTCCAGATGAATCCTAACGTTGAATAGAGTCTCTTAGATGCCATCTTTGTACTTTAATGCCTTTGGCAATTAACATATGCTGAAACATATTTTCACCACACAGAGGAAACTCTTGAATAGTTTCTCCCCATACAACATGTACAACATCACTGAGGTTATCATCATTAAGTTCTGAAAAATGTACGTTTACTCAGATCAAACTGTGCCATTCTTCGATATATTCAGTTACGAGCAAAAGCTTTGAACATCCGAGATCAAAATCCATTATCAAGTAAATTTTCAAGTGTTGATTTGTCTATGTCAAATTTAGGAGGTCCGGAACTTCCTTGAATTTTCTGAAGTTTACTAGTCCCATATTTAATACAATCAATTCGACGCTACATCATGTCTGCTGCATTTGAAACTGCTAGAGATTCAAATTCATGTCTCGAAAGCATATATATATATATACCCACAATGTTTGGTGTTATCTTTTCTCTTTCAAAATGTACAAACGCATGCTTCAAATCAAATCTCTTTAGTATACTCAACATGAGTGGTTCTTGCATTTTGTTTTTCTGCTCCATTTATGGGCATTATATGTTTTCTGGTCTGTGCGTGCGACCGTCCGTTTGTCCCTTCGTCCCGCTTCAGGTTAAAGTTTTTGGTCGAGGTAGTTTTTGATGAAGTGGAAATCCAATTAACTTGAAACTTAGTATTTATGTTCCCTATGATAATTATGATCTTTCTATTTGTAATTCCAAATTAGAGATTTTCCCTCATTTTCACGGTTCACTGAACATAGAAAATGATAGTGCAGATGGGGCATCCGTGTACTGGGTACACATTCTTGTTTTTTTCTAATTTCCAATGATTCCTTTTGTCTTTACAAAATGACAAAGTACCATCATATAATGTCAAAGTACCATCATATAATGTCAAAGTACCATCGTATAATGTCAAAGTACCATCATATAATGTCAAAGTATCATCGTATAATGTCAAAGTACCATCATATAATGTCAAAGTACCATCGTATAATGTCAAAGTACCATCATATAATGTCAAAGTACCATCGTATAATGTCAAAGTACCATCATATAATGTCAAAGTACCATCGTATAATGTCAAAGTACCATCTTATAATGAAAGTTTTTAACATAAGGCAGTTACGGCGTTCCATACAGTCGTATATTTTTGTTTTATTTTTAATGACAGTCGGGTAAGTTGTGCAAGTTTATCAAAATTAATTGCTCCATATCCCAATAGTTTTGAAAGTTTATGACACTTAATGTATTAAAAGAAATTAAAAGAGAAGAGCTCTCAAAACCCACTTCCTGTTTACTGAGTGGCCAATGATACATGAATTAGAATTAAAAAAAAGGAACTATTTCAAAATTTAAAAACTGGTATAATTCTCTGCGTAATAATTTTTCTTAGGGCAATTGCATTCAATTTTGTTGCGCTGTTTATAAATAACACTCATGTTTACATGGATTTAATCAATATATATTTTGTAAAATTAGGAAAAAAATAAGTTATATTACTAAATATATTCAGTATATCAAATCTAAATAGTAAAAATTAAACTGTTTCTTGAAAAGTTTCGTAAAGAAAATTATGGCGTACTTTAATCAATACCAAATGTCTTTTTTTACCACACTATGTATTTATGTCTTGTCTGTCCTGTCTAGCTAAATATGTAATAACTATGTATTATCTTTTGTTTGTAATCAAATCATCCTCGTAAACACCTGCAAGTGTCTGTATTTATAAAGTTCTTTCCTTTGATTTGATTCTTCATTCGGTTTCAATTGACTTAATAGAAATCTATAAATAGGAAAATATAAAACAAAATAATTTTGTCTTTGTTACACAGTTTCGTACATTTTAGAATATTATTAAATGTTGCTTGTGTAGAAATACTATGTTTCTGCATATACATTTCTCAACTCATGCGATATCCAATGGCTTGCAGCTGTTATGCAGACTTTATAAAACGTCATCGGTGTCTAGACAACAACATAATTGAGCACTATGAAAAAACACTATGTACTTCACGTATTTTAAATGACAACCCATATAGGTCACATAAACATTAGAATCAATTATGTTAATTGATCCAACCTTCAACAGTTAAAATATATAAGACGGAGGCGTACTTCTATTTTACTTCCGCAAGTTGCATTGACAATTTGGTGAGTTGTTCCTAAGTTTATATTGGTGATTTCTCAATTTTTTCATTGATGTTACGGTAAGTCGTGTCCAACTTTTAATTAAGTTATTTACTGCGTAAAAACATAGAAATGCATACTGTTTTATTTTCGTTTTAGAGTTTGCTTAACCATGTTAACATGATACATGTTGGCTTGTATTCAAAATTATATTCATATCATCTGTTGGCATTCTACATAGAACATGCTTCATCCATAATTTTCAATACACTAAGTTGTTCTTACATTCAATTGCCTGAAGTAGTGATAAATATGTTTTTGTTCTTTATATTCACATCTATATTTTTTGCGAGTGCGTATGTTTGTGGGTTTGTGAGTGTGTAATTGATGATTTAACGCGTGTGTTTGTTGGTGAAGTTGAAATCGTCCTTCGTAAATTTTACGGACGCCATTACGAGTTGTTTGACCGTTATGGAATATCCGTTTTACATATGGTATCGGATATGTTCTCTTGTCGTAACTACAATCTCGTGTCTTTTCATGAGTGTGACCTACCGAATTAGACTATTAACTGGATTTGTAATAACATGCGCAACACGACAGGTGCTACATGTGAAGCAGGATCTGCTTACCCCTCCGGAGCACATAAAATCATCCCCAGTTTTTGGTGGGGTTCGTGTTGTTCTTGTTCCCCTATTTGTGACATTTTTTTCACGCTTCGTTGTCAATATTATGGAATTTGATGCGACTGTCGTACAAGTGAGAGGTTTAAGGATATAAACCAGGTTCAATCCAACATTTTCTACATTTGATAATGCCTGTACCAAGTCGGGAATATGACAGTTGTTGCCCATTCGTTTGATGTGTTTTATCATTTAATTTTGCCATTTGATTAGGGACTTTCCGTTTTGAATTTTCTTTGGAGTTTAGTATTTTTGTGATTTTACTTTTTACTGTCATATTGACGTGTACACATTATTTTTATTCCTTTATCATGTTTATACAATCAAAAGTTTCTTTTCTTAACAATCATACGCTATTTCAGGTAGCACTGCCTACACTAGCAAAAGTTTTATCGGAAACATAATAAAATGTCATCCAATCATCTTATGGTGGCTGCAATAGATTTTGGTACCACATATTCTGGCTATGCCTTTTCAATGAGAAGTGATTTCAAGGAACAACCGCTGAATATTATTGCAAACCAGTCATGGAATGCCGGCACGAAACAGTTGATTTCACTAAAGACGCCAACAGTTCTTTTACTTGACAAGAACAAGACGTTCCTGTCTTTTGGTTATGACGCAGAAAACCAGTATACCGAACTCATGATGGACGAAGATCACGAAGACTATTATTATTTCCACCGATTCAAAATGAAACTTCATAAAAATATGGTATATTAATTTAAATTGCTTTATTTCATTTAATGTTGAAGTATGTTTGATATGTTTAAAGTACCCAACCCCTTCCCAAAATTAACAGAAAAATAACAAACAAACAAACAAACAAACAAATATAAAAACTAAAAAAAGATGAAAAATTACAATATAAAAATGTATTGTTTATTTATGACTTAAACAAGTATTTATAATTAACTAAATATACCTTTTAAATAGCCATTCAATAATATTTTAATTGGGACTAAGTCCAAGCTCAATTATAACGTTATTATCTCTCCATACTGAATATAGATAAATGATACCTCAATAAATGAATATTAATGTCACGTATATACACTGCATGTGAAAATATGATTTTTCAATAAGACATTTGTTCTATTAAAAATGTTGTGTTTATTTAAACAAATTGAAAAAAACATATACAATTTGATTCTTCCTATTGCTATCTTTTTGGTTTTTAAATTTAGATTTTTCTCGTAAAAATCCGATGATCGCAATACGCAAGTGCAAAGGGGAAAACCAACGTGGCAGAAAGAGTCAATAAACGTTAACATAGCACAGTCATCGAAATAAACAAAATCTTATTGTAAATATTATACACGTGCTTACCTCAATATCCATGATTGTTTGTTGATTGTTTACAAAGGTAACAATCAGAAAACTTTGGCTTCAAAACGCGACGATTAATTAGTCGTCACATTTAACAGTAACACTGACCGAGTGAAATATTTTTTAGACGATTATACGATATGGATGCGTAAACAATGATAAATTGCGCACAGAAGAATAAGTTTCTGATATATGCATGCATTGCCTCAAGAATTGGATTTATATTATTTTTTACCGGCCACTCGTTTCATATGACATTAAGGTTCATCTGAAGAATTTGAAAAATATGGCCGTTTTTACACCAAAAAATCTACTATGAGTACAGACAAACTGATGCATCTAGGAAAGTTTTAAGGCATGGCTGGACCTAGGTATATAAACGTTATATGAAGTCTATGTTTCAGAAAATTACTTACTTACCTGGATTTTGACCTGCATTTTTCCAGTCTGCAGAAGATAGCAAAATAAACAAACACACGAGTTTCATTTGATACGGTCCATTCAGTTACACAGTTTAAATCACCTATTGTTTACAGGTGTCTATTGTTCATCTATTGTCCATTTAGATCAATACTACTCACAACATCGTTTAAATGAGCTTCTCGAGCGTTTTTCCAAATTAGTTTATTTTTGCACCTTCTGCAGGAATAAAAAAAAATGAATTGCAAAATCCAGAACAGTTTATAATTTTCTGAACCATAAAATGCATTTAAAATATAATTATCTAGGTCCAGCCATGCCTTACAACTTTCGCATGTGCACAGGTGTGTCTGTACTCAGAGTAAAATTTGAGGTGTAAAAAGGGTCATTTTAGCCAAAAGGTTAACATCAATTCAGTGAGTACTTGCTAACTTTTGTATGTCCCACAATGCTTGTTATATATACCCAACTTGGAACATGAACATTTACTGAAGGAACATATGCCCTTTATATAAAGTATTTGATCTTATTTATAGCCTTTGTCAACAGCTTCGGAGATTGAAGATATAACGGGAAAATCAACTTCAGCTATGGTTGTGTTTTCTCTGTCCATACAAGCTCTGAAGGATGATTTACTTGAAACATTAAATAAAAGGGGACTTAAAATGACGGTAGATGACATAAGATGGGTGCTTACAGTTCCGGCCATATGGACTGATGGAGCAAAACAGTTTATGAGGAAAAGTGCTGAAAAGGTATGGGAAAGAAATCAATTGAAAATGTTGAATCAAATTGAAAGCTCTTCAAATTCGTACTTTATTTGGCTTTTTTTTTTTTTAAATTTGTTGATGTGTGATGAGTCCTGTTATCTATAATGAATTTACTTT
Organism: Mytilus galloprovincialis; assembly: GCA_037788925.1. Taxonomy (NCBI): domain Eukaryota; kingdom Metazoa; phylum Mollusca; class Bivalvia; order Mytilida; family Mytilidae; genus Mytilus; species Mytilus galloprovincialis. The sequence goes on along the minus strand of CM075342.1, from coordinate 11,569,693 downwards.
TATAGAGAACATAACAAGCTTTGAAATTAACTGAATTTTAGCCTTATTCCTCAACACTACATCAGTTAAATAAAAAGTTCAATGTTTTTTTCTTCTTATATTTGTAAACTTCTACACCTTTCTGAATAATTATACACAAAATCAACCATCAGTAAATAAGCAATTAATTTCTTTCTTTAGTAAAATAGTAAAGTGAAGAACGTGAGACAATGAATAATATAAATATTACAAAGCCATTTAAATAAAGGCAACAGTTCGAAATTCATAAATCGATTGAAAAAACCCCAAATCCAGGTTACAATCTAAAACTGAGGGAAACGCATCAAATATAAAAGGAGAACTACGACACAACAGAAACACAACAATAAAAAGTAACACACACAGAAACGAAATATAATATATCAATAGCCATTTTCCTGACTTGGTACAGGACATTTAAAAATAAATAGTGGGTTGAACCTGGTTTTGTGACATGCCAAACCTCCCGCTTTTATAGCAATGTTAAATATTACATTAATATGACAATATTACATGACAGGACTACAATACAAATAAATGGGAGAACATATAGGACAGAAAAACACATGAATAATAGCTAACAAAAGGTACAAGGTTTAAGATTTAATGATTTAATTCGTCCACACAAAACTAATAAGTGACGCTCAGATAAAAAAAAGTTCGAACGCCAAAACAAGTACAGAGTGGAAGAGCACTGATGACCAAAAGTTCCAAAAAGTTGTGACCAATACAGGTAGGGTTCCTGCCTTGGATAAGAACATCCTTATTATTTAGAATAATTCATACTTTTGCAAACAGTAAATTTTATAAAATGACTATAAAATAGATATACATGATAAAACCGAAGTGGCGACAAACTACAGAATAAAAACGTATACGTTACATCAAACAACCTAATCAAGCATATAAAAATACACAGCCGAGTAAGCCAAACCCATCAACGCATAATGTGACGTCACATTAAGTATGTTTTGAGGTAAAATGAATGTCTATCCATGTCTATTTATATTTAAGTCTCCCAAACAAAGTTTGGAGACTTATTGTTTTTGCTCAGTTCTTATTATTTTTATTATTCTTCTTTTTCTTTTTCTTTTTCTTCCGCCACATTAAAAATGAACTTGTCCGCAGCGTTTCTCCAAAACCCCTGGTCAGATTAACTTAGGGTTTCATAGAATGATAGACTAATATGTCTAGGTGAGCCATCAATCTTTCGTTTGTGCATTGGGGTCTATTAAGGGGTATTTTGGGGGGCAGAAAGAAGGGAGGGGTTTACTATAGAACCCTATGGGATTTTATTTTCTAAAATTTTCAAATGAATATAACTTGAAAACTGTAAGTGATAGGTACATGAAGTCTTCAGAAATGATTATAGGACAATAAAACAAATCACATGAGATATAGGGGGAGTCCCTGGGGGGTCATCCTCACCCCCTTCAATTTGAGAATATGCTTTTATCTTGTAAACAGTCCAGATCCCCACCCCTAAACCTCATATATTTTTGAATGGGACGATAAAACAAATCAAATGAAATTAAAGGGAAGTCCCCGGGGGTCCTCCCCACCCCGTTCAATTTGAGAATGTGCTATTATCTTGTAAACGGTCGAGATCCCCACCCCTAAACCATATATATTCTTGTAGAGGACAATAAAACAAATGAAATAAAATAAAAGGGAAGTCCCTAGGGGGTCACCCCACCCCCTCTTGTTTGAAAACTTGTAAACGGTCAACATCCCCACCCCTAAACCATATATATTCTTGTATGGGACAATAAAACTAATCAAATGAAATTAAATGGAAGTTCCTGGGGGTCACCCCTACGGGGTCACCCCACCCCGTTCAATTTGAGAATGTACTATTATCTTGTAAACGGTCCAGATCCCCACCCCTAAACCATATATATTCGTGTAGGGGACAATAAAACAAATGAAAATGAAATAAAATGGAAGTCCTGAGGGGATCACCCCACCCCCTCGTGTTTGAAAACTTGTAAACGGTCAACATCCCCACCCCTAAACCATATATATTCTTGTAGGGGACAATAAAACAAATGAAATGAAATAAAAGGGAAGTCCCTAGGGGGTAACCCCTCCCCCTCTTGTCTGAAAACTTGTAAACGGTCAACATCCCTACCCCTAAACCATATATATTCTTGTATGGGACAATAAGGCTAATCAAATGAAATAAAAGGAAAGTTCCTGGGGTCGCCCCCACCCTGTTCAATTTGAGAATGTGCTATTATCGTGTAAACGGTCCAGATCCCCACCCCTAAACCATATATATTCTTGTAGGGGACAATAAAACAAATCAAATGAAATGTAGGTAAAGTCCCTGGGGGTCATCACCACCCCTCCTGTTTGAATACTTGTAAATGGTGGAGATTCCCACCCGTAAGCCATATATATTCTTGTATGGGACAAAAAATCAAATCAAATGAACATGGGACCATATGAATGGCGAGTTATGGGAGCTTTGTTTGGGAGACTTCGTAACAGCATCCTGTTACAATTACTTCTTGTTTATTATATTGCTATACTTTTTAGTTAAATTGATGCAATTAAAACTCACAAGTGTAAGGAGACTTCATTATCAATTAATTAATTACTGTGTGGAAGACAATAAAACTGATTTTTATTGTTTGTTCCTATGTTGTTCTGTTGCACCGCTATCCCAGGTAAGGGGATGGTTGTTGCCTTCAAACTAGTTTAACCCCAACACATTCTGTATGTGTATGAATCAGGTAGTTAGTTTTCTCGGTTGGATTGTGTTCCATTTGTGTAAAGTTTTAAGTTGTCAAATGCTTTACACCGAATATTACCGAAGAAACATTAAAAGAGATGAAAACAGCAATGACATAGCATAAAAACGATAAACAACAGTCTTCAAATCACAACTTAGAAAATTGAGACTAATTGTTCTTTATGCGCATAAGTAGCAGTGTTAATTATAATAGGGATTTGTTTAATATAATTGAATATTAAAAATATTGCTACAATAATTTAACAGTATTAGTGTGCTAACACATTTATAAAAATCAAACTGAAAGAAAGAAGATTGCATCCGCATACGATTCCAGTCTTTTAAAGAGAAAAGGAAGATACAAAAGGGATATTCAAATTCAGAAGTCGAAGATAAATTGATAATTTATGCCAAGGTAAAAATACGAAAAAGACAACTAGACAAACAGCATTCTTCCTTACACAACATAGAAAATTAAACAATGAGCAAGATAAACCATCCAAATAAAAAGAGTGATCGTAGGCGCTCCGGATGGGTAAGTAGACATATGTGACAACCAATATATTAAGTGAACAGGCAACACGCATGCGCACTTATCTATTCCTAGGTTATCACAAATAACGTAAAACCTCGGTCTTGTAAATTTCTAACCCTGAAACTTGAACTTTAAACAGATTTTCATGATAAACCTGTTAATTTCTATCTTGAAGGCAGGAATACCAGGAGAAAATTTACTGATTGCTTTGGAACCTGAAGCTGCTTCTATATATTGTCAATATCTTCCAACTGAGAAATTAAATGGTGCCGACGAAGGATTCACAATGTCCGAAGTCGGAACGAAGTATATGATCATTGACTTAGGAGGTGAATACTTATTTGTAGATCACTATATCGCTATCAAAGTACATATTATACTGGGGACTGAACGCTTTTGTCTTGGTTTTATTCATTGTTTTATTCACAGGTTTGTTTGAAGTATGTCGTTTGAAGACAAGGAGAAAAGAAATGAACAATTTATTAAAGAAATAAATCTAAAAGGATACACAAGATTATAATTTATACAAATAAAGATAAAAAAAAAACATTTTGGTTTTTGAACAAAAACAAGGTCTTCGCAATATCTTTTTTATCAATTTGCATTGTATTTTCCGTATCAACTCTAGTGATAGTTCAATAGTGTTATTCATTCCTGTTGTACCCTTCCCATCTATCTACTAGTCTGCAAACGATATGCTGATAAACACATCAATCTTATCCTGAACCACAATGGTTAACAATATAAGTTATCTGCACTTATCTCTTGATATGTCTCAATTCAAATTTTGTACTAGTTATATAGATTCAGTACCCTGTAAACTATTTTGTTGTACCGAAAAGCATTTCGAACTTAAAATATTCAATTCCAGTATCTGAGATGATCTTTAATTGTGTGTGCTTATTAAGGTCAAGGACCACAATAGTGAAGACATCAGGATGATACACCTTGTCGCTATTTTTATAAATCTTTCCCGGTTGACCCGGAAAATCTGTCCCGCTTGAATTATTGACGTCATACAACAATGAATTTTCCATTGTGGCGTCAGGCATTTTGTATTATAACGTCAAAAATTGAAGGGAACCTTTGTGTTGTCCAGTAATGTGAAATGTGAAATCACTGGTCATTTTCAGGGATTATATATAATGACTAATGCATTTAGTGATTTTATATATTCCCTGAAAAATCAGGGATGCTACATAATCACTGATTAAACAAATTCACTGTAACATATATAATTCATTGACAACAGACATTTGTATATATAGTTTTGGTATACCAAATCTTCGTCGTAAGTTCCGAGATGTGTTGACTAAAAGGCACTTTTAAATTATTTTATAGTTTAATGGTTACAACACTCGAAATGCAAAAGTAAAGTTTCATTATAGTAATGTACCAATAAGATTAAAAAGTAAAGTTTCGAATAATATATAATGATACCATTCTTACAGGGGGTACCGCAGATATAACTGTTCACGAAAAACTAGAAGACGGGAAATTGGAGGAATTGTGCCAAGCAACAGGTGATGAATGTGGTGGAACGTCCATTGATAATGAGTTCTTGCAGTTAATGGTAGACATAGTAGGCGCACCCTTAATGAATAGTATGGCAAAGAACGATCCAGTAGCCTATCTTGATCTTTTCAGAGAATTTGAAACTGTAAAAAGAAAACTAAAGCCCTCAAAATCAGCGAAAATTAACTTTACAGTTCCCTTTGTCGCTTTAAATAATTTGTGCGAGAAGGAGCTGGGAAAAACTTTTCCTCAGGCTGTTTTGTCTTGTTCCCTGAAGGATAAAATTTCCTTACGTGGCGACAAACTGCGGTTCGATGTAAATGTTTTCTATGGTCTTTTTTCAAAATCAATAGAAAATATTGTGTCTCATATATCAAGGATAATCAAGCAAAGGAAGAGTGTTTCCCTTTTGCTACTAGTCGGAGGATTTTCCGAATCAGCAATCCTTCAGCATGCGATACGAGAAGAATTTCCAGACAGGAGAATCATCATTCCTGAGGATGCAGGTTTATCCGTGTTAAAAGGAGCCGTTCTCTTTGGTCACAACCCAGACTATATATCATCACGCGTAATCCGATATACATATGGATTTAAAACTGTGGAAATTTTCAATCATGAAATTCACGATGAGGCAAAATTAGTTATGATAGATGGCCAAGAAAGATGTGATGACAATTTTTGGATTGTAAAAAGGTTAAACGAGCCCACCTCACAGGGAACAAAAGTAAAAGATATGATTCACACCATAGAGACGTTTCAAAGAACAGTAGATATACCTGTGTTTGTGTCTAACAAAGAAGACCCAATGTATACCGATGAACCAGGGTGCATGCATATAGGAACTTTCACAGTTGAAATACCTAATCCATCTGAGAATGTCCGTTGTTTTGATGTTGAATTTCATTTTGGTAACACTGAATTAACAGTTACCGCAACCGAACAGGATACTGGACATTCAGTAACCGTAATGTTTGACTTACTGTGAATTGGTTTATGCGTACGAAATTGTAAACTTAAGCAAAATGTATTTATAATTCAAAAAGTTAAAGATGAGGAAATGTGACTGCGGTGATAAAACCAATTTGTTTCTGCTAATGACTATGACTACATGTTAAGGATGACTGTGCTAAACTAGGTCGAAGGAAGTTATTGTTGATTCTGATAAATTTGTTTTAATAGGTATAAAGTCAAAGGAAGCATCTGTGAGTCCTAGTTTTGCAGTAGTGCAATGTGTACTTTATATCGCCAATTATACTACCATACACATGATGTTGTCTAATTTGATCTTTACAATTTCAATGCTATCAATAGCTATGTGCCTTTTTGTTAACTTTATGCTAGTGACAGACTCAAAATAGTATTTTGTTTTAATACGTTCATGTATGCTATTTGTTTTTGTCTCTACGATATGCAAGACATAGGGATGGTAATGCAGCGACGGCGTAAGGGTAGAAGAACTGAATCATTAATATCTTTCAAACAGTTGTATTATAATCCGAAGTTTCTGATGTCCGTGACTTCATTTTCACTGTTTAGTGACTACTAAAGCACTATAGTCTTATAAGTGATATTACCGTTATAAAAACATATAGTATATGCACAATAGTGTATGAACAGGGTTCACTAGATTTAATTTAATGCTTTTAAAAAAATGATCGACGTTATGTAAGTGTTCGTAGTTAGGTCCGTTCTCATATACTATAATTATTGTAAAGTGTAGATGCCAGTCGCTAAATGTTCACCTCGTCTCGTCTCGTTTTCACGGATCATTGGTAATGTCAGGTTTATTCGGTACAGTAATAAGACCTAGATTTATAAGACTTTCAACGTGAAATGTAATCATGATCAGTACAGCAGGCGAGATAGACATTTCAACGTATTTACTTTTATGTTATTCATATTCATTTCAAATATTGTTTTTCAGATTCAATCCCTTAAAAATCTTAAGATCAGAAACATCTCGTATACATTTGGTTCATTTTCTTGCAATCGCGTTATGAACAGAACGATGCAGGATTTTGGTCCTGAACGTTATGCCTTTAAGCGGGAAGAAAATATGACTTTGTCCTTCAGATTGTCCTTCGATTTCCGGATTAAAGTATAGTTTTATTGTGAAGTAGGATCCTGTTACTGTTTCAAATTTACAACTAATTAGAATTAACAATGAACAGTAAATGCGAGGTGAAAGATACCAAAGGGACATTCAAACTCATAAGTTGAAAATAAACTGACAAGGCCATGGCTAAAAAAGAACAAGACAAACAGACAAACAACAGTACATAAAACAAAACATAGAAAACTAAAACCTGAGCAAACACAAACCCAACCAAAAACTGGGGTGATCTCAGGTGCATTTAGCGCTGTATTTTAATGGACATGATGGTCGTTGTTATCTTTTGCCGTCTTGATAATATTAAAATGTATCAGTCTACTATGAATTAATATTTGTCGCTAAAATAGGTATTGATATATAATTTCAGTTTTCGCTGACATGTCTCAACAATTTAGCGGTAAAATGGATTATACTTAAGTGCTAATTAAAATATTTCCGGTTATTTTATTCGCTAAAATGTTCTCTGCCGAAATATATGTAATCACATTGGGTTTGGATACTATGAATATAAATAAAGATTGAAAACTAATTGCAAAACGGCCAGGGTGTGAAAATTTTTGTTGAAATGGGCTCTTCATCTCACATGTTTTGTTGAAATTTTGGACCAAAGGCTAAACATATATTTATCTTGTTTTGAAAGACTGTCAATACAGGTTTAATCTTTACACATTTTGTACCTCTTCCATGTCTGGATCTGTATGAGGATGTGTATAGGGGTTTATCTTACCTCCTATATATTTCTAGGAATATGATTGGTTAAAAGCGTCCGGGTGGAGACGGTGTATATTTGATATTAGGTTAGTAGGGAGGCGGGGCTTAATTTATACACGGTTAGTAGTGGAGTTACGTCTCTTTATATTCCATATTAGGTAAGAAGGGAGGCGGTGCTTATTTCATACACGGTTAGTAGTGGTGTTGCGTCCCTTTAAAAAACAAAACGGTACTGAAAAAAATCTTAAAGGTTTCAACAGATGAAGAAATTGATGATTAAGATTGAAATAAATTCATTAAACATATTTGAACCTAACGTTGTTATCGTTGGCCATTCTTGTAGGATCAATGGAAGTAGTTTCTAAATACTAACAGTTTTGAAGACTGGCTTGCTCATTTTGATAGATCACAAGTCTAAATTTTACACGTTAAGATAGTCGGTAAGATAAATTCGTTACATAGTGTGGCTTCGCTCTCACCCCATATACAATTAACTGACCCCATATATACCGTGACAGTATAAGGTCACTAGCACACTATGTAATTAATACTACAGAATAGAGAATAATGGGCATAAAATATAGAAATTATAATGAATCGAGAAAAAATTGCCCACACATTTTAAGAATACATAAATGAAGGATCCTCATCTATACCATTGTGTTGTCTTTTTATGTACTTCTTTTATTTCAGTGAAATAAAGAAAAGAAGGAAAAATTAGTATCGGTATTGGATTCACAAAGTATCATATATTGTAAAGGCAACACACATATAGACTATTATACATTAGACCATATTTTTTATAGTGTGTTCTTATGTTGTAATGTGACAACACGGTCCGAGTTTTCACTTTTAAACCAATTTAACCCCGCGACATTCCGTATGTGTCTATCCAAAATAAAGCCTGTAATTCAGTAGGTGTCGTTTGTTGTTGTATGCCATATTTGTTTTTCGTTCATTATTTTGTTTTAAATCAGGCCTTTCGTTTTCTCCTTTGAACTGTTTTACAGTTGTCATTTTGTGTCCTTTTATAGCTGACTATAGGCTATGAGTTTTGCTCATTGTTAAAGGCTACATACGGTGACCCAATACTGTAAACTTACACAAAGTAAATGTCAACTGGAGAGTTGTCTCATTGGCAATTATACCAAATCGTATTTTATATAATTGTCAACAAAAGATCTCGAAGCTATACAAGACAATGTATTTCCATATATACTAGTAATGAAATTGGATACACTGTACCAAGGTAAATAAATGCCCAATCGATCTAATGTCTACAGAGTGTTATTTTCTTATCCAAACCTTTGATTTTAAGCAATTACGCGAAATAGTTGGGGGAATTTTTGTTATTTCAAAAATCATATTTTCATGCAAAAATTCTAAATAAAGGCAACAGTAGTATACCGCTGTTCAAAACTCATAAATCCAGGGACAAAAAACAAAATCGGGGTAACAAACTAAAACCGAGGGAAACGCATTAAATATAAGAGGAGAACAACGACATAACACCGAAACGTAACACACACAGAAACGGACCAAGCATCAGACAAAACACCACGAGAATAACAAATATAACATGAAAACCAAATACATGAATTAGGGATAGACAAGTACCGTGCCACGTCTTATCTCAATATCTCAAAAATAAGAGAAAACACAAACGACTCAACGTTAAAATGCAACACACACAGAAACGAACAATAATATAACAATGGCCATCTTCCTGACTTGGTACAGGACACTTTTAAAATCGATACTACAACTAAAAACTATAAAACTATTAAACATGGTTTGCTTAAAATTTTGAATACCTTCGCAGATATTTAAATACTTAATTCTCATCTTAAAAGTTAATTGTTGACTTTTGTCATAACTTGCCTAAAAATAAAATGATCCCTGTGTTCAGTAACACGATATTATTTTTAAAACTTTCCAAATTGGTCAGATTCTGTTAATCATATGCATTTGCTGTGCAAATGAATGTTTTTCATTTAATAATTTGAAAGTTTTTCCTTTTTATCATATTTTATGATACGTTTGAGTTCAAACTTGTGTTTCGTTTCTTTTATTGAATATATATATAGTATATAATACCTTCAACATAGAACAACACATACAACACAATACATTAGCAGAAAATAGATTTATTTCAATCAAAATCTCTCAGGGGCAATAATTCAATAACAAGCAAGATATAATATCGGGCGTATGACATATACAAAATACAATGCAAATTATACAATATACATTACCGATGTAAAAAAAATTGCCTTAGTGGTCTGTTTCTGAACCGAACCATTTTGGATTTGTCTTTCGTCAAGCATCAATGTGATAGGATAATAAATATGACGACATATGAAATATGATATGAATATATGTAACATAGAAAAACACGAATAACAAAAGTAAACATAAAAAAAGATATAACACACTGTGACATGTGTCGTAGTGCGACCCCTGATGAGCTTGACGATTGTTTCTATTGATTTCGTAAAGCTAGGGAAGAAACTGTTATAAAATAGAAGGTTCTTGATAGTTCATAATGAAATGAATATTCGGGAATATCATCTCAACGTAGAAATATATAACGGTATCAGTGATTCTTAACGAAATATAAGGTAAAGGATTTTTTTATATTGAGCAAGCATTATAGCAAAGTTTCTAGGGGAACTTCTGTAAGAAGGAACAAATATGCATCTTCAGATAAAGGGCCAATGATAAAGATTTACTTTCCTCGTGTTTAAACCATCAAAGCAGGTAGCTGAATTTATGAAAAGGGACCTTCAATCTTGATACGTAAAAACAGACCAAATCAAACGTTAATTTTATAAACCAAAGGAATGATTGAAAAAAACCTGTAATTTTCAGGAATTGCACAGAAATGAGAATATGATTTTGAATTTAACCAGGTTTAATAGCTTACTAAGCCTCCCATGTTGTTTATAATTCCGTTGTATGGACAAAATTGGTTTTGCATCCGAAAAAAACATTATTCTAACTATTCTTTTCAAATTCGTATGGCGAAGATACATTGTATAAATTGATGTTGACCATCATTTTTCTTTGTCGTACATGTTTTTTGTATAGAAGTTAATGCACGGAATATAGAAATACTAATGTTAAATATAATAACTGATTGCCTACAAAAGTTAAAGGTGCACTCGACACTTCCTGTGGCCCGTTACAAAAATTACCCAGACACAATGTTACACAGACGAGATGTTCGTTATAGTATGCACACCGAGAGGAATTGTTTGGTGCAATCCCTTGAAGTCTATCTATTTGAGAATAGGAGAAAGAATGTCCATTACTGCAATCTCGAATGTAACTAGCAAACGAATCTGAAAATAAAAATAAAAATTTGTCAATTGAAAAAACTGATAGATTGAGAAGTTATTCTTTACGTCTGGCGGCAAATATTACAAACATATGCGAATTAAAAAGTCTTTGGTTTGACTGATTAAAAGATAGAAATCTAGCTCGACCTCAATCCTAAGATAGAGGCGAGCATGCTTCAGAGAAAGATTCGTTGACTATAAAAGGAACATAATAAAAAAAAGAAGTTATTAATAGTGTTGGTTTTTTTTGTGTTTTTTTTTTTAGTTTTAAAATCTAATGCATTCTGGGTAATATTTTCAAAAGCATAGACCAAAACGTTGTAATTGGTCAAAAACGTTATAAACAATTCAAATTCAATTCAATTCAAATATTCATTGTCATATAAACTCTGAACAATAAGTTTGTGACAAATAATATAAACATACACAAATAGCATAGCCTTTTTTCTCTAGGTATTTTTAAATGTCTTCCCTTTTCTATCATTAAATTAAATTCTCATTTTTGTTTTGTGACTTCTCTTTTCAAAAGATATAAAGTTTACGTAGTTTTCCATTTCTAAATTTGCTACAATTTACTATTTTTTTCAAATTTTTGTTCAAATATATTAGTGTAGAAATTTAAGAATTGATGTTTTAAGGTTGTTTTTTTTTCAACAAAATTGAGTATTTTTTTCTTTTTTTCTCCCTCAATAATGGATACGTCCATGTTTAGTTATAAACAATGGAAATTCAACCAATGACGTAACGTTTTCATTTTTTGTGTACGAACAATGATATTACCCATAGTCCTTTAGATTCTGAAAAGGCGAATTAGATTGCTCTTTTCTGTACCGTACTAGGCAGGATATGGGCTTTGCTCATTGTTGAAGGCCGTACGGTGACCTATAGTTGTTAATGTCTGTGTCATTTTGGTCTCTTGTGGACAGTTGTCTCATTGGCAATCATACCACATCTTCTTTTTTATATTAGACCAACGTATCTGAACACTGTGATATATCAAAAGATACAGGATCTACTGAAATATTTGCCCAAGATGACAGATGAATTAGGTGTAAAATTAGCAAAATATGAAATAGTTTTACATAAAAGTGAAAATGAGCTTTTGAGCATTTTTTAAAATTTTGTATTCGCTGCACGATAAAGACATAAAAGCACAATACAAAAGTGAACTTAGGTTTATAAAGATCGCAAAACAAATAACACGCGTACGGCCATCATGCATATTCAACTTTATTTCTGAATGTTACATTGAACGTCTTCTTGTTTACTGTGTATGTAGGTGTGTAAGATAGATATAAGAAGATGTGGTGTGAGTGTTAATGAGTCAACTTTCGATCCAAGTAACAATTTATCAAAGTTAACCATTATAGGTCAAGATACGGCCTTTAAGATGGAGCCTAGGCTCACACCGAGCATCAAGCTATAAAGGACCCCAAAAATTACTAGTGTAAAACCATTCAAAAGGGAAAATCAACGGTCTAATCTATTATATCAAAAACGAAGAACGAGAAACACTTCTGTGCATCTGTGAGCTACTGTTCCACCCCCTAAAAATAAACGGTAAACAGGAAGTTGTTAACTTATGAATCTGAAAATGCATCACACGGTATAACTGACTTATAAACCCTGAAGCCAAATTTAAGAAAACCTTGTGCTGTAGTTCCTGAGGAAAATGGACGGACGGATGGACTGATGGATTGACAGACAGATATTAATTATTTTTGGTTGCTTTAAAAAAAAATTAAATTGGCATTTTAAGGGGAGTTAACTCTAAAACGGTGCATTTTCTGAAGGATTCTACATGGAATTTTCCTATTTTGTATTTTAGCCGGAAAAATCTACGGTGACCCAATCTTTTATTTTGATATTCTCAAAGCAGTGTCTGAAAGCTATCTTTTCCTGAAGTATTTAACAATTCTATCATTTTGTTTAGTTTCTAATCACAAAATGGTGTTTTTTCCTGTATAATCCATACACAATGTGTCATTTTGTCCCGTCCTGTAGCTTGAGAAAATGCGCGGTGACCTATCATTTTTATTATATTTTTCAACATGTATCAATAGATACTACGTTTTGGCAAAGTATGAACAAATTCTATCATTTTTATTTTAGACTCCCATACCACCTTAAAATACAGTTACAGGGGAGGTAATGACGTTGCTAACGTAAAATGTTATTTTCGCGACGTCAAACTGTGACATATCGGGAAAAGATGCATTTTTCGACTGATTTTTATCATTCAAACTGATTTAATTTGAAGACGAGTGCATGGACCCCTATTTTTTAAAACGACATTTTGTTTCATTTTCCAGGGAGATTATGTGGACCAATTTTTATAAAACTGTAAATAGTGCAATTTTTTTAATCTTGATAAATTTACAGCAAAAAATGAGGTTTTTTTCTCAATTCATGACCATTTGATAAATATGAGTTATTTCTGAATAAAAAATGCATAAATTTTTAGGACACTTATAAAATACAGAAATAACAAATTATTTAACAAAAAACAATTTGTGTTTATCTTTTAAAACAAAAAAGTTATGTCTTTCTTTCGAAAGGAAAAATACGGCCATAAATCCGAATTTTGAGCAAATATACAAAATTTCGACCTCATTTAACTCAAAAAGTAGCACATGGAGATATATTTTTTATTACATATTTGATTTAATCAGGCAAAAAATAGCCTATATGGAAATTTTCATCAAACTGTTAATACAGGATCAAAACTGTATCGTATGCCCTTAACGTTTAAAATGTTAATCCTGTTATCTCTGGAGTTTATCGAGTCTTATTTGACAAAAAAGTTTTATTGCAATTTTCAGCAAATGATATGAGTTTTCAGACTACGTTCATTTATGCTCGTGTCCCAAGTCAGGAGCCTTTGACCTTTGTTAGTTTTATATATCATTTTTTATTTAGGTTAATTTTCGGAGTTGCATAAGTGTGAATACCATTTACGCTGAACTATTACACATGTGTGTGTAGTGGTCAGCTTAATCCCGCCTCCGAGTGTAATGATATATCCACGAGTTAGTTTTCATTGAAATCCTAGCACAAAAAGCTGATACTCCAAAATCCAAAATTAATGGGCTAAATTTCATCAAAAAAATTCATATGATGCACAAAAACTGTGCAAAACTCTATTGGCCTCCTTCCTTTATTTTTGAAGTGTTTGCGTTTTAAACTTGATGATGAACAGACGAACGGACAAGGTAAAATAAAAACGACTCTCGCATGGCATGGACAAGAAACAGATTTCAAATACTTACATTTAGTTGTAATTTTCTCTATCATGCAATAACTTTCATTTTCAGAACAATTTTTAACAAAACCTTTCATATGTAATTTGCTGTCTATCAACATGTTTTTATCCTCTGCGCATGATTTGTCATTCTGGTTACTCAAAGAACATGCATAACAAAAGAGACAACCTGCAGAAAGAAAGATACAAATTTATGGGTCCGGAATTGTTTCTATAACTACAATATTGCATGTATTTAAAGGAATCAGTTCATTCAACTGATGTTGAAATCAAAGTTGAAAATCATTCAAACTTTGACATAAACACACGCAACACATACATATAAAAAATGACACATACAAACGCAACACATACATATAAAACATGACACATACAAACGCAACACAGACTTATAAAACATGACACATACACACGCAACACATACTTATAAAACATGAAACATACACACGCAACACATACTTATAAAACATGACACATACATATAAAACATGACACATACACACGCAACACATACGTGTATATAAAACATGACAAATACATACTAAGGAAATATATGATTTATATATTTAGATCATTCAAAATTGACTTATATTAGCATTTGAAATAAAAAAAGAAAAAAGAGATTATTTACAATACGTTATCAAGATTTCAGATTTTCATTGTTTCGCATTAGAACAATAAAATAAAGAAAAAAAAGAAGCACGAAGGGCTTAAGCGGATCCAATCTTTCTATGACTTTTTGAAATCGAATTACAATATTTTGGCAAAAAATTTCATGTAATTCATGAAATATCTATTTTAAAAGATACGCGTTTCCAAACTATTAAGGAAAACTCAAAACCGTAGATGTTGGTATCATGAAAAAGAAGTCTGAAAATAATTATATATCCGTGTGACAAAATGGAATTGCCTGTGCTTAGTATAATTTGACTCTGAACACTGGACACTTTTAATTTGCAAAACACTCATTTGCAAATCCGCCGCCGCCTCAAACAAGAGCCACAATATCATGTATATAACCAAAATGTGCGGAATTACATGGGATTCAACAATTTCATTGGTTTTCTACTGTTACTTTTATATTTATTTTGCTATTTGATTTATAAAAACATGGGATTTTCAATATCCCATGGGACAGGGCAAAATCCCATGGGATTGACCATTATCCCATGGGATTTTGGTTAAATCCCATGGGATTTTTTTTTGTCCCATGGGATAATTGTAGTCCCATGGGATATTTGTTGTCCCATGGGCAAAAAAAATCCCATGGGATTATAATTATCCCATGGGATTTTTAATATCCCATGGGACAAATTAAAATCCTATGGGATTCTAATTATAAATATATAGATATAAATATACAGTAATGTGTATGTTACAATGTATTCTATTTGGTATTAAATTATTATAAGATGAATCTTTTTAATTGAATATCTTTTTTTCTTTGGAAATGTTAATTTAGCATATTGTTCTATAACTGTTCAAAACTAAACTTTTAGACAACAAAGCAGATAATATAAGTATCAATATATGTTTATTCATGAATTATAGAATACTTTCTTGAAACACAATTATTTACCATTTGAAATCAATAAAAACTCTATTATTAAGCTTAACATACTAGTAACTATTTAAGTAAATCTATTTTTTTCACAATATCCCTCCACACAAAACATTAATAGTTTCTTATCATCCAGCATTGTTTGATGGTATAGTACGCTTTTTGGTCATCCAGCACAGAACTTTGACATTATTGTGGTTTCAATATTTTTTTATATTTAAAAGAACTTCAAATCATTGACTGAGTGATGAAAATAATAACTGATCCAACTTTTGTCTTTGAATTTATTCTGGTCTTGTTTCTATGTTTTCTCCATTTATTCTAGGTGGTGAATTTCAATCCTTCTGAAAAAGAACCAATAAAATCTAAAGTAATGTATTATACAGAATTGTTTGCATACATGTAGCAATAATATGATTTTCAATAAAAATAGCTATGCGGTATGGATTTTACTGATTGTTAAAGATTGTCCAGTGTCATCAGTTGCTAACCTCCTACATCCTTTGGTCTCTGATGGAGGATTGTCAAATTAGCAATATACCACATCTTCCTATTCTAATACTATATAACAATCGATTAATTTCTTCTTCTTTATAACATTTGGGTATTTTCCAAAGTTATATACATAATATATATACTGTAAATTCAGAAATTATTAAATGCGAGGTTTTTTTTATTGCGAAAAATGCAAAAGAGTTGTAAACGCAATAATTTAAACTCGCATTATGAAATATTGTATATGGATTAAACAGGATTTTTCTCAAAATCGTAAAATTTAAAATCGCATTTAAGTCTAAAATGACAGAATCGAAATAATAAATGCACGCAATAATTTATGAATTTACAGTTTAAAGATCAATGTTAAAACTTTAGACGACTATATTAACATTCCATTATTCACAAGAATTTGCAATATATTATACAAAATGCAGACAACAGAAACAATATTTCTTTAAGCTTTTGAAGTTCTGACAGATTTCAATTTGTGTTTTATTTCAATGAAAAAATACCTTGAACTCTTTGAACATATTGAAATTATAACATTGATACAAAAAAAATTATATTGTTTTATCCTTATTTTTTGTGTTGTTGGCTTGCTGTCTCATTTTAATATACATTTATACATACATCAATAATCTTCTTCTTAATTAAAAGTAAAAATGGGATATTTTTGATTTTGATAATCTCAAAACATTATAGTTCTATCAAATAACTTATTACCAAGTTCAAAAACACCAATATGTTTGATATTAATTTTAAGACATGTATAAATGTTCCAGACCATACCTTACGTTAACGGTCCAGAACATAAAAGTATACACTAAGACTTACAGTCCCACCATATGTGTACAGTCAGACCATTTGAGTATACTTGTACTGTCTAGTACCAGCTCGACCAAACCTGTGTTTTTATTTCAATTGAATTAAACTTTTTGTATTTATCTATTAAAGATTTCAGTTATGTTGATCTGTACTGTACATTTGTTTCTAATAAACTTGACCAACTTCTTAAAATTGGGCAGACAGTCCAAATACTTGTATGTTCTGGAACATAAACATGATTAACAAGCATTTGGAAGGATGTCATGCTAGAATCCCATTAATATTGAGTACTAAATTTTGAGTATATACATGTAAATCCACAAGTTACTTACTGAAATTCATGGCGAACACTCACCAAAAACTTAAAAGAGGATACAATTTAGAGGAAAGACTGGACAGATGAATGCACTAACACTATCAAAACAGAGCATAAAACTTACCGAAAACAATATGTTTTACATTTATCCTTCAGGAGCAGGAGAATTGAAAAGTGTTTTTTTTCTTTCTCTGCCGTCCATCATATAACCTTTGAATTCATTCATGCAAAATATGAAAATCTGCAAAGGTAGGACCTTGAACCTCAGTTTATACACATTTTGAATTTTGAACTGCATACTTGTCCTTTTCATCTTGCTGACAACCTAAACATAAAAAAATTATAAAAACATAATTCTAGATTGACTTTGTGTTTTTTTTTGTTGGTACAAACAATTTTCCCAACTTTAAAACGAAAACATCATCACCAAAAAGGAGGTCATACTTACCTCCGAAATATTTAAACAAACCGAAATTATTACTTGATTAAGATCTTGTCGTAAATTAATGGCATAGATACTCTTATTTTTGAAAACTTGATGTCTATTGCATACTTATATTCCTTTGTACTAGAGTATGCATATAAAGATGGACTCCAAGGACTTTAATGTTAAATAAGCATGATTAATTTTACAGTTTCTCAGCTCTATGTGTACATTTTGAGAGAATCTTGCAATACTGTATATTCTGATATTCAGAACTTATTGTGAGGTTTTTATTAATACAACTGAAAGCTGTATCTCATTTTCATTTCTGATACATATTTATGAGCTGAAGACCAGTGCCGAAATTTTCTCACTGCATTGAAGACCCATAGGTGACCTTCGGCTGTTGTCTGCTCTTTGGTTGGGTTGTTGTCTCTTTGTCAAATTCCCAGTTTCCACTTCCCATTTTATAACATGTATGCTGATTTTTCTTAAATTACAATATTTAATCATGCAATTTTGTCCATTATTGAAAATACGGTAAGCAAAAATAAATGCACAAAAAAAATTAACATTGTTATATGTAAAAGGCTTTTTTTTAAATTCAAAACAGTTGCCTACACTGTTAATTTCCTTGTTTGATTTCATATTTTTAAAGCCTTTAAAGCTAGCTAGATGGTATGCCAGGGCGGATCCTGCCATTTTAAAAAGGGGGGTTCCCAACCCAAGACAAAGGGGATGGTTCTATATTCATTTGATTTGTTTTATTGTCCCATATAAGAATATATATGGTATAGGGGTGGGGATCTTGACTGTTAACATGATAACAGCACATTCTCAAATTGAACGGGATGGGGTGACCCCCAGGGAGTTCCCTTTCATTTTATTTCATTCATTTTATTGTCCCCTACAAGAATATATATGGTTTAGGGGTGGGATCTGGATCGTTCATAAGATAATAGCACATTCTCAAATTGAAAAGGGTGGGGTAACCCCCAGGGACCTCCCTTTAATTTCAATCGATTCGTTTTATCGTCCCATTCAAGAACATATATGGTATATAAAGGGTGGGGATCTGGACTGTTAACATGATAACAGCACATTCTCAATTTGAACGGGGTTGGGTGACCCACAGGGACTTCCCTTTCATTTTTATTTCATTAATTTTATTGTCCCCTACAAGAATATATATGGTTTAGGGGTGGGAATCTGGATCGTTCACAAGATAATAGCACATTCTCAAATTGAACAGGGTGGGGTAACCCCCCAAAGACCTCCTTTTAATTTCATTTGATTTGTTTTATCGTCCCATTCAAGAACATATATGGTATAAGGTTGAATAGGGGAGTTTGGTTGACCCTGTCTCCCTCTATCTGAGACTTCTATCTCAGTGATGAGCTTTATGTTTCATGTATTGTGCTTGTCATATATGTATGTGGGATAAAAGCTCTACAGAGCTTATGTTGTATTGATATGTATAACCGACAATAAATAAATCTTTTTTGATAGCCCCTAACAAGTAAGAATTAGGTTACTTCTTTTTGTTTTGACATCTTGCAAGGGTTTTTATAACCCCGTTTTAAAATTATACCCCAACTTTAAAAAAAGGGGGGGTATACTGTTTTACCTCTCTCTCTGTCCATCCATCCTTCCGTCAGTCCATCAGTCCGTCCGTCCGATGAATATTTTTTGTCACATTTTTCTCAGGAACTACAATACAAGGATTTCTGAAATTTGGTTTCAGGGTTTATATAAGTCAGCTATACCGTGTGATGCGTTTTCATATTCATCGCTGGACAACTTCCTGTTTACCGAAAACACTTGTATGATTTTACACATGATAGCCAAGTTGAAAGTTGAAAACTAACAACCCTATTTATGTACTAAAAATTGAAGAACAGATATGTTACACATAAACAAACGACAATCACTGAATTATAGGATCCTGACTTGGAACAGGCACATCCATAACAAATTGGCAGGGTATAAGGAACATTGAAAATGTTTAGTTTTTGTGGTTTGGTCTATTTTCCGGATACTGTAAGCAATAAAGCCCCTTTATTTAGTGAATGAAAAGATTGAAAGATGCACATGTCTGTCTGCCATATTTTATATGAACTTGACCTCATTTTCATGGTTCATTGGGCAATGAAACACTGCATTGTTTTGTCAGTTTATCATATATGTTTAAAGTTACAGGTAGATTATATTTGGTAAATATGAAACAATTGTAAGGTGTGCATGTCTGAATGTCAGATTCTTATAACCATGACCGCATTTTATGGTTCTTTGGTCCATGATAAGTTTCTTGGTTTTGTCATTTTATCAGATTTTCTAAGCATAGGTCTACTTGTTGTTGTATAGAATGACTACAAGGTATCATATAAAAAAAGAAGATGTCTGCCTGCCAGGGTTAATTTTACTGTGACCTCATATTCATAGAATAATGATAATATTCATGATATTGAACAGCAAGAATGATGAGTAAGTTGACGTTATATACAAATAAGGCAAAATTTTCAGTTGCCTACTAATTATGTAATAGCAGTTATTCCATATTGGTATTATTTTAGTAGGTTTCTCTATACGAATTGGATTTTGAACAAAAAAAGCATATTCACCTGGGAAAGTGTTATTCACCGCGCTTAACATCAGGCGCTTTTACATGCAACGTTATGGTAAAATGTTTCATGTAAAATTTGTTTTGATATATGTTTTCTTCTCTCTGAATATGGAATAAAACAATTACTGGCTTTTGTTTCGGTAAATATGGGGTTTAATTGACGCTTGAAAAACTGATATTCACTTCGGACATCAGCCTCAGTGAATATCAGTTTTTCAAAAGTCAATAAAACCGCATATTTACCTTATCAAAAGACAGTAGTTGTATATTATTTTTGTCATTAAATGAGGTTTACCCTTTTATGTGTAGGGCAAGAAGCAAGAACATTAAAGATAAAGGCGAAACTATAAACAGAAGAAATTATCAACAAAATTAGATTTACAGAGGTCAACAAAGCCTTAATGGTAAGTCCACTGTTATAAAAGTTTTTGTCCTTGAATAATGATTAAATACTTATAAAAATAAGATGTGGTATGATGAATGAGAAAACTATCCATCAGAGTTAAATTTAGTGGATGTAAGCATTGTAATTACTTATTAGAGGCCATTGATGACCTGTAAGTATAAATGAGAAAACCCATACCCTATACATGTTATAGTAATCTATAAAAGACAACACTAACCAAATTTGAAACAAAGCATCAATTCGAACGTCAAATATACCAGACTAATTTATAAAAACAAAAAATTATGAAAAATAAAAATGACGGATATGAACCAACATCAACCACTGAACTATGTACAAGCTCCTGATATTGGACGGGTATAATATGGCTGGGTTGATATAAAAATAAGAAGCACTATGCAGTCTGATTTCCAATCAGACATTTCTCCAATAGAGATCAAATGACATTTAAGGAGACTCTAGGGTATAACAATTTCAGAAAAATATTTAATATTTTTTTTTCATAAGTCATTTTATTTATAACTTTATTAGTTGTTACTTTATCATATGGTACACCAAATCATTCAAAACAATCAATTCGGTTTGGCCCCAGATGACTTTTAAAATGTATATATCATTGGAAAAGCTCCAAATTATCTCCCTTTGGTGCAAAATGCCATTTTTTGGCATTAGAAATGTAATATCTTTTTTAACTCATCGGTGGCCTATATTTTTTATTATAATTTTTAAATAAGCTGTACTTAAACTAAACTATTATAAAATTTCAGCGATTTCTGTAATTTAGTACTTGAATATTCAAATGAAAGTTTATCATAATATTCATAAACATGATAAAATAGCCATTTTATTGATCTCTTCACTGATAATTTTTGATTTTTTATACGACCGCAAAATTTGAAAAATTTTTCGTCGTATATTGCTATCACGTTGGCGTCGTCGTCGTCGTCGTCGTCGTCGTCGTCCGAATACTTTTAGTTTTCGCACTCTAACTTTAGTAAAAGTGAATAGAAATCAATGAAATTTTAACACAAGGTTTATGACCACAAAAGGAAGGTTGAGATTGATTTTGGGAGTTTTGGTCCCAACATTTTAGGAATTAGGGGCCAAAAAGGGCCCAAATATGCATTTTCTTGGTTTTCGCACTATAACTTTAGTTTAAGTGAATAGAAATCTATGAAATTTTGACACAAGGTTTATGACCACAAAAGGAAGGTTGGGATTGATTTTGGGAGTTTTGGTTCCAACAGTTTAGGAATTAAGGGCCAAAAAAGGGCCCAAATAAGCATTATTCTTGGTTTTCGCACAATAACTTTAGTATAAGTAAATAGAAATCAATGAAATTTTAACACAAGGTTTATGACCACAAAAGGAAGGTTGGGATTGATTTTTGGAGTTGAGGTCATAACAGTTTATGAATTAGGGGCCAAAAAGGGGCCCAAATAAGCATTATTTTTGGTTTTTGCACCATAACTTTAGTATAAGTAAATAGAAATCTATGAAATTTAAATACAAGGTTTATGACCATAAAAGGAAGGTTGGGTTTGATTTTGGGAGTTTTGGTCCTAACAGTTTAGGAATAAGGGGCCCAAAGGGTCCAAAATTGAACTTTGTGTGATTTCATCAAAAATTGAATAATTGGGGTTCTTTGATATGCCGAATCTAACTGTGTATGATTCTTAATTTTTGGTCCCGTTTTCAAATTGGTCTACATTAAGGTCCAAAGGGTCCAAAATTAAACTTAGTTTGATTTTAACAAAAATTGAATCCTTGGGGTTCTTTGATATGCTGAATTTAAAAATGTACTTAGATTTTTAATTATTGGCCTAGTTTTCAAGTTGGTCCAAATGGGGGTCCAAAATTAAACTTTGTTTGATTTCATCAAAAATTGAATAAATGGGTTCTTTGATATGCCAAATCTAACTGTGTATGTAGATTCTTAATTTTTGGTCCAGTTTTCAAATTGGTCTACATTAAGGTCCAAAGGGTCCAAAATTAAACTAAGTTTGATTTTAACAAAAATTAAATTCTTGGGCTTATTTGATATGCTTTATCTAAATATGTACTTTGATTTTTGATTATGGGCCCAGTTTTCAAGTTGGTCCAAATCAGGATTCCATATCAAGTATTGTGCAATAGCAAGAAATTTTCAATTGCACAGTATTGCACAATAGCAAGAAATATCTAATTGCACAATATTGTGCAATAGCAATTAATTTTCAATTGGAGTTATCTTTCTTTGTATAGAATAGTAGTTGATAATATATGTTGGAAATTTGCCAGACATGACTATGATGTCATTTTCTATTTTTATTTGCCAATAACTTTATGTAAATAACTTCATTGGAAATTTGCCAATATAAAATGTTGCTGATGAAGCTTTTTTTCCTTATCTTATCTAAAATGTTTTTAGATAATGTATGTTGGACATTTGCCAGACATGACTATGATGTCATTTTCTATTTTTATTTGCCAATAACTTTATGTAAATAACTTCATTGGAAATTTGCCAATATAAAATGTTGCTGATGAAGTTTTTTTTATTGTTTTATACAATAAACAATGTATATTCACTTTTACTACCAACCAATCTTTACCATTCAGTGATAACAAGCACTTTATTTTACATTTTAAAATTTTATGATGTATTTAAAAGAGTAGTTATTGTTGCAAACTCCATTAGAAATTTGAATTGATATCAGTTTTGGAGAAAGGGAAACGGGGATGTGAAAAAAAAGGGGGGGGGTTTAAATTTTTCTCATTTCAGATTTCATAAATAAAAAGAAAATTTCTTCAAACATTTTTTTGAGAGGATTAATATTCAACAGCATAGTGAATTGCTCAAAGGCAAAAAAAAACTTTTAAGTTCATTAGACCACATTCATTCTGTGTCAGAAACCTATGCTGTGTCAACTATTTAATTTTAGATTTAAAAAGTTTGAAGAAGAAGTCTTTAATTGATTTGTAAAATCTTGACATTTGTTTTGTGTAAAAAAAACCCATGTAATGTCAAAAATTTGATCACAATCCAAATTCAGAGCTGTATCACGCTTGAATGTTTTGTCCATACTTGCCCCAACTGTTCAGGGTTCGACCTCTGCGGTCGTATAAAGCTGCGCCCTGCGGAGCACCTGGTTTGTATTTGTAGGTCAGACATCTCGATTTTTATGGTCATCAGTCAACAGATCAATACTGAACGGAAAACTTAAAGTTGATATTTTTCTCCATAATGCGACTTTTTATTAATTTGAAATGGAACGTGTTTTTTCCTACATTTATTTGAAAGAGGAAATTTCAACATGATGACTATAAACAAAAAGGAGTCATATCATCACGATCATTGATGCACAAGAACTTGATCATATAAATACAACAATGTAATTATCAATTGAAAGATGGAACGAATGAACAAAATATTAGTATGTTGTTGTCCAAATAAACTTGCTTTGTCTTCTCATTTGAATCTCTCCATTCAATAAAGATGTACCGAGGAAGATCTTTGAAGAACAGATTGAAAAAATGATTTGTCTAAGAATTGCAGGAATATTCTAGTGAATGAAATTATTTATTGACTTCACTCTTAAATAGTGGACTGAATAATTGTACATAGCAAGTTGTGAATAAAGAAAACAAAAACTTTAACAGAAAGTGTTTATATTATAAATTTGCAAATATGAGCATACTATTATGTACACCACAAAGGTATATAATTCAAGTTGTTTGCATATACAAGTATTGCAATGAAACTATAACAAAGAAAATCTTACCTCATGAAAAGAGTAAACTATTCAGTCAGAATATGAAATATTTTTTCAGTTCTATTTTTCATGATAATAGAATAAACAAGACAATAATTTCAAAACAATATTTTTTCATTTATTTAGACATTTCATCATTTTGTTTTAGTGAAAGGACTTTACTCTTTGACTGTAAATATTATTATACATTCCAAAATAAGAATAATCTTTATTGTCATATAAACAAATATAAAAACATGTTTGTGACAAAATTAAAAACAAAAATATATATATGTATATATAAAAAATATAAAAAAACTTGTATACATTTAAAACATTTTAGTACCAAACAGCATTCATTGTAACATACACATAACTTTATATTTATATCTATATATTTATAATTTTAATCCCATAGGATTTTATTTTGTCCCATGGGATATTGAAAATCCCATGGGATAATTATAGTCCCATGGGATTTTTTTGGTCCCATGGGACAACAAATATCCCATGGGACAAAAAAAAATCCCATGGGATTTTGCCCTGTCCCATGGGATATTGAAAATCCCATGTTTTTATAAATCAAATAGCAAAATAAAAATGCTAGTAACAGTAGAAAACCAATGAAATTATTGAATCCCATGTAATTCCGCACATTTTGGTTATATTCATGACATTGTAGCTCTTGTTTGAGGCGGCGGCGGATTTGCAAATGAGTGTTTTGCAAATTAAAAGTGTCCAGTGTTGCTGATGCTTATTATTAAACATATACGTTACAAATTTATAAAAAAGTAAAACAAATATGACAACTCATTATATTTGATTCAAATAAGAGATCCAAAAATGTATTCCAAGAACTAATTTTTCATACTTTTTTTTTTTTTTTTTCATTTTATAAAACATAGAAGCATATCATATTTCTGAGAGAAAACACTCGTAGCTTATTTTGAATGAAAATTCCCCAAGAAAACTGAAAATTTTTAACAAGGATTTATAAAGAATATAAAAAGTAGTGGTTTTAGGAAATATGAAAAGAGAAAGACAAGAGAGAAATAAATAAAAAAAATATTGTTCACAGGATATCGAATTGATTGAATACTTATTTTAAAATATACGTTACCTGCTGATGAAACAAATGCGAACAAAAGTAAAACTATAAATACAAATTGAAAATCAGCCATATCCAAAATATGAAACAGAATCCAAGTATTCGAATTTATTCCATTTGTCCAATCGCACCAATGTTACAAACCGTTAGACATCTAATTATAATTTATAAAATTGGTTCCCGACTTTTAAATTACATATTTTAATTGTTAAACTGTTTATTTGTAAGTTAATATAACCTTTTAACCGACTAGATTATGGTGATATATCCTTTGAAGATATTATTTGCCTACGCATCTTTAAATTTTGATAAATATTGATAATAATTTAGACAAGTTTGTGTTTCTAACAACCAAGTTACTGCCCTTGTCAATACAGCGACGCCTTCTGACGAGAAAAGGTGTAATATCTGTATAACACATACATTGTATGTATTATATATATTTAAAAAGTGTTCAACTACACCCAAAATAAGTAAACACATATCTACCATTTGTATCAATGTTCTTAATTTATTCTCTCTCCTTTCACGAGACAATTGATACTTGACTTAGGGAATGATTGTATGGTGTGTTTTTTTTTGTAAAAATAAAAATATTTTGATCCCCAATTTGATGAAAAAAAAAATGTTTTGGTCAAACAGATGACAATTTTTTTTATTCTGAATCCAGATTTTTTCCGGTGCTAAAAAAATTATTCTGATCCACTATTTGATGTAAACAAAATTCTGATCAAGCAGACTACAAAAAAAATATTCTGAATTCATTTCTTCCATATACCATTTATAGTGTAAGATATTGACAAAAAAAAAATATTTGAAAACCTAAATAAAAAATGTTCGCACTTCGCGCGATTTTTTTCTCTCGGACAGACAAAAAATCATACCTCCTACTCCCTTGGAGTAAAATGGTTGCTCCTTTAACGTTCTCTCTTCGAACGGACGCGCATGTGCATATACCGCTATTACACCAAACATAAACAAACGGACGAAATCATACAAAATTATAAGACTGGTATCTTTGATGATTTTCTTTTTTAGCATTGTTTTTAAAGGATGGAATTGAGTTGACCATATTCGACAGATGTGAGGGTCCTATCATTTCTGTACTAGTTAACAAACTCGTCATAGGTACCAGGATTGAAATTCTATATTTACGACAGACGCGCGAACGGACGCACAGACCAGAAAACACAATGCCCCTCTACTATCGTCGGTGGGGCATAAAAAGAAATTAACATTACAAAAAATCTAAACTTTTTTTTTCTAAAAAAAGTAATCATTGAACCATTGAAAATGAGGCCAAGGACAATGGACTTGTGACAGACGGAAATTTCGTAATATAAGACATCTATATACAAAGAATGAAACATCAAGGTCTTCCACCTTCTAAAATACAATGTATAAAGCTTTTTAGAGTTTAGCTAACACCAATGCCGCCACCGGATCACTATCCCTATGTCGAGCTTTCTGCGACAGAATTCGCAGGATCGACAAAAACTGTAAGGTGAACTTTAGATGCCTTTTTTTGGGTACTAAATTAACATTTTCTTTCATTCAAATAGTTTGAATTTTTATTCATTAACGTGTTTTTCTTGTTAAGACTAGTTCAAATGTATTTATGGCTTTCAGGATAACAAACCCCTCTCCTAAATGTAATGTTGATTGAAAACAGAAGAAAATGAACGATGTTTCTTGATATATTCAACAAAACTACAGTCGTACGTGTGGTAGATCAGAAAGTGTTAGCTTCTTGTTATTGCATGAAGAAAAACAAGTAGATTTGTACTTTAATGATAAATTATATCAAATAAAAATTATAAAAATTCCTAAACAAATATTGTAATGACTTAAATTTTCTTGTTACTCAAATGTGTTTGTCTACTTCCGTGACAACTGCGTAGGAAAATGAATAAGATTCTTTGGAATGTTGTCTTTTAAAAGAAAGTTTTCCCCACAAATGTTATCTTCAAGTAGGAACGTTTCTGTAAAAGTGCGAAGAATCAATCTGTACTTTATATAACATGTGGGCGATGACACGCATTTAAGATCTACTAAGCTGTATTTTATAGCAAAACTTTTAGGAATTTTTGGTCCTCAATGCTCTTCAACTTCGTACTTTATTTGGCCTTTTTAACATTTTTTTTTATCCCAGCGTCACTGATGAGCCTTTTGTAGACGAAACTTTCGTCCGTCCGACCGTTCGTTCGTCTGTCCCGCTTGAGGTTAAATTTTTTGGTCAAGGTAGTTTTTGAAAAAATTGAAGTCCAATCAACTTGAAACTCAGTACACATTTCCCCTATGATATGATCTTTCTAATTTTAATGTCAAATTAGAGTTTTTACCCCAATTTCCTTGTCCACTGAACATAGAAAATTAAAGTGCGAGTGGGGCATCCGTGTACTGGGGACACATTCTTGTTTATTATGTAAAAGGATAACGGTATGTAGAATGTGCGTTCTTGTAAGCTCCTCCTACCCGTCAGACAGTTTCCATTTGACCTCGACCTCATTTCATGAATCGGTGAACAAGGTTAAGTTTCATGGTCAATTCCATATATCCGATACTACATATATAAGCAATAGGTCTACTTTTTTTGGTATATGGAATGATTGCAATGTGTACATTTCCAACTGGCAAGTGTCATCTGACCTTGACCTCATTTTCATGGTTCAGTGGTCTTTTTTTAATACTATATGAAATATGTCAACTATATTTGGTGTATGAAAATATTTTATAATGTACATGTCAATCTCGCAGGTTTTATTTGACCTTGACCTCATTTTCATGGTTCCTTGCTCAGAGTATAGTTCTAAGAAACAAACTTAACCATGAAAATGAGGTCACGGTCAGATTGTACATGCTTGACAGACATATACACCGTATAATCCTTCTAAACAATACATCTAGTTGACCTATTGCTTAAAATTTAAGAAAAAACAGATCAAAACAAACAAAACAAAAAACTATAAGCAATAGGTCAACTATATTTATTGCATAGATTGATAACTATAATAATGGATTTATTTAAGACCATCAGTGTTTTCAAAATATAAACAAAGTAATTGCACAAAGTTGAGCTGCAAACTGTCTAGTATATTAAACTAGTTTGCTGTTCTCCATATTTGGGTCTAAAATATCGACATCGGACCCCCTACCCCCACTATTACATTACCGTTAGTGCCAAATGATAAGTACAAAAATAAATCCAAGACAATTACATACCTGCCAACTGTCACTATTTGCGGGGGATTTCCCCCATGGAGGCTCCCAAATTGAAATTTTGAAAGAGCAATTTTGTCCACAATTTAAACAAAACAATTAATTTTACAATGACATTAGGCTAATAAAAGTATGAAGAAGCCAAAAAACCACATTAAAATGTATTTGCAGACCCCCTTGAAGGTTTTTTAGGACTATGACAGCCATCTTGCACGCAAAACCCTCATGGGCATTTTGAAAAGTTGGCAGGTATGGGATTAGCTTTACATAATAGAGAATAATGGGCAAAATTTACATTCTTTTTATAAGAGTACCAAATTAAAAAGACTTCCATCATGAGCCTCGCTCATGGTCTGGATAGCCAAAAGTGTAAGAGGTACAGCATGTGGCCCGAGAACACAGTTATTTCTAAGAATATTTTTTTAGAAATTAGACAATGCATGTGGCCCGAGAACACAGTTATTTCTTATTACAGCTTTTAGACAATGCATGTGGCCCGAGAACACAGTTATTTCTAAGAATATTTTTTTAGACAATGCATGTGGCCCGAGAACACAGTTATTTCTAAGAATATTTTTTTAGACAATGCATGTGGCCCGAGAACACAGTTATTTCTAAGAATATTTTTTTAGAAATTAGACAATGCATGTGGCCCGAGAACACAGTTATTTCTTATTACAGCTTTTAGACAATGCATGTGGCCCGAGAACACAGTTATTTCTAAGAATATTTTTTTTTAGAAATTAGACAATGCATGTGGCCCGAGAACACAGTTATTTCTTATTACAGCTTTTAGACAATGCATGTGGCCCGAGAACACAGTTATTTCTTATTACAGCTTTTAGACAATGCATGTGGCCCGAGAACACAGTTATTTCTAAGAATATTTTTTTAGACAATGCATGTGGCCCGAGAACACAGTTATTTCTAAGAATATTTTTTTAGACAATGCATGTGGCCCGAGAACACAGTTATTTCTAAGAATATTTTTTTAGAAATTAGACAATGCATGTGGCCCGAGAACACAGTTATTTCTTATTACAGCTTTTAGACAATGCATGTGGCCCGAGAACACAGTTATTTCTAAGAATATTTTTTTTTAGAAATTAGACAATGCATGTGGCCCGAGAACACAGTTATTTCTTATTACAGCTTTTAGACAATGCATGTGGCCCGAGAACACAGTTATTTCTTATTACAGCTTTTAGACAATGCATGTGGCCCGAGAACACAGTTATTTCTAAGAATATTTTTTTTTAGAAATTAGACAATGCATGTGGCCCGAGAACACAGTTATTTCTTAGTACATTTATTTAGACAATGCATGTAGCCCGAGAACACAGTTATTTCTTAGTACATTTTTTTTAGACTATGCATGTGGCCCGAGAACACAGTTATTTCTAAGAATATTTTGTTAGACTATGCATGTGGCCCGAGAACACAGTTATTTCTTAGTACATTTTTTTAGACAATGCATGTGGCCCGAGAACACAGTTATTTCTTAGTACATTTTTTTAGTCAATGCATGTGGCCCGAGAACACAGTTATTTCTTAGTATATTTTTTAGACTATGCATGTGGCCCGAGAACACAGTTATTTCTAAGAATATTTTTTTAGAAATTAGACAATGCATGTGGCCCGAGAACACAGTTATTTCTTATTACAGCTTTTAGACAATGCATGTGGCCCGAGAACACAGTTATTTCTAAGAATATTTTTTTTTAGAAATTAGACAATGCATGTGGCCCGAGAACACAGTTATTTCTTAGTACATTTATTTAGACAATGCATGTAGCCCGAGAACACAGTTATTTCTTAGTACATTTTTTTTTAGACTATGCATGTGGCCCGAGAACACAGTTATTTCTAAGAATATTTTGTTAGACTATGCATGTGGCCCGAGAACACAGTTATTTCTTAGTACATTTTTTTAGACAATGCATGTGGCCCGAGAACACAGTTATTTCTTAGTACATTTTTTTAGTCAATGCATGTGGCCCGAGAACACAGTTATTTCTTAGTATATTTTTTAGACTATGCATGTGGCCCGAGAACACAGTTATTTCTAAGAATATTTTTTTAGAAATTAGACAATGCATGTGGCCCGAGAACACAGTTATTTCTTATTACAGCTTTTAGACAATGCATGTAGCCCGAGAACACAGTTATTTCTTAGTACATTTTTTTAAGACTATGCATGTGGCCCGAGAACACAGTTATTTCTAAGAATATTTTGTTAGACTATGCATGTGGCCCGAGAACACAGTTATTTCTTAGTACATTTTTTTAGTCAATGCATGTGGCCCGAGAACACAGTTATTTCTTAGTATATTTTTTAGACTATGCATGTGGCCCGAGAACACAGTTATTTCTAAGAATATTTTTTTTATAAATTAGACAATGCATGTGGCCCGAGAACACAGTTATTTCTTAGTACATTTTTTTAGACAATGCATGTAGCCCGAGAACACAGTTATTTCTTAGTACATTTTTTTTAAGACTATGCATGTGGCCCGAGAACACAGTTATTTCTAAGAATATTTTGTTAGACTATGCATGTGGCCCGAGAACACAGTTATTTCTTAGTACATTGTTTTTAGACAAATTGAATGCATGTGGCCCGAGAACACAGTTATTTTTAGTACATTTTTTAGACTATGCATGTGGCCCGAGAACACAGTTATTTCTAAGAATATTTTTTTAGACTATGCATGTGGCAAGAGAACACAATTATATCTTAGTACATTTTTTAGACTATGCATGTGGCCCGAGAACACAGTTAATTCTTAGTACATTTTTTAGACAATGCATGTGGCCCGAGAACACAGTTATTTCTTAGTACATTGTTTTTAGACAAATTGAATGCATGTGGCCCGAGAACACAGTTATTTTTAGTACATTTTTTAGACTATGCATGTGGCCCGAGAACACAGTTATTTCTAAGAATATTTTTTAGACTATGCATGCATGTGACCCGAGAACACAGTTATATCTAAGTCCATTTTTTAGACTATGCATGTGGCCCGAGAACACAGTTATTTCTTAGTACATTTTTTTAGACAATGCATGTGGCCCGAGAACACAGTTATTTCTTAGTACATTTGTTAGACTATGCATTTGGCCCGAGAACACAGTTATTTCTAAGTACATTTTTTTAGACTATAAATTCAAATAAAAAAATCGCACCGACTCAATCTCAAAAGGATTTCACAGTGTATTGTGCTACTTTAAATAATTCAACAAGGTACAACTCAAAATATGGATAATTGTTTTTAAGATGGTATTTATAATTCAGTTTGACAACTTCGGACATACTATTAAACTTAAAGATCTATTAAACATAGATAAACCTAATCTTTATAAGTATTTAAAAGATAAACCTCTTTTACAGTTTAGTCCGAGGATTACTTTTTAGAATCAATTATTCATTCTTTAGGTAAATTTTTTGACATAAGAGGGGGTGTCACGTGGTTGTTCATTTCCCTTTTCATAGCCTTCATTTTACCCCTATATCCCCACATACCCACTTGTTTTACCCCCTACATCCCAAATCCCCGCCTTTTGAACCCTTTTTATCCCACATCATTTCAAAAACGTGTGCTTTTACCTCACACAAGTAAACCGAAAATAAAAAGTCATGTGTATCTTATCTTACTGAATTCACATGTACCCCCTTTTTTTTTTATGGAGAAATAATATCTCTAACATGCAGTCTAGCTAAAATAATAAAGACTACGCCTTAATATTATTTTCAAGTGGTATAACTCCTAGTTTTCACTTTCAGACTAGTTTCTCAATAAGATTAGCATTTTCTTACAAACAGTAAATATTGACAGAAAAATAAATATATAGAGGGGTGACACGGGGTACTCATTTCATAAGCATACCCCCCCCCCCCCCCCCAAACCCAAACCTCACTCCACTTTTCCTCACTATCCCATCTTTGTTACCCCTTTATCCCACATCCCTAAAGCATCTTTTCAAAATGTTCAGATCAGGTGAGCTATAGAACTTCAGTTTATGGAAACTTTGCAGTGGCGTATCACCAGTGTAGCAGTACAAATATTTGTTAAGCTTTGGGATGGGTTTCTCCTCCCAGATCTCTGCTTACCATTTATTTTCAATTGGTCTACGCCACATAGTTTAACCTTTCTTATACATGTTTATTGCTTTGTTGGACCAACAATTTTAGCAGCAGTTATCCCTCTTCTGTCTAATTTTTCGTTTTGCCATTAGTTTGTTCCTATTTTCATATCACTCCACAATCATCGTGAAGCCATTGGGCATTGATAAGACATTATCACTTCCTTACTTCCAGATAGCTACCCTTTCTTTTGACTTAAGGGCATACGATACAGTTACAGGGGAAGTAATGACGTTGCTAACGTAAAATGTTATTTTCGCGACGTCAAACTGTGACATATCGGGAAAAGATGCATTTTTCGACTAATTTTTATCATTCAGACTGATTTAATTTGAAAACGAGTGCATGGACCCCCATTTTTTAAAACGAAATTTTGTTTCATTTTGCAGGGAGATTATTTGGACCAAATTTTATAAAACTGTAAAAAGTGCAATTTTTTAAATTTTGAAAAATATACAGCAAAAAATGACGTTTTTTTCAATTCATGACCATTTGATTAATATGAGTTATTTCTGAACACAAAATGCATAAATTGTTTGAAAACTTATAAAATACAGACATTACAAATTGTTTAACAAAAAACAATTTGTGTTTATCTTTTAAAACAAAAAAGTTATGTCTCTCTTTCGAAAGGGAAAGTACGGCCACAAATCCGAATTTTGAGCAAATATACACAATTTCGACCTCATTTAACTCAAAAAGTAGCACACGAAGGTATATTTTTTATTACATATTTGATTTAATCAGGTAAAAAATAGCCTATATGCAAATTTTCTTCAACTTGTAAATACGGGATCAAAACTGTATCGTATGCCCTTAAGCAGCGGGGTGGGCTTAGAGAGCGTACTACGCTTTTTTCCGGGTTTTTTTTTTGCGTTTTCTGTAATTACGCCCCTTAGAAATTCCTGGATCTGCATGTTATTTCGCCACTGATTGCGATACACTTTTCACAATTTTTGCTATTCGTCAGGTCTCTGAAATAAAGCAACAACAAAAAACTGACTATTGTGCTTATTTATTTAACTTAATCCAATCAAATTGCATAAGATTCAATAACAATGACCACTCCACATCATAACCAGTAAAAGGGATAAACTGGGGAGGGAGAGTATGTCAAATATTTTGCAATAACGAATAAAAAATTGTCAACCAAAAGTTGTGCTATAATTTCATAAACATGTCGTTCTGTATTGGAATAGTTTTTGGATCTTTCATTTAAGGCAATGGAAAGTTTTGGCTACAAAAG
Source organism: Mytilus galloprovincialis (assembly GCA_037788925.1). NCBI lineage: Eukaryota > Metazoa > Mollusca > Bivalvia > Mytilida > Mytilidae > Mytilus > Mytilus galloprovincialis. The sequence goes on along the minus strand of CM075342.1, from coordinate 11,535,357 downwards.
TCTACATAATTATTGACTTCATACAAAAAATTCGCGCTTTTAAAACATTAAATGATTCAGAAGTAATAAGCGACTTTAAAGTAAACTCATTGTTAAAACCCTGCAAATAAATTCATTCTTATTGATGTAGTGGTTTTTTCATAAAGTGCGTTGGAATGAACAGTGGTATAGCAAACATCGAATTCCCTCACAAAATGTTATCAATTTCACAAAAAGTCGTAAGTGAAAGTCCTAAGTTTTGTACTTAAGATTTTCCTAAGAGTTGTCTTAGGAGATTTTCACAAAACGTATCATGACTCTCCAGGATGGATCCTAACCCTTGTCTACCAAAGATGACTTACATCTATGATGTTTGTCTTGTCTTTCAGAAAATGAATGACTCTGAATTCCCACCTGGTAAGTCTGACAATACATACACCACGTTTTGTTAATTTTTTTTAATGTACACATATTGCCAAATGGATGTATAAAACAATGTTGTTATCGAAATTAGGGTTTCTCAAGCTACAGAGTTCAGAATTATTAATATTTCAAGTTAAATGACTATAAGTGACTTCGCCGATTATCGAAGTAATAATTAACCATGTTTACTGTAATCAAAAGATGTTCGCCTGCATTTTATACAATTATAAATTTACATTGCATAGAAAACTAAATGGATTTACCTCCAAACCGAATTTTTACATTTTTCTATAAAAGAGAAGCAGAAGATACCAAAGGGGTAAATTAGTCAAATACATAAGTCGAACAAAAAACAATGCCATGTATATTTAGAAATAAAACGTTTTTTTTTTTAAATCATCATAACCTTATTGGGCCATTCCAGTTAATTTCTGACATGTGGGGATGGATGGGGAGATTTTATTTTATACCTATCAGAAAAAACATCATGAAAATCTACCCATCAGATCTATAAATCAAGACCTATCAGATGTAGAGTTTCTGTTCATATTGGGTGGATGGGCTTTCATGGGAAAAATTGACCTATCAGAATTTTTTACTGATAGGATTGTACCCATCAGAATTTTAAATACAATACCAGATAATGCATGATACGCAACTGTCTTCATTCCAAAGCACCCCTAAGATCTGAAATAGGTATTTTTTGTAACCCCTAAGATGTAATTATTTTTTCATATTTACTGCTGCAAGACCCTCAGAAATTTCTGCGTATAAGTGTACGTGTCAGATGAAAAAACCCAAAATTTCACCCTTAAGATGTATAAATTTCACTCCCCTCAGAAAGGACCATCCATCCCCCTTTAGCAGATATTAACTGGAATGGCCCATTCCCAGTCAATTATTTCAAATCAAATGCAAAAAAATCGGTAACATTTTTTTTCACCTGTCTCGGGATTTCGTGTTGCTTTTCTTTCTTTTTACTGCAACTTGTTTAAATCAAGGATTAATTTTGTATAGTTAAGAGGCCCCTCATGGGGGGGGGTCCTAGTAATCACATAATCACCATTTTTTTGCCAATATAATCACATAATCATTAAATATTTGCTTATCTTTAGTAATCAAATAATCATAAACTAAAAATACAGTCCTAGGTAATCAAATAATCATGAAATATTTGGCTTAATAATCAAATAATCATTAAAAAAACGGCCAAGTAATCACATAATCAAAAACCCCATGAGGGCCCTCAGTTAACAAAATCCTTGTTTAAATATACACCGTCATTTCAACAAATAGTTTGAAATCAATAATCTTGAAACAGGTAAATATCATACGACGCAGGCGTATTCGATGTATTTTCCTCTCTCTAAATGCCAGTGCTAATTTTGTCAGTTGTGACAACATTTATTTGTTTTTATCCCTCAATATTTCGACGATAAATCGGTAAGTTGTCGCAAATTAATAAGAAATGAAATGAGAAGTTGAACAAGGTAATTTGAATATGCATACGATTTTTACTTTCGTTTTAGACAATTCAATTACTCGCACTTCACTAAACGTTAAGCTATATGGGCGGTTAGTCTGTTAATCGGGTCGGTTATAGTCTGTTAAGTGATCTTAAGTGTTACACGCACAATTTAATGTTATGAAACTCCGTTAAATATACAGATTTTTGACATAATTTATTATAAGAACCATATCATACTAGTATCTGAATTGTTTGAAAGGTCTTTCCTGTAAAAAGGATGTTTTTGTAATGTACTCCTAACGATCTTTCATTTGATATACGACAAGCATACCTTCTGAAAACTTTGTAATGACCCCATCCACCTTTATTTTTTTTAAATCCGAAGTATGATATTTGTAATGTTAACATGATTACCGTTCATTTGATATGCGGCAACACCATATTCTAGAAAGTTTGATTTCTTGCACTCAATTTTTAGAGGTCAGGAATTTGATATTTGAAATGTACACATCCTGACTCTCCAGGATGGATCCTAACCTTTGTCTACCGAAGATGACTTACATCTATGATGTTTGTCTTGTCTTTCAGAAAATGAATGACTCTGAATTCCCACCTGGTAAGTCTGACAATACATACACCACGTTTTGTTATTTTTTTTAATGTACACATATTTATGTTAAAAAACCAATTTTTGATTGCCAAATGGATGTATAAACATGAACAATGTTGTTATCGAAATTAGGGTGTCTCAAGCTACAGAGTTCAAGAATTATTAATATTTCAAGTTAAATGACTATTAGTGACTGCGCCGATTACCGAAGTAATAATTTACCATGTTTACTGTAATCAAAAAATGTTCGCCTGCATTTTATACAATTATAAATTTACATTTCATAGAAAACTAAATGGATTTACCTCCAAACCGAATTTTTACATTTTTCTATAAAAGAGAAGCAGAAGATACCAAAGGGGTAAATTAGTCAAATACATAAGTCGAACAAAAAACAATGCCATGTATATTTAGAAATAAAACGTTTTTTTTTAAATCATCATAACCTTATCCCCAGTCAATTATTTCAAATCAAATGCAAAAAAATCGGTAACATTTTTTTTCACCTGTCTCGGGATTTCGTGTTGCTTTTCTTTCTTTTTACTGCAACTTGTTTAAATCAAGGATTAATTTTGTATAGTTAAGAGGCCCCTCATGGGGGGGGGGGGTCCTAGTAATCACATAATCACCATTTTTTTGCCAATATAATCACATAATCATTAAATATTTGCTTATCTTTAGTAATCAAATAATCATAAACTAAAAATACAGTCCTAGGTAATCAAATAATCATGAAATATTTGGCTTAATAATCAAATAATCATTAAAAAAACGGCCAAGTAATCACATAATCAAAAACCCCATGAGGGCCCTCAGTTAACAAAATCCTTGTTTAAATATACACCGTCATTTCAACAAATAGTTTGAAATCAATAATCTTGAAACAGGTAAATATCATACGACGCAGGCGTATTCGATGTATTTTCCTCTCTCTAAATGCCAGTGCTAATTTTGTCAGTTGTGACAACATTTATTTGTTTTTATCCCTCAATATTTCGACGATAAATCGGTAAGTTGTCGCAAATTAATAAGAAATGAAATGAGAAGTTGAACAAGGTAATTTGAATATGCATACGATTTTTACTTTCGTTTTAGACAATTCAATTACTCGCACTTCACTAAACGTTAAGCTATATGGGCGGTTAGTCTGTTAATCGGGTCGGTTATAGTCTGTTAAGTGATCTTAAGTGTTACACGCACAATTTAATGTTATGAAACTCCGTTAAATATACAGATTTTTGACATAATTTATTATAAGAACCATATCATACTAGTATCTGAATTGTTTGAAAGGTCTTTCCTGTAAAAAGGATGTTTTTGTAATGTACTCCTAACGATCTTTCATTTGATATACGACAAGCATACCTTCTGAAAACTTTGTAATGACCCCATCCACCTTTATTTTTTTTAAATCCGAAGTATGATATTTGTAATGTTAACATGATTACCGTTCATTTGATATGCGGCAACACCATATTCTAGAAAGTTTGATTTCTTGCACTCAATTTTTAGAGGTCAGGAATTTGATATTTGAAATGTACACATCCTGACCTTTCATTTGATACACAACAACCATACATTAGAAGACAATTTATTTTTTGCACTCAATGACCCCACCCAATCCTTTTTTGGGGACGTCAATTTGATATTTGAAATGTACGCTTTATGGACTGTCATTTGATATGCGACAAGCTAACCATCTGAGAAGTTTGAAATTTTGCACTAAATGACGCCCACCCTGCACACTGGGATGTAACGGGGATTTAAAATTTTCATTTTTGAGTAGAGCTCATTAAGACCTTCAATTTGATATATCAAATGACCCTATTGGCAAAGTGCAATATCAATTATATAAATAGAACTTGTGAAACTTACAAAGTCAATGCAAAACATGAAAATTTCAAATTGATTTATTCTTTCATAGAATGTTTGTGTATTTGGTTAAACATATAACCATGTTAAACTCTTCAATTTCTAAATCATTTCAGGTGGTAACCTGTTGTTGATTCAGAAATACATGCCTCCGCACGCATAATTTTAAACTGCATTATCTCTAATGCGACAGCAGATATCTCAAATCTGCTAAGTGATGAATGATCTGCAGTTGAAGTACAACGGTGTAGAAAAAAAATTAACGATTCCAAGGTTCATCATGGTCACACTGAATTATCAAATATATAATGCAATACCAAACTTGAAAACCAGAAGTTGTAGAGACATGGGACTACCACTATTTACCTCAGGGCCACTTAAATTGTCAAGTATCACAAGGTCAAGGTCATAGTTCACTTTGAAGGTCAAGGAAAAATTTCATCATGACCTGACATTGAATTACTGATCAATTTTTCAGTTCAGAGTAGGTTGATATCTGTTACTTTATAAAACATATTTACACCATAATAGACTTTTAAGAAGTCGGGAAGTTTTGAGCATTATATGTAAAATGTAGAGCTGGCCGAGAGGAAAATTTTATACGCTGTATGTATGCAGCAATTCCTTATCATTTTCTTAATGTGAAAGCTTGAAATTGCAGCGTAAATTTTTTTTGCAATCGGTGACCTTTGATCTTGAGTGCAAATTGAAGGTCATATGAACCTAAGATTATTGATGTAGGTTCCTAATCTAGGACTTCCGATTCCCGAAATACATTTTTTTTAAAATTGTGTATATTTTCTCAAGGGAGATAACTCCTTAGAAGGGTTAGTAACAAACTAATTGTTCATGATGAGGTGTATCGATGGTCCTAATTTGTATTGATAACTCCAATAGAAAAGTTGTCAAAAAAATGTTGGAAGAAAAAAAGAAAAAAAACAGTGAAAAAAAAAACATTAGAAAAACAATGCACGTAGGGAGACCTTAGAAAAGAACAGTGTCTGCCAAAATGATATATATCATAGAACATTTTCCACCTGTAAAAAACGTTTCATAGTCTGCGCAGTTATCAGTAAAACTAAAACGCGTCGCTCAAGTATGGTGTATTTATAGTTATATACGCAATACGCATAGCAATTTTTTGGAGAAAAGGCGAAAAAAAAACATTTTTAGATATCATTTTAAGGACACAAAATAGTACTTTTGTTCTAAAAAAATAAATTGACATTAGTAAATATTTCATAATTGTAATTAAACGGAAGTAATACCACATTTCAGTGAATAAAAGGGGACTCAAGTCTGTTAATGGGTTGGACAATTTAAACTGTGTCAGTTAAGAGTTAATCAGCCACGATTATAGTTTTGCCACCTTTATAATTTTCCATTGAAAAAGTTTAGAATGATATGAACTTGAGAAGAAAAATGACAACACGGTGCAACAGTATCCTTTTAGCCAGAGCATTTTTATCTCGACTTTCTTTGCCCTTTATTGCAGGGTGTGTTATTTCAATATAGCGTGATATGGATTGGCCGCTGGAATATGCACGAATTTACCATCAACGTTTTGAGTCAGTCTTATATTTTGTGTCTGTTCAAAGTCTGCAACATTTATGAATCTGTCATGTGTTACAATGCAGCTGGTTAAATTCCATGCGTTTTCCGATATGCATTGTCATCGACATTTTTTGCCAGGGACAATGTCTGTACCAAGTAAGGAATATGACAGTTGTTTTCTATTCGTTAGTAAGACGTGGTTCTAAACAATAAATTTACATTAGTAAGTATTTTTTTCTATCAATATTTGTGCTGGGTGTTGCTTAACTTATATTATATGCGACCACTCTTGGATGAAATTAATATTACTTTGATATTACACTTTTTTAACCATTTTTATCAATTTTCAATTTCCATTGTCTAAATTTATACTAGTTGTTCATAGATTATAAAGTACTAAATGGGGCCCCCATTACCCGCAATGCTATTTTTAGCAATTATCTCCTTAAAAGGCGTTTTTAATAAACTTAAATATATATGGTCCCATGGCTTTTCTTGGTGAATTTTGGCGCTTTTTACGATTTCTTACGATTTCGCAGTAAATTTTCCCTAATTTTGATCAACATTAAAAAAAATATTCCGACCCTTCATCCTATACATTTAAGGACATAGTTGTGCTTGCATGAAACTTTATTCATAATGCTTTCCAGAAAAAAAATACATAAATGATATAACAACCAATCACAGAGAGCCATCTATTTTTATCTCTATGTCATGTTCCCTTCATAAAATGGTTGCGCCCATGTAATTCTATTTGGTACATTGTAACCTTCATGTGTTGTTTCCGTATATATTAGCCACTCGTCTTGAACCTACCCATTTGCTCCGATAACTACCCATACTATACTTCTAATACCGCTCAGAACTCTCAACAGACCAATTAACAGACCGGGTTTTATACATCCGACCCATTAACAGATCAGATTTTTAATAAAAAAAAAAAAAATGATTTATGTCACCAACATACAGATTTTCGTGTAGATTTTTCACATAATGATATTAATTTGGTTAACAAACATAATGCTTGTCTTTTTTTCAATGTTCAAAATATTGCACGCAAGTAAAATAAACCAACTTGTCATTTTGTGTACCGTTTGATTTTGTGTGTGTAAAATGTGTATGAATTTATTGATTAGTAACCCGCCACTTCATTTTATTGATCGTTTATCGAAGCTAGAAAAAATAAATAATTACACCGCTACATTCAGTTCACTAAACTGTTTTGGCAGACATGAATAGTTTTATGATAAAAATATACTAGTATTTAAAAAGATATACAATGAAACATACTGACCTTGCAATGATTTTCTCGATAACACCACAATTGATATACTAGTTTGATTTGGTTCTTATAATATATCAAAAATCTGTATATTTAACGGAGTTTATATAACATTAAATTGTGCGTTTACTCTTAATAGACTTTAGCCAATCTTATTAACACACCAACCGCCCATATAGCCGCATACTCAATATAGATTAACAGACCAATCTCTCGGTTAATCGAGTGACGGTTGTGATGTTATTGCGATATGTATCGGTTATATATATATTTGAACCTGAAAAATGAAATCAATATTTGTATTTTGAATACTTACATTTTCATGTGTGTTGTACGGTTATTGTCTTTTTGGCATATAAACCGACTTTGATATAACAACCAAACTAAGTTAATTGGTTCTGTCATTCATTTTTTTCAGGTAGCCCCTGACTAGGGTTATAATGGATTCCAACCATCTTCTAGTTGCAGCGATAGATTTCGGAACCACATACTCTGGCTATGCTTTTTCAACGAGAAGTGATTTTGAGAGAGATCCTCTCAAAATTCGTGCTAATCAAGCATGGAATGCGGGTGGAAGGCAACTGCTCTCATTAAAGACACCAACAGTTATTTTACTTGATAAGGACAAGAAGTTTGTTTCATTCGGTTATGAAGCAGAAAACCAGTATTCCGACCTTTTGATGGATAACGAACATGAAGATTTTTACTACTTTCATCGATTTAAAATGAAACTTCATAAAAATAAGGTATAGTAAATGTCATTGCTATCATTGAAAGGTGGAATTCACACTATGTAAGACATACAGTCATTTATGATATAGCTGGTACTACAAGCATTCAAATAATTATCTTATTATGTGATGATACTTAGTTTATACATATTTATTTATAGTGGATTGAGAAACAAGTTATTACAACTTATATTAATCCGTTGCCACTTTGCGTGTACGAATGGTGCCTTGTAGCGGCATTATTGAAATACTCATTATCGTCAATGCCACTGTCCTACGGGTAGTCCATGTATCACGATGATGGCCAGTTCCTCAATAACTATATACATTTATTTCCCGTGGCTGAGGGAGATATGAAGATTTGTTCACCAAAGAAGATTCATATTTCACGAGGGCTTTGCCCGAGGGAAATATGATTTTTCGAGGGTGAACAAATCTTCATATCTCTCGAAGCTAAGGGAAATGAATGTTTTATTCCACTGCCTATGCGTTATTTACTTACTGAATATAATATATTAATGTATATACGTTTGTTTTCTTATCAGCTTAATAGCTAAACACGGAATTAACATTGATAAACAGTACGGATCAAAAGTAAATTAATGGTCTTTTTATTTTAACGCTGGAATAAATTTAAACACGGTAATGACTTTAAAAACGCTATTTAAATAAAATCACCTTCAAAACGGTATGTACATTAACCGCGCGTAACGTCATACTACGAAGTCTCGATATACAGAGGGGAATATGATGTTCAGAGGGGAATATGATACTCAGAGGGGAATATGAAGTTTTGTTCGACGTCTCGTGTTATAGTTTCAACCAATCAAATGTTGATTTCACTATCAAAATCAACATGCAGTGGAATAATTATGTTTATTTCATTGAGGCATGTTTTTAAATATTCTCATAACTTCAAATTGTTGAAAGCAAATTCTCGAATTATTGCAAGATTTCTATAGGAAAGAATGAAGACCAGTCATAGTGACGTAAAAGTCCGTTATTGACCATTTTTCTGGTCCGTTTATTTCTGTGAAATATCGATGGCTTTTTTTTTGGCCTTTTTTTCTACTTAAAAAATAAAGAATGTCATGTTTCCCCTTGGTATCCAATAATAAAAGCTAATTCTTAACCGATATGAAATAAACTACTTTCTATGAAAGGGGAGGTATGAACGCTAACAGATAGCTTTAACACTGCACATTCAATACTAAGTACATACATTTGTACCAGTCGTTGGTTTGCTATCTGTCACAATACTGTTTTTTAAGGTCCTACGGTAACATAGTTGGCAAAACCGCTGATACTGTGCACAGCCACTAGATCAACTTGACTTTATAAACATATAGCTTTTGTAAGTCTAAAAATGCATTTACTCTTCGGCCTTATAAAGGGTTTTGAATAAAGGCAACAGTAGTATACCGCTGTTCGAAATTCATAAATCGATTGAGAAAAAAACAAATGGGGGTTACAAACATAAACTGAGGGAAACATTTTATACGCCAGACGTAGTTTGACACGTAGTTTGACACAGTTCATGATTTGTAAAATAAAATAGAAAAGTACAATATTCAACATTTTTGATTTTACTGATTTCTTTGGTTGTTTGCAAAAGAAATGTATTTGTTATTCGGTTAAGAAGCAGAACATTAGTATGCCGAATATAAACTATGTAAACAAACTTATACGCAATTACTTTTTTTGCTTTAAATCAACCATTTACAATTAAATGTTCATTTGATAATCGAATAAGATTTCACCATAACTTCATAGAATTATTATACAATACTGTGGATTCATTAATATTCGTTGGATACCAATTTTCGTGAATTTCGTTGGTACATGGAAACCACGAATTTAAATATTCAACGAATTGCAAATTTTCTAAAGGAATGTTTGCAGACTTTGCCAAAACCACGAATATACAAGTTTTTCTTAAACCACGAAAATTGGTATCCACGAAAATAAATGAATCCACAGTAACAGTAATTGGGAGTATACGGATACGAACAAATTTAATATGTTGTCAAAAATTAGGAGCACTGTTAGCAGTGGTTGTTGTTTGTTACTGTTTGTCATAATTGTTCTTCGGTTATTGTTTTGATCATAACTCCAGCTAAATCCGTGTAAACATATAGCGAAGGAATAATCAATTTTACTTTTGTCACTTATGCGGTATGGGTTTCATTCATTGTAGAAGGCCGAAGGGTGACTTATGATTACAGACGTCTACGTTATTTGATAACTGGTTAAGAATTGTCTTATTGGCAACAACACCATACCTTTTATTTTGTTTTTAAATAAAATTGCGGGTCCTTTAATATCCAAAACTTCAATCAATAAATGGCAATTATACAAAAACATATAATTTTTATTGCAGCATTTGTCAGCAGCTTCAATGATTGAGGACATAACTGGAAAGTCAGTATTAGCAATGGATGTGTTTTCATTGTCCATTCAAGCTCTGAAGGATCATTTGATGGAAACATTAGACAAAAGGGGTATTGGAATGAGAGTAAAAGACATACGATGGGTACTTACTGTTCCAGCAATCTGGACTGATGCAGCAAAACAATTTATGAGAAAAAGTGCTGAAAAGGTAATGGTGTTCGCGCGCGCGCACACGCGAGAGAAAGAGAGATAGAGCAACTCCCAATATGATGACTACTAAAATGAAGCTAGCTAAGGTACCTATAGTTGTCGGTTTAATACAGCAGGTCAAGAAAAACGCTGTCAGAAAACAACAGTTCCAAAAGGTTTCATGAAGTCTTTAATATATATAAAAAAAATCAATCATAGAATACGCTATATTTGTGAGAGGTTAGTAAGTATTCAAAGCGTCAAACGATCAAATGAAAGAAAACTTCCAAGCGAAATAGTACACAGGTGGGCCTTTCTATTGAGATATTTGAATACTTTACCGAGTTAAACATATCCGTGTTTTGATTTATGTTAAAGTTCCACTAATGTCAAAATATAGAACACTACAGAAATATATTAACTTTACCTGTATTTTTCAACCTATAGATAATGAATAAAGTCCTACACTATGGGAACATATGTGCATTTAAACATACTTAACATATACACACTGTGAAAATTGTAAATAAACTTGAAATTGTTATGTTGTGGCCAAACCGGTTTTGGGGGTGAACACTAAATTTTCCAAAAATATCTGGAGGCCTGTGAGATGACTTAATTTGTTTAAAATTGGTATAGACGAATACTGTTACATGTAATGCAGTACAAGCTAGTGTTTATTTGTCAAATAAATATGTTTCAATGACATTTTTGTCCAATTTCTGTATTTTACCTTTGATATTCGTTCACTTAGATACACGAAATTAACTGAAACTCGTAAATCAAAACATTTTCTTAAAAATTTGTAAGGGTTCCGCGGAACCCAGTGTCTCGCCTACTTTTGCTGTAAATCGCAGGCTCAACAAAAATGAGGAAAAAAATCAATAAAAATATTCCTCTTGATACTATCTTTTGATTGTAAGAAGCTTCTGTCCAAGTTTGGTAAAAATCCAGGATAGTTTATGAATCTAATAAATGGTTTAAAACTTTATCTGCAGACTGTATGTAATGGTTACTGGAAGAAAAACTAAGTCCATTTATAAGTAAAATACAGATACACAGGTACAAAATATTAACAAAATTTCCTTCTAGATACTAGCTTTTGATCATAAACAAGCTTCTGTCCAAGTTTGGTACAAATTAAAAATGGTATAAGAAAGTTATTAAAATTTTTAAAAATTTAACCACAGAATGAATGTGTTGTTTCCTGGCAGAAAATCTAAGTCCATTTAAAAGTAAAATACGGAAAAAATGGATTTATTTTTTTACAAAATTTACTTCTGGATACTATCTTATGATCATAAACAAACTTCTGTCCTACTTTGGTACAAACCTAGTATAATTTAAAGAAGTTTTAAAAAATCAAAAATTTAACCAAAGAGTGAATGTAATGTTTCCCCGCAGAAAAACTAAGTCCATTTATATTGATTGATTGTTGGTTGCTTTACGCCGCTTTAGCACAAAAAGGCAATATCGCGGTGAAAGTCCATTTATAAGTTTAATACGAAAAAAATGGATTTTTTTATTTTACAAAATTTACTTCTGGATACTATCTTATGATCATAAACAAGCTTCTGTCCAAGTTTGGTACAAAACCAGTATAGTTTAAGTAAGTTATTAAAATTTCAAAAACTTTAACCACTGAGTGAATATTTGTGGACGCCGCCGACGACGACGACGCTTAGTCTCGCTTTTTCGACTAAAGTCGAACGCTCGATAAAAATCAACACTAGCTTGTACTGCATTATATGTTACAGTATTCAGTTATACCAATTTTAAACAAATTAAGTCATCTCGCAAGCCTCCAGATGTTATGAAAATTAAGTGTTCACCCCCAAAACCAGTTTATTTACAATTTTCACAGTGTGTATATGTTAAGTATGTTTAAATGAACATATGTTCCCATAGTGTAGGACTTTATTCATTCTAGGTTGAAAAATACAGACAAAGTTTAGATGTTTATAAAGTGTCCTATATTTTGACATTAGTGGAACCTTAAGATTTATGATCCCTTTTGTGGCCTGTCAATTACAAAATTTTCAAACTGCAAGTATTAAAACAGCAAAGTCCTAAACAATCTTTATATTCCAAAACACCACGTGCTGAGTCACCAAAGTCCAGCGCACCATAAAAGGTATACTTGAATTGGTCCTTATTTATATTTGTTTTAACCAATATTTAAATTTATAAACTTCCTCTATCTATCAAGCATCGAATTGCCAAATATGAGTGTACAAGGGGAAAGGCTATGGATTTTCAAAATTTTTTCCCATATTTTTAGCATTAAATCAACACAAGGGTAGAATAACGAACACACCGGCAACAAGGTCCGTGTTTACAGGCTAGTGATACAGTAGTTGGACTTCTTAGACCACTCAGCCACCGAGTCCCCTATTCTATCAAGAATAAGGTAGACTATATCAAAACACATTCTAGAAAGATGTAGAAGTTGTGAAAGATACACGCAATGTGATGCAATAAAAAGAAAGATCAATCCAAATAAGGACAGTTTTGAATGGTAACTGTAAATGGCAACGTAAAACCGTATCTAGTTTTAGTTGCAATTTTCTATTTTGTACAAGTGTAATGTTATATTTGTTATTCTCATCGGATTTTGTCTAATGCTTAGGTCGTTTCTGTGTGTGTTACATTTTAATGTTGTGTCGTTGTTCTCCTATTATATTTAATGCGTTTCCTTCAGTTTTAGTTTGTTACCCCGATTTTGTTTTTTTCCATCGATTTACGAGTTTTTTTTTACAGCGGTATACTACTGTTATCGCCTTTATTTAACACCAAGGCATCTGCTTTACTGTAATTAGTCGGAATTTTCGGCACTTTGAGTTGATTATTTATTACCTAAGGCTGACAAAACATCTAATAAAACCCTTTATGTATTGATCTAATAATATCAACTCAAATTATTTGATTTGAAAGTAATGATGAACGAGACATTTGCGAATTTATCATTATTATTGAAATTTTATAAATATACTTAAATAAGCGATTTTCAATTCTCACGAGTTGTTACAGGCCTCAAACATAAAGGAAATATCCATATCATTTACATATCATTTACATATCATTTACATATCATTTACATTGATAGTCGTTTCAAGCTTGTTTTTCCAAAAAAATATAGCATTATATATTATTCTGCAAAGTGCTTATTCCAAAATAACACAGTTCCTTTTATTTATATTTAAACAATTTGGCAGCATCATGATATGTTTATAATAATTATAACAATATGAAAATATGCATTTGTACACAGCAAAACTGAAAAAAATGACTTCTTTGTACAGTAAAACTATTCACTTCCGTATGCATTCATAAAGTATTTTAAGGACGATACTTTGAATTCTTGAAGGCAGGAATACCAGGAGAAAATTTACTGATTGCCTTGGAACCTGAGGCTGCTTCTATATACTGTCAATATCTTCCAACTGAAAAATTAAATGGTGCCGCAGAAGGATTCACGATGTCTGAAGTCGGAACGAAGTATATGATCATAGACTTAGGAGGTGAATATTAACATGTAGATCACTTTATATATCAATAGCAATAAATAGTAATAAACCACCTATACTGAAATTATTTGTCACCTGACAAATTAATTTGATAATTTTATTTTCATTCTTTTTCGCATACAACTTTTTTTTCTGGAAATAAACAAGATGAACTGTTAAAGATATTGCCACATTGATACATATAAGCCTTTCAAATTCAAATATATACAAACAAGAGGTGGAAGATACACAATAAATACTCAAACGCATACGTCGGAGACAAACTTACAACGCTATGGCAAAGAACGAAAGATGAAGAACAGATAAACAGCACTCTATAAAACAGAACACTAAAGATTAAGTAACACGAACCCCGTCACGATCTGGGTGTTTTGGAAGGGTAAGCAGACACATGTGGCATCCGTCGTGTTAATCACGTAATTACACCTTCAGTGATTTGACAATCGAGAAAAAGATGACGGGACTACAGTTACTGCAAGTTTATAAACATATCCGTCGTCACGTGTGAAAAAACAGTCCATAACGGTCAACTAGCACGCGTATAATTCTGGAAAGAAGTACTAAATTATAATCCTGGTACCTTTGATAACTATTTACACCTGTTTATCGGGCAAACGATGAAGTGATTTTAGACCAAATACTTTTACATTACAATTATTTCTAAAATGATTATCTGTTGATATGAACTGTCATTATACAGACACATATTTGTTCAAAAATCTTTTTTTGCGAGTTTTTGTACAGGAATGCAATGCTTCATTACATTAACCGGACAATTAGGAGATAACTGTATTGTATTTTAAGCTCCGACGGCATCAATTGGGGATTTGATGGTCGCAAATTAAGTTTACTGGCGACGCGTTAGCGGAGACAGTAAACGGGTATTTGCGACCATCAAATCCACAATTGATGCCGTCGGAGCTTAAAATACAATATTGTTATCTCCATTCTAATGAAACTGACAGAAAACAACGTTAAAACATGTATTTCAAATCTGTCATATGCCGTCTGCGCATGCGCGTACGTCCCATAGCATCAATTGTCAATTGATGCCATGTAAGAAAGTGACGTTATCCAATCAAAATGAACGTTACAAACGTTGTTGCATTAGAATTCTCTTTTGATGAAGTTTCCAAACCGTCAAGTAGAGTGGACTAAGATGGATTTTTGAATACAGAAATTGTTTCAAAATTTTAGTAAGACGAATAATGCAACTGGGGGAAAACGACAGTCAGTAAGAAGAATTTGTCTTCTGAATCCGATGCATATGTCTTTATACAGTTTTTCTTGAAATTGTTATAATTAATCTCGCATTTTTGCCCATTCTTCAAAAGTCGCAATAACATATGCGATCATATGCACGCAATAATTTCTGCATTTTCTGTTAAAATGTTTGGTTTTAGCCTTCCTGAGTAAAGTATATCCGGAAAAGCGCACCGGACGCACAAACATTGTAACGTTTATTTTTGATTTTACAGGGGGTACCGCAGATATGACTGTCCACGAAAAAAAAGAAAATGAAAAATTAAAGGAATTATGCCAAGCTACCGGTGATGCATGTGGTGGAACATCCATTGATAACGAATTTTTTCAGTTGCTGGTAAAAATTGTTGGAGCACCTTTAATGTATAGTCTGTCAAAGGATAATCCGTCAGCTTATTTGGATCTTTTCAGAGAATTCGAAACTATAAAAAGAACAATAAACCCCAACAAATCAGGGAAGGTGAATTTTACCATCCCCTTTGTTGCTATAGATACTCTCTGTGAAAAGAATTTTGGAGAAGATTTTAAAAGTACTGTCTCTTCTTGTTCCATGAGCGATAAAATTTCCCTTCGTCACGACAAAATGAGAGCTGAGGCAGATGTCCTGAAAGGTCTATTTTCAAAGTCAATGGATGATATTGTAGGTCATATTTCAAAGTTAATCAAACAATGTGAAGGTATTTCCATGCTGCTCCTAGTGGGTGGGTTTTCAGAATCAGAAATGATTCAGCATGCCATACAGAAGGAATTCCCTGATATACGAATCATTATCCCTGAAGATGCCGGGTTGTCTGTATTAAAAGGAGCTGTTCTCTTCGGTCATAAACCAGATTATATATCATCACGCGTCACGCGGTATACATATGGCATTGGAACTAGATTAGATTTTAATCGAAATATTCACGATCAAACAAGACTTGTCATAATTGATGGAAAAGAAATGTGTAAAAAATGTTTTTGGCCTATCATCAAGTCAAACCAAACAACTACAGTTGGAACCAAAGTAAGAAACAGACTTCATAGCACAAAGAAATTTGAAAAACGCCTTGTCCTTCCTGTTTACGCTTCATACAAAGAATCTCCAATGTATATTGATGAACCAGGATGTATGCACATTGGAACTGTCTATATAAACATTCCAAATCCATCTGAATATACACTTTACGTTAATGTTGAATTTTATTTCGGTAACACCGAATTAACAGTTACGACAACCGAAGAGGTAACAGGACACACAGAAACTGCAAAATTCGACTTAGTGTGAATGAATTATTTATGTATAATGTGACAAGCTTCGATAATGAAATCAATTTCCTCGGTTTGTTTGTTTTCATCTAAACATGTAAAATTTAAAATAAAAAAATAAGTGTGGATATTTTTTACTCTAAAAAATGTAAATCTAAGAAATTAAGGACGTGTAAAGATATCATTAGTTTTAAGAGACAAATTACTGGTGGAACATAGATAATTGAAAAGATCACTGGTGAAGGCTAGAAATTAAAAAAAAAATCATTGGTGAATCATAGAAAATTAAAATAAAATAATTGGTGGAGGCTATACATTAAAATGGTAAAAAAAAACGGTTGACAATTTGATTTCGAGATCTCTTTGCAGTACGACTTAAATACTTTGGCCGTTTAGTTTACCCTGAAATGAATGGAGGATGAATTTCATTATTGTCGCAATTATAATACTAGAGTTATGTCCTTGATTTGTATGCACATTTCAAAGTTAGGTTTAAGGAGGTTGAAATATTATGTGACATTTCTATTTATTTTTAACTTCAGAAAGTCGGCTTGATTCTCATATTGCCGTCGTATCCCATTATTGCCGCCGTAGTAAACTATTCTAAAATGTCCTTGTCCAAATACTTAAAATAATCTGTATAATTGATTTTACTCATATCCAAATCGATATTTAAAATTTCCACTTAAAATATTCTATCTTAAGGTTATAAAACTTTGAAAACATAAAACTCGTATTGTTATATTTGCATGTAGCTTTGATATAAAGCCAGATCAACATACTAATATAATACCAAGTTTTTAGTTCTTAATACCAGGGTGAGATGACATAAGTCTGATTTGTCATAACTTGGAATTATGAGTTTTCAATGCTCGTCTACTTCGTTATTGATTTGGCATTCCGCGTCCGTATTAAATCGAGTGCAAATGACACATCTTATGTAGATGCACGTTTGGTACCCACAGTATTGCATTTTATCTTACCTCCTATACATTACTAGGAATATGATTGATTAAAAGCATCCGCGTGGAGACCATGTATATTCCATATTAGGTTAGTAGGGAGACGAGGCTTATTTCAATACACGGTTAGTGATTGAGTTACGACTTTGGCACTGTTTAATTATTTAAAAGAATTGAAAGTTCTGTTTAATATTGTTATATCAATGTTGTTGATAATAAATAGTTATTGTTTACATTAGTTTTTTTTTATTGCAGATCAACTGAAGAAGTTTCTTAAAATTGAACACTTTAACACTTATATCAATAAGAAGATGTGTTATGATAGCAAATGAGACAACTGTCTAAAACGAATAAAGATAGTCGGTAAGATAAATTCGTTACATAGTGTGCTAGTGACCTAATATGATATATACGGGGTCTCCATGCATTGGTCTCACGTTTCTAGAACATTTATTGTATAGGACTGTACGCACAACACGTGTTTCGAACGAACCTTCAAAAGGTACGCAGACAAAAAAATCTGTAAAATATTTCTCAGAATAAACGTGAAAAAACATTTAAAGGACCATAAAATGCCAAAATCATTACCGCCGAATTTTTTCAAACTCTTTATTTTAGTTTATAACACACTAAAATATTAACCAAAATTACAAGATTTCCAATCACCAGAATGCATGATGTCGTCTAATCATGTGGTGTGTATGTAGGACTAGACAACGTCTAATTTACCATCGAAGTGACTCCGAAGACGGCCGTAACTCCTTTACATTTATTTTTGAAATTTTGGGCTAGGGTAATAGACACTAATAACTACAGATTTATTGATGTTGTTTTAACAGACTATTGATCGGATACTGGTACTGATACAGACAGACAATCTGTGCCATATTTTCGTTATCGTTTTATGTACGACTTTATTTCGGGGAGTCGATTCTTTGGTCTATTTTCCATTTTTATCATAGCTTTCGTAATTCCTGTTGTACTTTCTTCATCGTGGTAAAGACAATGCACTTCGTGATTTATAATTATCAATTTGGGTTTTACTCCACGTTTGAATATTTAGCTTATACCGCAACTTGATTCTGCCAACGAAGTATCATTTACTTAATGAAACCGTATGTTCACTGTTATTCAGAAAAGGGAACGTCAGTATTGGGAAATAAATACATACGTATGATGTTTATAAATGTGCTGAAAGTTTATTTCAACATAGACTTGAGCGATTCATACACATGACTGCATCGTGCTACCTATTCACTGCATAATAAAAAGTTCAAATTGTTGAATACTTAGATTGAATCACCTAACTTGTAATATATATATATTTCATTGCTATATGCATCTATTTCATATTCCCTTCCCAATGCTATTTCATATCTATATTAATAATTTAATCTATATTGTACCAATCCATATTGCATTTTTGTATTATGTATAGTTTGTGCTTGTATTACCTTTGGGGTGATCATTTTAAAATACAATTATTTGTATTTGTATTTGTATAAGGGTATCTTAAATTCTGCAGAGAAAATGCATACAATACAATACAATACAAATTTTTATATGCCCCCCACCATAGCAGAAGTGGCATTAAGTTCTACCCTTATCTGTCTGTACGTACGTCCCAAATTAGTTTCCGTTCTCTAACTTTAGTTTTCCGAAAACAAAGGCTATGAAACGTATACACAATGATTATTGCCACACATAACATAGATCTGGTTTGAATTTTGGTGGCGACACTTTTACCTTTTTAGAGTTATAACACTTTACAAATGGTCAAATTGTTGAATTTTTGGTTTCCGTTCTCTAGCATCAGTTTGCCTAAACCATATGTTATGAAACTTATACATAATGCTTATAACCACAAAACACAGATCAAGTCTGAACTTTGGTGTTCTTATTTTTACTGTTTTAGAGTAATGTTCCTTTACAAATGAAAATTTTCATTCCTGTTTTTTAACTTTAGTTTCCCTTAACCAAATTCAATGAAATTAAAACACAATGCTTATTACAACATACCACAGATAAAGTTGGAATTTTTGTTGCATAACTTTTACAGTTGTAGAGTAATTCTCCTTTACAATTTGAAATATTGCTTAATTTTTCGTGTTCGTTCTTTAACTTAAGTTTGCCTCAACCAAATGTTAAGAAACTTATACAAAATGCTTATAACCACACAACTCAAATCAGGAACAAATTTGGGTAGGATCACGGTAATTGTTCTTTATTAATGTACTTTTTAACTTTTGTACAAGTAAAGTCGCCATTTATTTCCAATTAAGTTCTCTCTAGGAGGCACTGACAAAGATGCAATCATAATGTAGTTTTATCAACTTATAATCAATTACAGTAAAAAATGAAAAGGGCATCGTATAACTCTCTTGCGTCTGAAGCGCTTTTCTGGATATACCCTCAAAGGTACACTAAAAGTCGAATTTTAAAAAGGCAAGGATGTATAAGAACCGAAACAGATGAAGAAGTATATGATCAAATAGTTATCAAATGTACCAGGTTTATACTTTAATACGCCAGACGCGCGACTCGTCTACATAAGACTCATCAGTGACGCTCAGATCAAAATATATTTGAAAGTCACTCAAGTATAAGGTTGAAGAGCATAAAGAGCCTGAAAATAATAGCTTAAACATCTAAAGTCAACTTTGGCTGAGGGAGTTGAAGCCTTAGATTCTGAATAATATGTAGACTTAATTTTATATCATATAAGAGATTTATG
Source organism: Mytilus galloprovincialis (assembly GCA_037788925.1). NCBI lineage: Eukaryota > Metazoa > Mollusca > Bivalvia > Mytilida > Mytilidae > Mytilus > Mytilus galloprovincialis. Next base: position 11,515,127 of record CM075342.1, on the reverse strand, counting down.
TATATATAAAAAAAAAGCGCATTATCATTAAAGCAATTTTTTCTTGAGCCTGTGTAAACCGGTTTTAATTTAAAATCTGAAAGATGATGGTGAACTTTACAGAAAAGAAATTACTGGAATCAGAATATGCAGTTCATGTAATAATATATTTGTATTAGTTATAGAATGTTATGCACTGAGTATAGAAAAACAAAGGTAAAATATGATAACTGTTTGCTGAAAAATGTGAGAGGTGCACTCGACACTTCTTGTACTCCCTGTGGTCCGTTACAAAAATTACCAAGACACAATGTTACACAGACCATATGTTCGTTGAAGAATGCACACCGAGAGGAATTGTTTGGAGGAATATCTTTGAGTCTGTCTATTTTAGAATAGGAGAAAGAATGCCCATTACTGCAATCTCTAATGTAACTTGCAAACGAATCTGAAAAAAAAAGAAGAAAAAATTGTCAATGGAGAAACTGGTTTGTTAATTGATGATTGGTTGACGTTTAACGTCTACGAATTGAAAAATCTTTCCGATGACCCATCTGGGGAGCAAAACCATCTCGATCCCGAAATTGAGGCGATTATGCTTCAGAAAGCGATCAGAAAACGGAACATGAAAGGAACACTGATAAAAAAAGACCATCGTTACTAGCATTAGAAAAGAAACGAAAAGACAGCAAAGAAGTTATGCATTGTTTCTTTAATCTCTTTCCATGTCAATGGGCATATATTTACTAAATATCGCTTATATCATTCACAACGATTAAACCTACGATGGGCAATGAGAGACGATAGGACTGGTCCCTTTTTTGAAGAATTGACACTGATTGAAAACTAGAATCTAAAACTTACTAAACTCACTAGTTCAGATGAATTTTGAATAATGCAATTCAAATTTCAACTCTTTATCAACTTTACAAATAATACATGATGATCTGAAAGTATAGATTGTAGGTACTGAGGTTGTTTATCATCTTTATTACGTGATATAGTCCACTTTGTGTCCTTGTGTATATCTTATACTTTTTATCCATTTTTGATTATAAACTAGTGACGTGGATCGGTGATTACATTTCTCGCTTTGTTTATTGGGCTAAGGATAATTTTGAGCTCTTGTATTCTATTTTGAATATATACTTTTTCTATGTACTTTGTCTATATGTTATTTTGTGTTTTAATTACACCTTATGTAAGAATCCGGGGTTTTGATTGGTTAATAGCCAGTGTATTTTTCACCAATTTACTGTTATCAAATGAATATCGTTCATTTTTAACGCCACCGGGGTATTTGCTAAAAGGATATGCCCTTTTTATCCTCTCTGCCGTGGTATTTGCCAAAAAATACTCTATCCGACTGGACGCTTGTAACGTCACGATCATCAATGCGTTTTAGTACATTAACATTCGGTGTAATTAAACAGATATATCATGTTATTGAGGGGTATTTGCGAAAAATACCAGTCTTGAGAATGAATTTCCCTCGCCTTACGGCTCGTGAAATTTAACATTCTCTCGACTGGTATTTTTCGCAAATACCCCTCCTTAACATGATATATCTGTTCAAAATTAATAGTTATTTGGTTTATAGTGATTACGATTATAACACAATACTGACTGATGTATCCGATTTTTGACATTTTTACCTATTAGATCTATTTGTTTTGCTCACGTTGTTTTCAATATAACTGATTTCTATATATGCGACTGTCATGCAAGTGATAGTTTATCTAGCTACACACCAGGTTTCATCTACCATTTTCTACATAAAAAAAATGTCTGTTCCTAGTCAGTAATATGACAGTTGTTTACTATTCGTTAGATAAGTTTGAGGTTTCAATTTTGCCATTTAATAAAGGACATTTCGTTTGAATTTCTCTTGGAGTTTGTTATTATTTTCATTTGACTTTTTACCAGAATGGTGGCTTATAACTTCATTAATTATATGGCTGATATAACTGTTTGCTTGACATTTAAGAAGACGTTCACAAAAAAGGGTATGGTCATTTTACGATGATTGATTGCGTGCACGTTGCTGTGAGCTTGAAGTATGAAAACAAGTTAAACAAAAATTGCATAGAAGATACATGACAAATTCCTTAGGAATTGTTTGTCCTCAATGCTCTTCAATTTCGTACCATATTTGTCCTTCTTACCTCTTATTTATTCCAGCTTCACTAATGAGTATTTGTTAAGATACTAAGGCTTTTCTACTAAGGAATAGATGACCTACGCTAAATTTGGCAAAACTTTTAGGAAATTTTGGTCCTCAATGCTCTTCAACTCCGCACTTTTTTTGCCTTTTTAACTTTTTTTTGTTTTTTCCAAGCTGCACTGATGAGTCTTTCAAGTCTGCCGCAAATACAAAAGTTCAATCCTGGTATCTATGTTGAGTTTATTAACCGCCTCTAAAAGCTTTCAGTGATTGATTGATTGATTGATTGATGTTTGCTTAACGACCAGTGGCAAAATTTGCATGGATATTCAAGAAAAACTCTTGCAGCAACTAATTGAATCATCCCTTTCTTATAAACCCTAGTTTTTTTCAGTGGGCCTGCAGTCCAAATTACCCGACCTTTATCCAGGACGTCCTCTATTACAGGACCTACATATTGTTTTTCAATGTGTTCTTGTCTTGAATATACATAAAGTATTTGCCATTTAACGTTAAGCAACCAACAATCAATCAAACAATCATCAAAAGTTTTAAATATTAGAATTTCCAAGTTCGTATTTTGGACTAGTGAACTGCATTTTATGTAAAATTCATAACGGGTATGGTCATATCAATTCTCAGGCTAATATTTTGTTTTTTATGTTAATCAAATAATTAACTCTCGGTGTTAAACGTCACTTTATATTTACTTTTTCATGGCAGACAATGTTTATTGGTGGATGAAGTCAGTGTGCCTGCAAAGAGAACCACCGATTTTCGGCATGAAAACTGGCAATTCAAATTAAACTCTTTTTCATCAGGAACGCTAAAACCCAAACATTTCAAATTCAAGGATGTATAATTAGTTATCAAAAGTACCAGGATTATAATTTTATACGCCAGACGCGCGTTTCGTCTACAAAAGACTCATCAGTGACGCTCAGATCAAAATAGTTAAAAAGCCAAAACAAATACAAAGATGAGGAGCATTGAGGACCCATAATTCCAAAAAGTTGTGCCAAATACGGCTAAGGTAATCTACTCCTGGGGTAAGAAAATCCTTAGTTTTTCGAAAAATTCAAAGTTTTGTAAACAGAAAATTTATAAAAATGACCATATAATTGATATTCATGTCAACACCGAAGTGCTGACTACTGGGTTGGTGATACCCTCGGGGACGAAACGTCCACCAGCAGTGGCATCGACCCAGTGGTGTAAATAGTTATCAAAAGTACCAGGATTATAATTTTATACGCCAAACGCGCGTTTCGTCTACAAAAGACTCATCAGTGACGCTCAGATCAAAATAGTTAAAAAGCCAAAACAAATACAAAGATGAGGAGCATTGAGGACCCAAAATTCCAAAAAGTTGTGCCAAATATGGCTAAGGTAATCTACTCCTGGGGTAAGAAAATCCTTAGTTTTACGAAAAATTCAAAGTTTTGTAAACAGAAAATTTATAAAAATGACCATATAATTGATATTCATGTCAACACCGAAGTGCTGACTACTGGGTTGGTGATACCCTCGGGGACGAAACGTCCACCAGCAGTGGCATCGACCCAGTGGTGTAAATAGTTATCAAAAGTACCAGGATTATAATTTTATACGCCAGACGCGCGTTTCGTCTACAAAAGACTCATCAGTGACGCTCAGATCAGAATAGTTAAAAAGCCAAAACAAATACAAAGATGAGGAGCATTGAGGACCCAAAATTCCAAAAAGTTGTGCCAAATACGGCTAAGGTAATCAACTCCTGGGGTAAGAAAATCCTTAGTTTTTCGAAAAATTCAAAGTTTTGTAAACAGAAAATTTATAAAAATGACCATATAATTGATATTCATGTCAACACCGAAGTGCTGACTACTGGGTAGTGATACCCTCGGGGACGAAACGTCCACCAGCAGTGACATCGACCCAGTGGTGTAAATAGTTATCAAAAGTACCAGGATTATAATTTTATACGCCAGACGCGCTAACCACGTGAACACCTTTTTTTATTTTATCAAAAGGCACCTAAACATTGCCAAGTTCGTCTTAGGTTTATTTTGTTTGAGGACGTTGAAACTTCATACTTTTTTTTTTTAATAAATTCTGAACTTATCAACGGAAAATTTAAGAAATGATTGTTAAAATTAACACCACTGAGTTGATAATACCCTCATGGACTAACATTCCACCAATAGTCGTACCAGAGGTAATGAAATTAAGAACCAAAAACTTTGACTTCTTTTTGGATGGTACAATCTAATAATGATAATTACTCAGCAGACTACCGATCCATTTGTGAATAGAGTATTGATATGATTGCCATGCGCACGACCATGTACCCAAAATAACCACACGATCCTGAGCTCAAGATGAAAATAGAAGGTAGTAAAAAAAATCATAAAACCAATATGAACAAAATTAAAAGGCAAGTGGTCTGGCTGAAAGGTATTTTCTTGTAAAAGAAGGACGAAAGATACCAGAGGGACAGTCAAACTCATAAATCGAAAACAAACTTACAACGCCTGGCTAAAAATGAAAGAAGACCATCAGACAAACAACAGAACACATGACACAACATATATAACTAAAGAATAAGCAACACGAACCCACTAAAAACTAGGGGTGATCTCAGGTGCTCCGGAAGGGTAAGCAAATCCTGCTCCACATGTGGCACCCGTCGTGTTGCTTATGTTATAACAAATCCGGTAAATAGTCTAATTCGGTAGGTCACATTCATGAAAGGGAAGGGGATTGCAGTTACGACGTAAGGAACATATCCGATTTCATTTGTGAAACGGTTTTTCCATAATGGTCAACCAACTCGTGATGGCGTTCGTAAAATTTACGAAGGGATGATTTAAATTTCACCATTTGGAACTCTTGGTTTAATAGCTTCCTTGTGAGCAGCAACCCTCTATCAAGAAAATCATGATAGGAAATGCAAGCACAGGAATATCGTATCAATTGGGAGATATATATCCCGTATGCAGGTATTCTCTGGTAAGGTAAGGCTAAGAAACTTTATATTGTATAATTATATTTCGTGCACTTTTGGAAAAATAAAATATTGTTTAAACTTAACTAAGAAATAGATTTCAAATACTTACATTTAGTTGTGATTTTCTCTATCATGCAATAACTTTCATTTTTAGAACAATTTTTTACAAAACCTTTCATATGTAATTTGCTGTCTATCAGGTACCTGTTATCCTCTACGCATGTTTTGTCTTTCTCGTTACTCATAGAACAAGTAAAGCAAGTCAGGCAACCTACAGAAAGAAAAATGCAAATAAAAAGAAATTGCGTTTGCCAAATTATTTTAAACACTGAAATCCAACTGAAGTTCATACCAAGGCTTGAAATATTTCAAACCATGACAGTAACAACATGATAAATAGCTACTACGGGAAGTCATGATTTACACATTTGCACCATCCAAAATCAACAAGTCGAAAATATACTTACATTTAAAAGATGAAGAACTCCCTTAATTTCAATGTTATTTGGTTTTGGTGGAGCGTTGTTTTATTGGCAGATTTACCACATCTTCTTTTTTCTAATTAAAGCGGATCTATGTTGAATTGAATAAAAATAATTTTGGCATCAATTTTTATCTTCGATGCATAATGAAATATCCAAGTTAAAAGATACGCGTTTCCGAACTTTTTGTATATATATATATATATATATAAAAAAAAAAAAAATCTTAGGATTTTCTCCTCAGGAACAGATGACATTTATTGTATTTGGCAAAACCTTTCTGAATATCGGTTTATCAATGCACTTCAACTGAATACGTACTATATCTAGCCACTTTTTAACTTTTTTTTTATTCGAGCGTCGCTGCTGAGACTTTGTAGACGAAACACGCATCTGGCGTACAACATTAAGCCTGGTGCCTCTATGATGAGTTTATTTATACTAAGTTAGGAATATACTAAGGATATCTCAAGACCATCAATTTGTTATATGATAAACACGGTAAATCATAATTGATTCAAATAAGAAATCCAAAGAATACACTCGTAGAACTACATGTAATTTGTCATTATTTCGTTTTAATTATTTCCAGACAACAAGTAAACTTATTTTAAGTTAGTATTATCCTATGAAATGGAAAGATTTTAACAAGGATTTGTATAGTATTTAAAGGGAATTGGATTTAGAAAATCTCGAAAGAAGAAGAGAAAAATGTGTATATAATAAATGTGACAGAGATATAAAATAAATAAAATAGTTATAAAAAATAAACCATTACCTGCTGATGACACAAATACAAACAAAAGTATACCTCTCAATACAAATTGAAAATCAACCATATTCAAAAAAGAACCAGAATCCAAACAGTCGAAATAATTCTATATTTCCAATAACTTTAGTATGACAAACCAGTAGACATCAAATGAAAAGATAGGGTTTGACTACACGTGACATCTTCTAATGTAACAGTTTATAATATTAAGACAAGTTTGAGTTTCCAACTAAGTTACGTCCTTGTCAATACAGTGACACATTCTGATGTGAAAATGTGTAAAATCTATAACATGTTTCTAAAGAGATACACCCGAAATAAGAAAACAAAGATGCATCATCAGTATATTTGTAAAATGGTGACTAACTCTCGTCAGATATTATTATTTTTATTAGGTCTTTCCACTTTTCTGTGGAAAGACCTATTGTTTTTCTTCTGATTATTTTTTTTTTTTCTTCCGCCTAATTTTGTTCTTGCAATAAACATTTGTTTCGCAATATGTCGCTTTGATATTTTGTATATGATATCGAACAGTTTATGCGCTTTTGAAATTTACCCTGCGTAACCGAATACTTTTCTTTGTAGGAGTTATCTCCCCAAACACTGTTTTCCTTGTGCTCACAACTCCTCCGCAACCGTAAAAGATAACGACAAATTTATTTTACAAAATTGCTCGTTATATCCTTTGCATGATTTGTCCTATTTTGACCGAAGCAATATGACCGCTCCATATGAGAGTTATTTCCCCTTATGCATCTGATATAAGTGATATGCATTTCTATCTTATAAACCATAAGTGATAGAGACCTAGGATCTTTTGATTTGAGGTCCTTGGTCCAAAAAAATGAAAATTAGGTCAAGGTCAAAGGTCAAGGATATATTCTAATATTTGAATTTGGCTTATTTTCACTTATATCCAAAGACCGTATAAGATATCAACAAATTGTTTTTACTAAATTGTTAGTTGCGACATGTCGTAACACATAAATTTTTATTGCAAGGGCACGTTGAACGTAAAAGGGAGTTTTCTCCCCTCTTGTATTTAAAAATACGTGTTTGGTGATATAAGTCATTAACCAAATATAATTAAGACCTATGGTCTTTTGATTTGAGGTCCTTAGTTCATGACCTTGAAATTGATCTCAAGGTCATATCTTAATTTGACGTTCTAGATTTTGACCTTTGCTTTTAATTTAAATGTATACATGATAAAGCTATGAAACTTTTGGAAAAAGATATCAAACCATTTAACCTTGAAAGAAACAACCGGTAGTGACCCTTTGTAAACCGGAAGTAGCTATTTTTTGTACTTTATTAATATAAAAGTATATAGAACCAGATATTTTTGGAATCAGTGTCAAGTAAATATTCAAATATAATCGTAAGTAACATTTTTCAAACCGGAAGTAACAAATTATCTCCCTTATTTAAAAAAAATGTATGGAAACCAAATATTTTTGGAATCAGCGTACTAGAAGCTATCATTTGACGATTGAAATGACATTTTAAACTTAGTTTCACAACTTTCAAATCAAAATACATTGTTTTGATGGAAAGACCTTCAATTGTTCTCTGAACAATTGGTTTTTAATTCTTATAGTTATTTTTGTCTCTTAAAGGACACGTCAGGGAGCTTGACACTCGTCATTCACGAGACAACTAATTGAACCATTAACGTTCCCATTCTGACCAGCTAGATGTAAATGCACTTTTTTAACATCCAGCACAAGCAAACGCACGATTCCCTTTAGCATTGTTTACGGTTTTGTTGTGATGGTCAATAAATGGATGAAAACAAATGTTCACTATCATTTGAAAAAAATCGCTATTTTCATTTAAGTTGGGAGAACACTTCTTTTTTAAAGTTAATGAGGTATATTTTTTAATTGATCATACCAGAAAAAAAATATCCTTAGATTAAGAAAGAGTAGTATTTCGGCTTTAAAATGAGTATGAGTTAAAGATTATGAAACTCTATTGAGTAGTGCAGGAGAATTAAATCTTTAAAGACAGTTGGTTAGAATAAGAAAAGATTGACTGTAGTGCTACCTTAAAGATGTTTTGCTATGTTTCATTTGGATATTTAGATCAGCCGTAAATATACAGAATGCATCTAAATGTTAAGTAAAGACGTATGTCTTCCAATTCAAAACCCGGTTTGTTTTGTAAGTTTTTACTTCCCTTTCCTTTTTAAACATTATATCGTAAAATCGTGTTTAAAGTATAGATTGATTCGTACAATTACAGAAACGATCCAATACTTGGAAATTTCTTTTGGCAGAAAACTATCTTTTAAAAAAGGCACCGTTCCAAGTAAAATTTTACATTCTTAATCATTTGCGTACGGCATTGTTAAGTGGACGAATAATGAGAAACAGGAAAATAAAAGTCATTACATGTTTATTCAAGAATTTTATCAAAAAACCACAAATCTACTTGTTTTACTTATAGGAAGCCAACAGTTTTTGATGTAATGCACGTACGACGGTCATATCTTTGGTGCATGTATATCAAGTAACATCGTATATTTTTCTTCTTTTTAAGTTGCATCAACATTACATTTAGGAAAAGTGTGTTATCCTGAATGCCTTAGATACATATGAATTAGTTGTTAGAAAAAGAAAAAACACCATAATTAATTAAATTACAAACTATTTAAATAATATAAAAGATTATGTTGTACATCAATTATAACAGACAACAGATTTAAAGTAATCTAAAATAGGCATATAAAGGTCACCTTACAGTTTTTAACGATAGAACCCTGGATTACATCCTTTAAACTGCAATTGTATATGTAAGAGGGTACCTAACACTTTGACATAACTAGATTTTGCTCGTTTAATTTTCATAAAATTTTGACAGTTAAAATAAATCAACTGTTTTTGAACGACACGGTTTTTAACAAAGTACCTTTTGTTGGCTATTAATCGTTTGTTTCTCTGTCCTATATTTTCTTCCATTTATTTGTATTGTAGTCCTGTCATGTAATGTTGTCATTTTAATGTTATAATTAACATTGCCATTAAAGCAGGAGGTTTGGCATGCCACAAAGCCAGGTTCAACCCACCATTTTTTATCTTAAAATACCCTGTACTAAGTCAGGGAAATGGTCATTGTTATATTATAGTTCGTTCCTGTGTGTGTTACATTTTAATGTTGTGTTTCTGTTGTGTCGTAGTTCTCTTATATTTGATTCGCTTCCCTCAGGTTTAGTTTGTAACTCGGATTTGTTTTTTCTCTATCGATTTATGAATTTCGAACAGAGGTATACTACTGTTGCCTTTATTTAAAGTACAATTTCATTGGATATAGAAAATAAAATTAGTATTGAGAGGCTTGATTTCTCTTTATTAACCCTTTTTTAAGCAACTTATTCGGCATTTTTTGCCCATTAATCTCGATTCTATTCATTTGGCTAAGCGGGTTGTATCAATTCGTGGCAGATGTGATTAGAATGGGGAATTCGTGTGCTGTAGGAAAAGAACTTCCACCTGACTGTTGTAAAGTAGAACATTACCCCTATACTACATTGTCGTTATTCCTTGACGTGATAGTCTAACTTGTTTTGCCTGGCAACTTGATTCAAGAGGTGCTTTGAATTCAAAACTCGGGACACGATAACGAGAGGAATATTTAAAAGTGTTGGTGGGATATAAAGAACAGACATTAATGGACAAAAATTAAGAAAGGATAGAGGAAAATGTTTATAAAAGATCAAGCAATAAAAATATGAAGGACCCCGATCAAGACCCTTTTAAGGGCATACGATACAGTTTTGATCCCGTATTTACAAGTTGATAAAAATTTGCATACCTGATTAAATCAAATATGTAATAAAAAATATACCTCCATGCGCTACTTTTTTAGTTAAATGAGGTCGAAATTTTGTATATTTGCTTAAAATTCGGATTTATGACCGTATTTTCCATTTCGAAAGAAAGACATAACTTTTTTGTTTTAAAAGATAAACACAAATTGTTTTTCGTTAAATAATTTGTAATTTCTGTATTGTATAAGTATTCTAAAAATTTATGCATTTTTTGTTCAGAAATAAGTCATATTTATCAAATGGTCAGGAATTGAGAAAAAAACGTAATTTTTTGCTGCATATTTTTCAAAATTAAAAAAATTGCACTATTTTCAGTTTTATAAAATTTGGTCCACATAATCTCCCTGCAAAATGAAATAAAATGTCGTTTTAAAAAATGGGGGTCCATGCACTCGTTTTCAAATTAAATCTGTTTTAATGATAAAACTCAGTCAAAAATGCATCATTTCCCGATATGTCACAGTTTGACGTCGCGAAAATAACATTTTACGTTAGAAACGTCATATTACCTCCCCTGTAACTGTATCGTATGCCCTTAACGTCTGGCGTGAATATAAAATGTTGGTCCTGGTATCTATGATATATTTTCATGGAATTACACAAACTTATAGATATTAATTTCTGTGTCATTTGGTCTCAAGTGGAGAGATATGTCTTTTTTTAGATAGGCAGAAAGAATATTACAGTCATTTCTTATAATTTTATTCTTAATTTCATTTTAAAACGGATTAAATCATGAAAAAACGTTAATGACGTCACGGTCACAGGACAAAATTATGTCTATGGGCTAATAAACAAAACAACGTCTGCCAATCAGAAGACGCGTTACATCCAAAATTAAATTATTGAATAAACAATAGGAACTCCATCATAAAACTATAAAAACAAGGAGACATGACATGGCATGATTGCCGAATTGACGTGGATGTAGGCAAAGATAGTTAGGCCTTAAAAATGAACAAAACCCATACAATGTTTTCAGCGATAAAAGGCCTCAACATGAAAACATTTGACTCAATTAAAACGAGAAAACTGATGACCTAATTTATTGCGAGACAATTCTCGAAAAAAACCCACCGTATATAACATAAATGAATAAGAAAAAAACACTGAAATCCAGCCTTCTGATTTTGGACATGCTTAAAAGATTGTTACCGGGTTAAGCATGTTTGTCAGCGTTTTGATGAATGATTTTTTCTTTTAAAAACCCTCTTTTTGCATTTTTGGCCACTTTCCAATTCTTTTTTTTTTACCTTGATTCCACTTTTATGGATGTTCAATGGTTCACATGTATATCAAATATTCCCAATGTTTTACCTCCTATTTAATCCAACATCACAAAAGTTTGTCATTCACCTCATGATAAACAAACCTCTTTAAACTGTGATTTGTAAATAAAATTAACTATTTTTACACGCAGTTATCTCTCTTTGTCAATATAAATTTTCATTTCAAATTTTGTTGTTTCATATTTTCAAATCACGCCACGAGTACTTACATTTAAAAAAAAAATAAAATTTACAATTTAAGAAACGATTTCGTCTTTGAGTGTTATTTTACTGTCTTTGAGTGTTATTTTACTGTCTTTGAGTGTTATTTTACTGTCTTTGAGTGTTATTTTACTGTCTTTGCCCGAGTGGTGTAAGCAGTCGAAACTACTGTATCACTAGCCTGTCAACACTGCGATTGAGAATACACTCAGTATATATACCAGGATTAAAATTCTATATTTACGTCCGTCGCGCGTTTCGTCTACAAAAGACTCATCAGTGACGCTCGAATCAAAAAATGTTAATAAGGCCAAATAAAGTACGAATTCGAAGTTGAAGAGCATGAGAGGTCGAATACCACAATTCACTCAAATCTTATATGACTAAAATTGTATTTTTTTTTCTACAGAATGAATGTTGTTCTTTCCGGACAATGCAGCTTCCATCCAATAAAAACTTACCGCCACTAAATAGCACAATAGTACTGAAAGTTGCGTTAAACACCAATCAATCAATCAATCTGTGTTCACCCTACGTATTCCAATGAAATTTCATAAACAATAATTTCTGACCAATCGAAAAAAAGATACGTAGCCTGGGAAAGGATACATGAACACTTTCGTCCTTTGATCTCTTGATGACATCTATCTCATTTGATTGCTAGCAACGATGAGGAATAGAGAATAAAAGACAAATTTTACAGAATAAATGCTCAAACAAAAAAAGAAGTCAAAACACATAAAGAAAAAAAGAATAGAGCATAATGGGGTCCTTAAGTATAAAGAATAGAGAATAAAAGACACATTTTACAGAATAAAAGCTCAAACAAAAAAAAAACGGTCAAAACACATAAAGAAAAAAAGAATATAGCATAATGGGGTCCTAAAGTATAAAGAATAGAGAATAATAGGGTAGATTTATAAATAAGGGAGAACAAATTATTCAATTAAAGAAGACACAGTTGAAAAACCCTTCATCGTTGATGAATTAAGGTCAATTAAGTATTAAGCAAGTTTCTAGTAAGAGTGTCTGGCGTAATACGATATAACCTCACATTTTCATATTTTAATTGCTGCTGTATTTTTTTCTGATAGACGTGAGATAATCCAATATCAATCATGATAGTTGCGAAAAAATGCTCGTACTTTATTTGGCCTTTTTAACTTTTTTGGATCCCAGCGTCACTGATGAGTCGTTTATAGCGAAACGCACGTCTGGCGTAAATACAAAATTTAATCCTTGTATCTATGATCAGTTTATTTTCTGTTACTAGAAATGCTTTTGTTGCTTAATTACTAAAAAAGTATATATGGTCATGTGGCAAAAATTGCCCTTAAAATCCTGTTGAAAAACATCGATTTGTTTTCGCATTATGAAAAAGGCATTTTCAAATGGGTCCGACATGCAGATATGGAAGCTATTTCCTATACTTTGTTAAATGTGACTTTAATGTTCGGGATTTAAAAAAAATCTAATTGGAGTATAATTCAATTTAGAAGCCGTACAATTTTTTATTCTGAGTACATTCTTGGGGTAGGTAAAATGTAAACAAATAACCCAGAAGAGTGCTTCGGACGCAAGCAATTTATAGTGTGTATTTCATTTATCAACACTGTTTCGACACCAATGCTGGTAGACTGTTGATTCTCTTGGATATTATCAGCTCAGTAGACATCTCTTCGGTACTGAATTTAAAATATCATGTATTCATTTTATTTCGCCATTTGATAAGGGCCCGAGACTTTCCGTTTTGAATTTTCCTTGTAGTTAGGTATTCTTGTTATTTAACTCTCAACAGTTCCACGTTTATAAATTAAAAAAAAGTATGAGAAACGAAGGAAATTTGACTTTAAATTATTTTGTTATTCCGATTAGATCCTTTTGGTAAAATAGGTCGTAACATTTCGGCGTATTCACGCACCACTGATTTTTCAAATGTTATCGTTTGAGCTATTCTGATGAAATTATATTAAGTTTATATAAACACCGAGGTATTCAGAAGCTCTAGTCTTCACTATTGATACCATGAAATGAATAGAGGGTGGTGCATGTATTACATGGTATGCTAAACGAGGGACGAAAGATACCAGAGGGAGTCAAACTCATAGATAGAAAATAAACTGACACCACAATGGCTAAAAATAAAATGACAAACAGACAAATAATAGTACAGAAGACACAACATAGAAAACTAAAGACTAAGCAACCCGAATCCCACCAAAAACTTGGGGTGATCTCAGGTGCTCCGGAAGGGTTAGCAGTTCCTGCTCCACATTTGGCACCCGTCGTGTTGCTTATGTTATTACACATCCGGTATATAGTCTAATTCGGTAGGTCACAATCGTGAAGAGGGAAGGGTATTGTGGTTACAACATAAGGAACATATCCGGTATCATCTGTGAAACAGTTATTCAATAACGGTCAACTAACTCGGGATGTCGTCGACTGATCTGGTCATAACGTTCATTCGTTGTTTATGCAATTGTGAAACATTTACATTATTTCATGGCGGTGGAGAAGGAAGAATGCCGACTGGAAACCACGGATTATATGCCGGAAAACTGACAAACGTTGTCAAATACTACGATTGCAGTCAATTGCACTTGACGTGTGCGGGATTCGAACTCACAGCCTTAGTATTGACTGGGTTTTGATATAGGAATACGAGATTGGGTTAAGAAATAATTGCAAAACAAATTTTTGCAGGCTTCTTTCCTTCCTAATTTTTTTCTTCTGATATAGTATAATCTGAAACTACACCTCATGGTTATTAATAAACTGATCATAGATACCAGGATTGAAATTTAATTTTTGCCCACAGACGCTCATTTCGTCTCATACGATTCATCAGCGACGTTCTTATCAACAAATATTGAAAAAGACAAATAAAGAACGAAGTTGAAGAGCATTGAGTACCAAAAATTCCTAAACGTTTTGCCAAATACAGCTAAAATAATCTATTACTGAGATAGAAAAGCCTTAGTATTTGAAAAATTCAAAGTTTTGTAAAAAAATAATTTATAATAATGACCATATCAATGAAAATTCATGTCAACACTGAAGTGCTGACTACTGGGCTGGTGATACCATCGGAGAATAAAAACTCCAGCAGAAGTGGTATCGACCCAGTGGTTGTAAATAAATAACTCATAGAAATTTATAAATTTGAAGTTAAATGTTTAGGTTCCCAACTTTGTTTAACGGAATTATAGATGACGGTCATTGGCATTCTGAAAAATGTGTTAAGTACACTGTAAGCGGTTCCATAGTTACCCTTTGATAGTCATGGTCTATATAAAACGATAGTAGAGTTTTGAAACCTTAAAGACCGACACTAAGATTTTCACGATGTCAAATATTGTTACCACTGGATTCAATAGAGGAAAAGAGGACGGGATTGAGGTTACTACAATTGAAACATAGCCGTTGTCACCTGTGACAAAACTATTCCATAACGATCACCTAACTGATGACTCTTCTCTGTATACTCTGAAACCAGAAGTGTTGAAGTTCTCCGAAAGGCGTGATGTTTTTGTTTAGATCAGACAAAATGGCTTCTGTAAATCTTCCACAAGTCTCACAATGAATATATAAAGAATATTATAACAAAATAATTTTATTAGCTAAATGTAGATGACATTGCAATTTAATTAAGATAGCAAGTAAATTATGACAAATACATTTTATTGAACTTATAACATGTATACACAGAAAATAAGGATTTCAAATCAGAAATAGGGACTTGACATTTAGAATAATCAACAGTACAAATCATTATATTTATTCACACAGATATTGAATATTGCAAATTTGTTTTATGATTATGTCGTCTTCTGATAATCGTAAAATATAAGATTGTTAATATGAAATAAGTGGACCAATTCAATTTTTATGGAGATTTAATTGCTTTAAGCTGTAAATATATATACTGCACATTTTGTTTTGGTGATGTGATATGAAACATTGCAAACATTTTTGACGTTTTTAATAATGAAATTTTAAAACAAGAGAAATGGAAAAAACAGATTGTTTATAGTAAATGTATTGCAATTTTTAATTAATTCAGTTACAACCAAAGTTAAGTCATTTTAATAATGAACATTTAGTAAATGCAAAAATTAAAAAAAGAAAATGAATTGAAAAAAGATACCATATATATGATACATGAAATGTGGTTAACATCTGATATGATGAATAAACATGAAAAATATTTAAATTATAATTTGACAACTTTTTTTCAAAAAGAAAGAATATATCTGTTAAACCTTTCAAACAACTGCACAAAAAATACGTTTACAGTATACATATATATAAATGTTGTTAGACTTATACACAAAGAAATTTGATCAAATAAACAAATATCTAAAAAAACATTATGGGAATTCATCAAGTAACAAAAACTAAATAATTGTATTGACCATCATAATTTTTAAATTTCTTTTAGTTTAAATTTCAACAAAAATCTATTTGAAAAAAAATATTTCAATTTTGATTTCAATAGGAATATATTTGTTTTACAATCTTTCAGTATCAATTTCAATTTCATTGAAAATCTATTTTGTTTTAGTTTCTTTTCATAGAAAAAAAAGATAAAACAAGGGGTTTTGTTCTTTATGCAGTTTTAAAACTATAAACAAATACCATGGATGTATCATAATCTTTGTGACATACATTATCGATAAAAAAAATCTACTTTACTTGTTCATAGCTCGCCTTACAAAATTTTAGAATACGAAAACTTATATAAACTACTGATATATCATAAAAATGTAGTTATTTTTATTCATGAATCAATTTGAGCAACACAAAGTTTGTAAGTATCTTAATTGATATATGTTTTATGAAATTACTTTCAAATTTAACCAAAAGCGACCAATAGCCAAACAATATGCATTCCTCATATTATTTTTTATATCTTTTATATGTTTTTTAATAGATAGTTCGGCAACATTGAATTCTTTTAGATGTGTGTTATTGATTTTTATGAACCAGAAATAAACTGCACATTACTACTGGTCTAAAACAATCATGAACAAATATGACTTCTTCCACCACAGTATTTAATCTCACTTTCTTTGTGCATTATGATCAATTTGTGGGTCAATTTGCATTAATTATTAAGGTTTGAAGAATACTTAAAAACAATAAATGAATGCGAATACATGTATGTTTGTTTTAAATGCTATTGTAAATGTTGTAAAAGTCTACATTTGAAATTATCTGATAATAAATATTATAAAGCAAATATTTAATGAATAATTATACCCAATTTCTACATGCCCCTCATAATTGTAAGACATATCATTTACTCACAAGTATATATATATATATTACATAAAAACGTTTATTTTTTCATCTACACATTACAATCATTCATAAAAGATTAAATCCTATATTACAAAACAAAAATAAAAGCACTTTAATTAAAGTAACAGGCATTAAATCCTTTTTTGAAAAGGATTCAAATAGCACAACTCACATCCAATGTTCACTGATTGAATTCAGGAATTTTTGTCTTTGTTCATTCACTGACAAGTTCTGTCATACAATTACTTCAATGTTAGTTTAAGATTGAGTTGTCTTTCTTGAATTGTTTTCCGTTTGTTGATGAAACAGTGTCAAATTTACAACATAAAATTTGCATTTCATGCAAAAGTTAATATAAACATTATCAAAAACTATGTTTCTTGTAGCATACAATAAACCTTGTATAATTTTGCGTTTGGTCCCTTGGCCAATGTATTTTATGCAAATGTGAAATCGATCTTCCTTATCAAGTTTATTCTAAACATTTTACAGATTAATGCCGCTTTTTGTATCAATTCTGATCTCATGAACACATGTAAAGAGGCAAGGAATCATGCTTGAACTGATATTGACCCTAAAGTTCAAGCACAAAAGCTTTAGAACACCCTATAGATAGTAGCACATTAACCTTTAACCAATAGAAACAGTCGTAGCACCAGTTATGAACTAGCTTGAACAGGATATGACACGGACCTATTCATTGGTATAATAATGTGAATGTTGCCTGAATCATCCAGTACAGGAGCACTTGGTGTTGGATGTCCACGATATACATCTCCAGCTTCCTGTGGCGTCAAGGCGCCATTGTCATTAGAATCATTAGAGTTATTGCCCTTTTCATTTGGTTCAAATTCAAGTGTTTGTGGTGGTGCCGCGGCATCTTTCGAATCATCAAGCATGAATTTAACTTGTTCATTTTCCTCGGTTTCGTACTTATCCTGTGCTGAGCAACAAGGAAACAAAACATCCATTACGCCTTCCTTATTTTGACGCTTTGAACGTCTGCTAACTACACCATTTTCTAGTTGGGTTTCTGCATCAATCACAACTTCTGGATAAGCTAAATAGAAATGAATTGAATAAGTACTTAGATCAGTAAATGTTAGTGTAAAACACATGTTATCAAGAATTGATGATCTGATCCAGTAAGATAAATAGAACTCGAAACTTTTTACGTCTTTTAAATAAATATTCTTTAATAGCATGAACGTTAATAGTACCATGAATGTTACTGTAACACATACGCATTTCATGAAGTATAACATTTCCCTAGGATATGTAATTTATAATTTAATTTAAATATTGTTAGAAAAGACAATATTGCTTTGTCACGCCAATAATGTTCATGATGATTAGATTAAACATAATGCAATAGCATCAATGTGACATCATCATCACAACATAAGTTAACCAAATAAGAACCCAGATGTTTAATTACCTTCTCTGAATTTGCTACATATTTTATAAATGATGTCTTCCCGTTTGACCTTTTTCAGGCAGGCAAACAGTTCTTCGACAGCATCACCAGCCTCTTCTCGCCATTCACGCCAATCCTGCATGTAACCATTGATGGCATATTTGTGATCTTTGTCTGAAAATACAACAATAAGATTGTTATAAGGGTTCCACCGTACACTGTCAGCTCTTAAGGGGTAAATACTATGGCATACTCAATTAATAAATGGATCCTATTTGGTTTTCCTTTTCAAATTTAACAGAAACTGCTCACCCTCTTGAATACACAATTGCACAGTTCTGACTTTTTGTGGGTTTCAAGTTGTCCAATCATTAGTTAACTGCATGTATTTTGTCTTCATGTCTGTTTTCTTGTCTTGTCTTGTTTGTATTTTTTTGTTTTTTTAGAATCTTTCTGTTTTGTGTTTACATTTTTAGGAAAAAAATGAATTGAACAAAAGAAATGAGGTGCTCATTAGAAAGTTTAAGTACTTGGATCGAATGGGGAATTTCCATTCAAAGGGCAGTGATTCGACTCTTTGCATATAATCGTTTAAATACTACTCAATCATATGAAATCTGTCCTACAGGAGTGAATTCAGTTGTTGCTGAAGGTGTCAATTATAACTATCCACGAGTGACAACCACCGTATTTATCTTGAAAATATCAAACTAGGGGTATCCGTAAATAAGAAAAATGTCAGAGTTTCAAGCCTATAAGAAGGATTTTGATAACATATTGTTACACAATGTAACCATACCTTTATATTGTTCCACCACTAGTTCATATTTAGCATCTCGAGTATGATTCCGGAATAATTCTTGTGGTAATGACCAGATCTGTTTGTTTATGTTATCCTCTATTTCTCTCATGGATGCTGTCAACACTTAAACAAGAAAGATTACGACATTAGAATGATAATAATCTACATGCTCCCAACTTGTATCCAAGTCCATTATCAGTCTGAACAAATTCTGATATTGAGATTGATGAACTATGTTAAATTGAT
Source organism: Mytilus galloprovincialis (assembly GCA_037788925.1). NCBI lineage: Eukaryota > Metazoa > Mollusca > Bivalvia > Mytilida > Mytilidae > Mytilus > Mytilus galloprovincialis. The sequence goes on along the minus strand of CM075342.1, from coordinate 11,495,647 downwards.
AAACTAGCCACAACAGTTCCTTGAGATATCGTTAACAACAGGCACCAAAATCAATTATCAACGCTTGGTCAATGTTAACAAAAAAGAAGGAAGATTAATGATCTGACAAAGGAAAATCAAGTTGATGTATGATTCTGGTAATCAGTGAAAAAATCTGTAACTTTTCTTTATCTAATTTAATTTTTTCACACATTTTCTTGATAGATGATTGCTGAGTTGACGAAAGTTTTCACTGTAAGTATACACTATATCATTCACTGTAAGTATACACTATATCCCTTGGAGCCTTTTCTTGATGTGGACAAAAGACTCATCAGTGACGTTCGAGTCCAAAAAAGTTTAAAAGGCCAAAAAAAATACGAAGTTGAATAGCATTTAGGACCAAAATAATATTCCAAAAAAGTTTTGCCAAATACAGCTAAGGTAATTTATTCCTGAGGTAGAAAAGCCTTAGTATTTCAAAAATACAAAAGTTTTGTGAACAGTTAATTTATAAATATGACCATATCAATGACATCAATGATAATTCATGTCAGCACAGACGTGCGGACTACTGGGCTGGTGATACAAATAAAATAAGGAATAAAAAATGTAAAAAATCCCTGATTTTAATTACATTGTGGTGAATTATGAAAACTATTTTCTATCTGCACATACCTTTTCTTCGATATGGTTCTTCTTTTGCAGATCTTTCCACTATCTGTGATGCTAACCGTTCCAAATGATCTGGATCAATCTGGTCATTCTTAGCACGTGCTTTTCGTCGTCTGCTCAGTAGAAATAGGAACAAAAGGACAACAATAACAATGATCGCCAGGACGCCTAAAACAATTCCTGCAATGGCGCCTTCAGATAATCCACCATTTTGTGCATTTCCTTGATGTACAGGCGGTGGATTTGTACAGTCTTTAGACGGATCTGAAAACAAAAAGTTTTTCATTTAGTTTCTAATATTAAATTTTTCAAATTGAACTGCTTCATGTTTTGGAATTGACAATTCGGTGCAACACTTTGCATTGTCACTACAGAATTAACCTTTATTTGAACATGAACATAGTCAAACCTGCAGCAAAGGTGACATGCCAATTCAAATAACACAATGTAATCTATTTATTGTCATTGCCCTAAATATAATCAAATATTATGACACATGTAACTAATAGCATCTAGACCGACTGTACAAGTCAAATTATTGACAAGCAAAGGCTATATATTAAATCTTACATGTGTTATAAATAGGCATCTTTTTCAGAGTTTTAAATTAAATTAACAATAGTTTACTGAAGTTAAAATATCAATTTTGAGACAAATCCAAGTCAGCAGTGTTAATAAAAACAATGCAGGCCAGAAATTGAAGCATACGTTTTCAAAGCTTAAAAGCTTTATTTATAGACGAACATTAGTATACAGAAACAAATTAACCAATGTTTTGTTTTTTATAATAAGGGACGATATCAAAAGTTCAATGTAGGATAAAAAAACAAATTAATTCATATAGTTTTTCACTAACGCCCCTACCCCTCTTAACTTAATTTGGGGAAAATTGATTGACCAATAAGGATATATATAAAATCGGTGTCAACTAAACAAAACTTGCAGCAATTTTGACCCAAACTATTTGAATTAAGTTTTTATCCTTCATTGATTTTTTATGTCGTCCCTAAAACATAATAGAAAGAAGAAAAGATATTTATATTTACTTTTGACTCTGTATGTACTACAGACGTTATCACCAGTTCCATTACTACGTTTTATTGTACATCTTTTATCTTTTTCACAGCTGAAACATAAAAGAAAATCGTGAGCAGAAATTGATAAAAAAAACGCTTTTATTCTCCAACATGTGGTATAATATTCTAACAATTAGTTGAAATGTTAACTTTTAACTGCAGCAAGTAGAGTTATGTTAATGTTTATTTTGGCAAATGAATTAACTTTTGTTAAGTGTTTTCAATAATATTTTTTTTGAATTCTTGAAGTACATATAAAACATTTGTATTTTAGAAAGTTTGTCAATTCATCACCTATAAATTTTATTTTCATTCTTTTACATCGATGTAAATAGAATTTCTCTGACGGAAATTGACAGGTATCTTAATTTTATTCTTCTACCATCTTTTTCACTTTCATGGTGGACTACATGTGTCAAGATAGAAAACAGAATATATGTTTTGTGTCTGTTTCAATTCAAAGATCTGGCAATGAATCATTTAAAACAAACAAAACCACGTTTGCAGAACATTTTACCAGTTTTTAAGAATTTCATAGTTAAGAATGGAATCTTTTAGATCACCGATCATAAAAAACTAAGTCAAACGTAACGATATTAGATTACTTTGAAAGCTTAGTATATTCAAAGCAGTAATGTGAGTTTTTTCCAGGTACTTTTTAAATTGTCTTAATCTTTTTACATCAGATAATGAAAACAATCATTTCCTTTCAAAGAACCTAGTGCCATTTTTTTGATAATAAATCTTCTAACTACTTCTTGTTTTTATAAGAAAGATTTGCAAGGAATGGTAATAATTTATACATATAACCATATAAGGGCATTTCTATCAAAATAATAAATTATATATAAATAAGTTTTATTGTGGGTTTTGTTGTCTTAATCCCTAGGAATTATTATTTGTATAAAGTATATACCATATAGTAGTTGATTCATTTATTTATATATGTAGACTTTACTCATTGATCAAAGGTTTTCATATTATTTCATCAAATGTTCGACTTTGATCCTTTCAAAAAAAATATTTCAAGTTAAATGAATCAGAAAGATGTTAATGAAAGCTTTGTATTGAAATAGCCTTTAAAACTAAACATCAATTCATTCTTTTAAATACTTTGTTAAACATAAAACCAACATCAAGTCTTTTCTTGTCCTATAAAAACAATGTAACAGGTTGAAATTTTAACTATAAACATTTACAGTTTTTAGAATTTAAAAACCTAACCTTTAACTAACACCATCCTGTTACAATTTATAATATTTTTTTAAGATTGACGTTTAGTTTAGGACTGGCTGATCCACAATATTTTTCAAAATTTCATCTACCTTTCTTTGAGGTATTAATTTCATTGATAATAAACATAGGTTAGTTTTTTGTTTAAAGCTAACACTTTTCTTTGATATTTCTTACATTATTTAAGTTGGCCAGAATAACATTTACAGATTGTATGTAAACTAAATGCATAAATGCTTCAGGGGGGAAGTCATCAATGTCCCAACCTAAATTATGTTTTTGTAGAAAAAAGCTTAAATTGAATTTAAATAGATATTGTCACGTCCCCAAAGTCTAAACATGCAGCCTGAGAAATGTACTATTAAAATTATTTCATTGGCGTCTACACTGAAACGAAATTTAACCATGTGACTTCATTTTTTAATGTGCAAATCAAGATACATGATGATTGCTTTGTGAACAATATTATCAAAATTTCCCAAAATGTCTACCAAATGCAGTTATAATCTAATTAAAATAAGGGAAAGAGGTATTGTTGTGATAAAAACTCACCAAATATACCAGGGTTATAATTTTTAATGCAAGACACGTGATTCGTCAGTAAATGACGCATCAGTAGTGTGTAGGCAAAATCCTGATACAAACTGAACACTAAAATAGTTATCAAAGGTACCAAGATTATAATTTAGTACGTCAGACGCGCGTTTCCTCTACATAAGACTCTCATATAAAAATATTTATAAAGCCAAACAAGTACAAAGTTAAAGAGCATTGAGGATCCAAAATTCCAAAAAGATGTGCCAAATAAGGCAAAGGTAATCTATGCCTGGTATAAGAAAATCCTTAGTTTTTCGTACAATCCAAAGTTTTGTAACAGAAAACTTATTAAAATGACCACATTATTGATATTCATGTCAACACCGAAATAAAACCACTTATAACCTCGTTTTCAAAACTTACTTTGTAACTGTCTTACACCTTTGTAGTTTGTCCTTTTTGTTTGAATATGTACTGCCTACTACACAACGCTCACAGGAACCTGGAAAAAATATCATCAAGTTTATATTTTTTCAATATTTGTTGCTACAGCTTTATATTTTCTTGTGACATTATAAATCTTTATCCAATAATTTGTTTGATTAATTCACTACTATGATTATTATTATTAATAAAATATCGAACTATTAGTAACACTTATGGTCCAGTGCAGTTATCATTTTCTATTATTTTGAGTCACATGAATGGGGACACGTGCAAAGCTGGAGCTTTAAGTTGGAAGGATCTGGTCAATAAATCGATAGTGAGGGCATGCAGTTCTAACAGTTTGTACCCTATCAGAATTTACAGGGATCTCAGTCATGTCAGTATCTGTCGGTAATAAGGGAATGCAATTCTTCCAACAGTTTGTACTCTATCAGGATTTTATAATTTAAAGGGATCTCAGTATCAGTCGGTAATAAGGGAATGCCATTCCGACAGTTTGTACTCTATCAGGATTTACAGGGATCTCAGTATCAGTCGGTAATAAGGGAATGCAATTCTTCCAACAGTTTGTACTCTATCAGGATTTTATAATTTACAGGGATCTCAGTATCAGTCGGTAATAAGGGAATGCCATTCTTCCAACAGTTTGTACCCTATCAGGATTTACAGGGATCACTCGGTAATAAGGGAATGCAATTCTTCCAACAGTTTGTATCCTATCAGGATTTACAGGGATCTCAGTATCTGACAGTCGGTAATAAAGGAATGCAATTCTTCTAACAGTTTGTACCCTATCAGGATTTACAGGGATCTCATTTTCAGTCGGTAATAAGGGAATGCAATTCTTCCAACAGTTTGTACCCTATCAGGATTTACAGGAATCTCATTATCAGTCGGTAATAAGGGAATGCAATTCTTCCAACAGTTTGTACTCTATCAGGATTTACAGGGATCACAGTATCAGTCGGTAATAAGGGAATGCAATTCTTCCAACAGTTTGTACTCTATCAGGATCTATCAGGATTTACAGGGATCATAGTATCAGTCGGTAATAAGGGAATGCAATTCTTCCAACAGTTTGTACTCTATCAGGATCTATCAGGATTTACAGGGATCACAGTATCAGTCGGTAATAAGGGAAAGCAATTCTTTCGACAGTTTGTACTCTATCAGGATTTACAGGGATCTCAGTATCAGTCGGTAATAAGGGAAAGCAATTCTTTCGACAGTTTGTACTCTATCAGGATTTACAGGGATCTCAGTATCAGTCGGTAATAAGGGAATGTAATTCTTCCAACAGTTTGTACTCTATCAGGATTTACAGGGATCTCAGTATCAGTCGGTAATAAGGGAATGCAATTCTTCCAACAGTTTGTACTCTATCAGGATTTACAGGGATCACAGTATCAGTCGGTAATAAGGGAATGCAATTCTTCCAACAGTTTGTACTCTATCAGGATTTACAGGGATCACAGTATCAGTCGGTAATAAGGGAATGCAATTCTTCCAACAGTTTGTACTCTATCAGGATTTACAGGGATCTCAGTATCAGTCGGTAATAAAGGAATGTAATTCTTCCAACAGTTTGTACTCTATCAGGATTTACAGGGATCTCAGTATCAGTCGGTAATAAGGGAATGCAATTCTTCCAACAGTTTGTACTCTATCAGGATTTACAGGGATCTCAGTATCAGTCGGTAATAAGGGAATGCAATTTTTCCAACAGTTTGTACTCCATCAGGATTTTATAATTTACAGGGATCTCAGTGTACTACGATTATCCTTTGGTATCTTTCGCCGCTCTTTCGACAATTTGGATTTCTTTTTTGGAGGGGCCGGGGTTAGGTGTTCTTAATGAAAGTAAATTCAGAAAAGCGATTCAGACACACAAAATTGATATAGTGACATTGTCATGTTTCACAATAGGGATAACGTCACTGGATTATTTATTCATGGATACATTTTTGTTTTCATTTTTTGATTTGAACTCCATCTACAAATTGAGTCACTTTTTTTAAATTAATAGAAATAGAGAGTGCATGGTAGCATATCTTTCCTCTCACCATAATCTGTTTGTCCATAACCTCTATCACAGTAATTGTTTTGTACGCATGCTCGTTGATCTGTTGATTCAAAATGGTAGCCAGGTTCACATTTACACATTGCATCACGTGTCGTACTACCATAATCTCTGTAACGCATGAACTGGTTGTAACAGGCTTTTCTGAAATTATAAAATGGACATTTATGTCATCTATTTAGTGATCTTGGTGCAAACAAAGTTTCATAAGGATTTCCTGACAAATTGCCATCTAGTCAGAAAAGTGAAAGTAAAGATTTGTACTGAGTGTACTGATTGTAACAAATCATAACTATGTGATATGAAGAAATTCTACGAAAAGTCAGTCTCAAGGCTGTATACGATCTTCGTATTTACTTTTAAAATCTTTCTTTTTGTCAATATGATCCCGTTCGGATATTTTACTTACCTCAACCGACACCGGTCTCCATATCTATTGGCATTCGGTTGGAAAGTCGTGTCACTACATTGCTGACAGTAGTATTTCAGTTCTGTTCCCTTGCATTTGACCATTTCGTGGCCTGTAAGAATACAAACAAATAATGTAATGTTACTGGGAACGATGAACATTGTACTTAGGTTTGAACTTTTCATTTCAGCCGGACCAGAAGAAATGACGACACAGGGTGTTCGACCTTAAACAAACCTTAGACCAATGTTTATGTTCGAAACTTAAACGGAAGTATAAATTGATTTCCAAAGGAAAGTGGGCTCCCTTCTAAGGATCAGACCCTCCCCCCTAAATGAGACCCCCTTTTAAGTAGCAGTTTATGTTTTCGGTTTATTAGTAATGAATAAGGATGCTCCAATTTGGAAAGTAGTTGTTTACTTTATTTTATATTGAAAACTCGCCTGCACCGTATTTTATTTCGTTATTGCTATTCCCCGAGGGGTGATAACAATCTGTTTCTATTAAGACTAAAATGATATAAAAGAGTTATCATGGAATGACTTTATGCCAATTTATTCTCAGTAATCATGAAATCTGTATTAGCTGCAGGGAGTATTGATTTTCTTCGAAGAAAGAAGCCTTAAGACAAAGATAACAAGGAAATCATATTAAATTCAAGCCGTGTTTTTTAATCGTGATAAAAAGCATAATAAATTTTGCATGAGAAGAAAGATTTTTTTTTTGTTTCAACTGTTGGTTCATTATCTTTTATTGCCCTAACTTTTATTGCGATTAAAACAAATTTGATAAAATTCGAAAATGAGGGCATTTTCTTAATGATACCATGGTTTCTTTCATATCTATAAAAGATTGTGTTTCATTCAGAACCATAAACGAGAGTCTTGATGGGGTTCACATAAAAAAAAAGAATATGGGACGTATACTGAAGAAAAACAGTCAAATCAAATAAAGTATAGAGAAAAATAGGCCCCCAAAAATCAGTAATAGAGAATAACGGGGTGCTGAAATTAAAAGAATAGAGAACAAGAATGTGTCCATAGTACACGGATTCCCCACTCGTACTATCATTTTCTTTGTTCAGTGGACCGTAAAATTGGGGTAAAACATCTAATTTGGCATTAAAATCTCTACTAACGTAGGTGGGGCATAAATGAACAAATAATTAAAGAAGGGGGAAAATTACCTAAAAATTGAAAAATACAGAAATGAAGCACCCATCCAACCATTGCGATCTTGAATGAAGTCTTCGATATTGAGTATCGACGAACACATGAATATAGGAACTGATAAAGAAAATATGTTATGTTGTTGGCTGGAATAAACCAACAGGTACCCTAACACAATGTACGACATGCAAAGAAAGCATCCGTCAAAGTCAAATCATTAAAACAAAAAACAAAATAAATTCATTTCCAGAACATCTTTGTAACTGAGGACAGTTAAAAAAAAAAGATGAATAATGTAAGACCATTCCAGAAAATCTTATGTAACTGAATGAAAGCGTAAGGTTTACAAAAAGATGAATAAAGTAGCCGTAAAAATGGCAGTTGTTCGGACATCTTGAAAAACGATCTATTGACTTTAGCTGGCATCAAAGTTTGGTTATTCTTTACATTTGCATAAACTAATGGATGTTTCGTATCGATTTTGCTTATTTTCTTACAAATTCTATTTTCACTGTGCAATTCTGTTTTGTTACAGTAAATACTCGATCCGGGACCTCTATCGTCTGTTGTTTTCTCACGCGGAATGATGGCTGCCATGAATATTGACACTTGAACCAATCAACCAAATTGGAGAAAAGGCAATAGGAAGATTCTTACTTAATTGGATCGTATGAGTTTTGCAATGATATTTTGAATCAATATTTTCTTTACCAGATAAGAAAGTGAAAAGTTCATCTCTTTTAATTATCTCACTACGAGGCTTTGAAAAGCTTAAAGTCAGTAAGATGCTTGAATATAATGTATTAAATCCGTTGGCTCAATTTGCTTGTTGTCTAATTATACGAATTGAAAACTCATAAATGTTTTCCCGAGTTGAAAGCCAATTCCGTTCTCATAATGATTTTCAGATGAAGAGGGAATTAGTTAACTGCTCTTCATAATGATTTTCTTAACTTTATTTTCGTAGAAAATGAACATTTATCTGGTAAAAAAATATTGTTAAGTATTACCAATGTAAAACATTTTCCTTAGATATGACCGAAATATCACGTGCAAAAGAAAGTTCAACTAATCTAACACATGATCAGAACGATGGATAGATATCCATCTAGAAATTTCGATATATGAAAGAACTAAGCTTTGAAATATCTATAATATACATGTACATTGAGGTTCGTAATCTTTGTCATTCATAATCATGAAGATAATCTCACAAGGATTAAAATTAAATATGACCAAAATTCAAATAAATATGACCAAATTAGATAACTTTTTATTATTACCATCGTCAATCTTTCTAAAAATAAATAATCGATCATCGGAGGTACGCTTCAAGACTAAAGTCATAGAATTGACATTTTGAATAAGAGGTTACTTTCTTTGGGAACATTCTTTCAAGTCTGATTTGCTTTCTGTCGAATGTACACAAGCCATTGATGGACCAAACTTACAACCGATCAAAACATATATAATCGATCATCGGTGCATATATAATCGATCATCAGTGGTAATCTTTACAACAATTTCAAACATATAATCGATCATCGGAGAATCGTTACAACAGATCCAAACATATATAATCGATCATCGGTGATAACCGTTACAACACGAAAGTCAACAGATCCAAACATGTATAATCGATCATCGGTGATAATCGTTACAACACTAAAGTCAATCAGTTGACACTAAGAATAAGACTTACCAGGGGAACATTCTGTCAAGTCGGCTTTGCATTCTGCTGAATGTACGCCACCTATCGATGGACCAAACTGAAAATATAAGAAAACAATACAGTATTTCGAACAATATAATAATTTCTATAATGTGGTATTTTCTACCATACTAGTTATATATGTATTTCCAACAAGATGGTATTTCCTACAATACATATTTAATTTAGAACAGTCATATCATAACTAAGTCCAGGGTTTGAATGATAGTAATAACTCTCCGAGTCTGTATACCTGGAAGGCCGAGGGCAGTAAGGGTAGGGGCTGTTTTATTTTTTAGAAATTAAGACTTAAACGTTTTCATCTACAAGTGAGATGACCCAATATGCTTGGGAAAACGAAGGCCACGCTAAATTGATTTTATTAATAGTATTTTTCACGATTTCTACGCATGAGATACGAAAGAGCGAGCGATATAATGATCTCCGATTAATACGCCGGCTAAATTATACCGAGGAAATTACGCTTTCATTTTAATATTATTCGGATTATGTTTTGTGGAGCGAGGGATTACTATTTTATTAGCAGATTTGATGAAATAGTGCGGAAAGAAATGGAAGCGATATATACACGAATTCCGGTTTTCTTCATCTTGTTGAGGGATTGAGTCAGAAGCTTATTAATTAATTCAATTGATGTCCCATATAACACATACACCAAAAACACACAATTTATTTATACGGTCACCTAAAGTAACACTGACACCGATTCAGATTGTTTGAAATACAAAATCGAAACAAAGCGATGGCAGTGTGATTACAACATTATTTTAAACTTCAATTATCCATGCTAAGTGGGCAAATCACTAGTATAATAGGATGTGTACTTGAAATTATAAAGAAACTATTATACATAGTATTTCTTCAGCTTTAAAAGTCGTCTTTTTTCTTATAACAATGTAGATATTCTATAGTTCAAAATCCTTAATACGTCTGAAAACGTTAATAATGGGACCATATGTGTACTTTAAACACACAAGATTTTACGGCATGTTTAAATCGCTGAATAACGGATTTTATTACAAAAATCTGTTGTTTAAGTTTTATCCGAAACTAAATTGTTTTTGTGTCTAAGATGAGATCAATGTTTGAGTCGTTACAAGTAAAACATTGAAGCTATCTGGATTCTCTAGGTCATGCAAACGCTACATCATATTGCAAACGATATCTTTGAAGTTTTTTCCTGTGTTAATACATGTAAAACTAAAGCATACCCAATGCTATCTTGTGCTTCTAAGTTTTACTACTGAAAAAATTATATCATACACATAGGTATATTTCCATTGTCTTTTTCATGAAAATGCTTTTGACTACTTAAATACTTACTAGAACACACCCGCGAAATCGCGGGGAAATTGATAGTTGATAGTAATATATATACACCAGTGAACGCCATGAATAGTAAAGAGCCCCCTTTCCCCAGTAAACCATCGGAATTAATAATAAATTATAACAAATATAATTATTCATAGTAAATGTATGCAAGTATACAGAAATATATCCGTGAATAGTAAACTATTGAAATTGATAGTGAATAGCAAATATTTATTCTTTTCGTTTTTCTCCCAAAATAATCCAAACTGAAACACTTTAAGCAAGGATGATAAATGCTTGAACTCAAAATGATAGCAGAAAGCAAATGTATACACTTTATTCATAGTCTTTGTATGTTCAAAGTACAGAAAAACACAAACCGGAAGTCTAATCTGACTTGAAGTTTTGTCCAATGACGGGGAAATATCCGGACGCATTTTTTTCGTTTTTCTCCCAAAATAACCCAAACTGAATGATCATTAGAATGGATGACAAATGCGACTATACATGTTACCTATAGGACACAGAGGCATGATGATTAATTTATCGTGAAAGGAGGAGAAGCGACACACAAAATGAGGTCTTCTCGTTTAATAGTATAGATAACATCATATTTTCATAATGTTGTCTTTAAACATTGTTTTCAATTCGTTACCTCTTTGATAGAAAAGCTACAATTTTACCAAAGGACGTGCCAACTATTTAATCGACAGTTTTTCACTTGTTTCCGGAAGTTCCAGAATTTTATCCGACATTTAGAAACCACGTCGTTGGCAATGACAACCATGCAATGTGTCATTGTATAAAACTTAATATTGACTCATTTTTGAAGTTTTCTTTTAGATCTATTCAAAGACTGCATTTATTGAAATCACACGAACAATGTTTGTAAATGTCTTTGTTTCGTGCTTGCAGAACTCCAGGTCGACAACTTCTAATTATTTAAGAATAAAAAGTATGATTTATTGATCTCTATATTGAAGAGCAGTTTATGCTAAACAAAACATTTCATAATAAAATGGAACCTGATTAAACTAAAATAACCCCTGGGACTGATATAGTCAATTTAGATAAACAATGGGTTATTACCATATTAGAGAATAGAAATGTTTTTTGTTAGAGAGTATTCCGTGTCACAGTGCAGGTTATATTTATTTTCTGAAACGGCCGGTCGCAAAATCACGTGACTACAATTACGTAACGTTTGTTGAAAGTCAATGTTTCACAACACGTTCATGTAAATATATTGTGACTCCTAACTTCTCAGTCCTGCTATTTTAATTGTTACCATGGTAATGGTGAAAGGGAATTGTTGAAGGTAATAGAAACCGTATTGTACAAAATCTTTTCAAAGGTTTCACTAAAATAAACAACATTTTCTATCTCTAGGAATTAGACAGTCTCAACGAACAATTAGCCATCTAAATACTTCACATCTACAAAATCTGTTCAAAGGTTTCATAAAAATAAACACTATTTTCTCTCTTTGGAAATTAGAAAGTCTCAACGAACATTTAAATATTTGAATAAAACACATTCAGCCCTGTATGAACCATTGGTGAACTTTTAGTTAAGGAGAAGCCACATTTTTTTATATTGTTTTCTTTAGTCTTATTCACTCACAGACTTAAGTGTTTCAATATTTATTGTATCCTTGGTGGCGCTTATTTTCTTATGATCTCAATGTCAATACACATTCACGAAATAAAAATATTATTTCAGTTTAATGAAAGGACGGTCCCGTCAAATATTTAATCGTGGATCCGTATCTACAAATGTATATAAGTTTGTTTGCTTTACTTTTATATATAATAATATCTATATTCTTTAATTAATACCTACTCTGGTAAGAACATATTTACTCATTATAAAATACATATACGTATTCAACTAAGAAGAAAAGAAAATGCTAAAATAAATACTGCCAGTCCTTAGATAAGTAAATAATGTGTCAGAAATTCTTGTCCCTAATTGTATTCGACGTTGACTTTGAGAATATATTGATACTCGAAATAAAATTACAAGTGGATCGAAATTTAATGAATATGTCTTTTGATTGTCAAGTGTATAAAATTCTATGCCGAAATTCTAATCAACTTATATTTCAAAGACTTATTTAATATGAGTAAATTTTCAGACTATTACAATATGATAGGTATATAATGGACTTTTCTTTCTTTTGAAATCTGCTACCAACTCTTATTTCAAAAGCATTTGAAAAGCAGGTCCTGCCTATTCAAGTTATCATTTTATGTTCGGAATAACCTCGGGAATACAAAAATTCATGCAGAATCAAGTCCTACCCGGAATGTCGATTACGCAGAAGCCCTTCGGGTTACACAAAAGGCAACTTCTGAAAATAACACTCAAAACCATATTTTGAAATTAGTTTTTCACTCCCATGATAGTCATTGCTGGGTCGCTGCAATGGGGACAAATTGTAAAAAGCAGGAATGCAGTAGCCTATTATCTTCCTAAAATTTTGGTTTATTTCTATTCTGAAACACTCAAATACGACTTGTGACAAGTGTTATTTGATTTTGCTTATACATTGCAATTAACTGTTCTCATTTCGTTCTGGTGACTGTGTGCTTCCAGATGTGGATCCAGGATTAGAAAAAGTTGGCCACTGCAAGGCAAGCCAATGTTCGGAGTCATACTTGAAAAAAGTCTATAGATATAGGAAGATGTGGTATGAGTGCCAATGAGACAACTCTCCATCCAAGTCACAATTTATAAAAGTAAACAATCATAGGTCAAGGTACGGTCTTCAACACGGAGCCTTGGCTCAGACCGAACAGCAAGCTATAAAGGGCCCCAAAAAATACTAGTGTAAAACTTTTAAACGGGCTCATCATATATGTAGCCCGATAAGCGGCCCGGGTCCCCTGGTCACCCCCTAAATCAGTCCTTTACTTTTGACTTGTTTTCGTACTCTAGTAAGTTGAGATCAGATAAGTACAGCAACTTTCCCCAATGTAACAATAATAAAACATTGTATCAAGTTTCGGAGGAGATATGAAATGTATGCGAATGAAATTTTCCAGTCATTAATATTAAATGTCACTTTTAAATGACTCGGATTATTCATAATTATCCCACGTTATTTTATCGCCACAATAAAGGTTATCTTATTAAGTATTCTCTTATTTCAAGTACTTGTGTATACTTATTTAGAACATATTTCTATGTAGTCATAATGAACTAGCAAGCATAGTTCACCATTAAAATATGTTATATTCAATATATACAATCATATTCAACATGTTAAGAATGTGTACGAGCATGAAGAGAGTATAAGTAGTCTTTCTTTTTCTCTCTCTATATATATATTAACATTCGAATATATCCTTATTCAAACATGCGAAATTAAAACTATATACGTGGCGGATTCAAATGGGAACATAGAGTACGTAATAATCTCCCTTTGCGATACAAATATCACTTTTGGTATAAAATTGTTAACTTTGAAAAAAACGTCTCGGTATGCTTGCCACTATTTATACCATTACGAACAAGAGTGCACACGCTGAAATGTCTCGCCTTCTATACTAATCATTGATATTATGTTGATAGTCCTAAGTAAAAAGCTAAGCTTTATAACAACTCTACCATAAACTTAACATTAACCAAGATAACTAAACAAAGACCAATGAACCTTGAAAATGAGGTCAAGGTCAGATAAACCATGCCAGGCAGACATGTACAGCTAACAATGCTTCTATACAACATATATAGTTGACCTATTACTTATAGTTTAAGAAAAATAGACCAAAACACAAAAACTTAACACTGTGCAATGAACCGTGAAAATGAGGTCACGGCCAAATAAAACCTGCGCGACTGACATAAAGATCATTAAATATTTACATACAATAAATATAGTTGACCTATGGCATATAGTATTAGATAAAAAGACCAAAACTCAAAAACTTAACTTTGACCACTGAACCATGAAAATGAGGTCAAGGTCACATGACATCTGCCCGCTAGACATGTACACCTTACAATCATTCCATACAACAAATATAGTAGACCTATTGCATATAGTATGAGAACAACAGACCAAAACACAAAAATTTAACTATAACCACTGAACCATGAAAATGAGGTCAAGGTCAGATGACACCTGCCAGTTGGACATGTACACCTTACAGTCCTTCCATACACCGAATATACTAGCCCTATTGCTTATAGTATCTGAGATATGGACTTGACCACCAAAACTTAACCTTGTTCACTACTCCATGAAATGAGGTCGAGGTCAAGTGAAAACTGTCTGACAGACATGAGGACCTTGCAAGGTACGCACATATCAAATATAGTTATCCTATTACTTATAATAAGAGAGAATTCAACATTACAAAAAATTTGAACTTTTTTTTCAAGTGGTCACTGAACCATGAAAATGAGGTCAAGGACATTGGACATGTGACTGATGGAAACTTCGTAACATGAGGCATCTATATACAAAGTATGAAGCATCCAGGTCTTCCACCTTCTAAAATATAAAGCTTTTAAGAAGTTAGCTAACGCCGCCGCCGGATCACTATCCCTATGTCGAGCTTTCTGCAACAAAAGTTGCAGGCTCGACAAAAATGAAGACCCTCGTTTACCCCCAAAATACGATATCCACCCCTATAAATGATATCGGGATATATGGGATCATTTCGTTAGATGTATTGTGCAAATCTCTTGTCGTTGTCTCCGAATTCGCCGAATTCTGCTTTTCTTCTGTTGGAAATTCTCAAATCCAAATCGGTTTATTTTGATGGACATATCAATCAACTGAAAAGCCTCTCAAATGTCATTTGAAGATGGTTAGGTAATGAATATCGTTGATTCAGTATATTCCTGCCAATGGTAGCCATTCTTAGGAACTTAAGAGGGTTAAAGCCAACAAAAGACAAAAAAATCAATCGAATTTTCAAAATCATGTAAAATGAAACGAAACAAGAGTAGAATTGAATAAAAACGCTCATGATGATGATATTAGGGTTCTCAATAAACAACAAAATTAGATTTGTTTCAAGAATTCGTGTTTAACAAAACAGAAGCTGAATCCAAACTCCAGCTTGCGTTTGATTTATGCAGTACACGTACGTTTGAATAGCGTTTGAATCTGTCACGGACTGGCAACAAATGGCTAAAATAATATAGTTAGTTTGACGTTTTGAAACTACCATCAAATTAAGGATAACCCTTTTATTGGAAAAATCGATCATAATTTAATCCTGAGAGAGCATTCCACGGTATTATTATCCCGTAATAAAATGCAACAAAGAATCATACATCATTTTATATTGCAATGTCGGATTGGAAAGAGCTTTCCTGATCAGAATACGTAATTCCATGATCAAATTCAATTTGGAGCTTGTATCATTCAACGGAAATCTTTTGCTTTTTTTTCTGATATTAAAATGGCATCATTAAATTTTCAAACTTTTATGGTATAGTCATAAAGTATACGGTTCGATTGCTTTTTAATGAGTAATTTCAATTATCCTTTGGGAGGTTGCTTTGCTTGAACAGAACAGCAAAAGATCAATTCAGTTCCAAAATGGCGGCCATGAGAAAACAGATGAAAAAGAATAAAGAAGTAATTAAATTGATAATGTTAGCCTAAATTGATATAAATAAAGCAGGCAATATTGATTTGAAAGATAGCTAAGGGGATAAATAACATGAAATCATCTGATTTGTTAATAAAAATCGTATAATGAAACTACTGCATAAACGCAAAAGCCAAAAAACCGAAATCACTGCATATTACCAAAGCCCAAAGGCATATGATAACGTATGAAAATCAATGGTTTTTATAAACCATAGATGCATAGTCCAATATGTTTCCGTTAGAATAGCCAAAAGCAAATAAATGCAGCCGCGTATTAAAACAAATTTACAAGAGATGGATTTGATTTTAGCTTGATTTTCAGACATATCATGTGATATTAGTCTTCTATAAGAAGGACATCAGTTTTTGTTTTCATGAAAAATCAAGAATCACGGAAAAAAATAGTTGATTTCGTTCTTATTTTCTATTTTACATGTACTTGCAAGCATTTTGTTACTTGTTCTACCTTTCATGTACTTTGTAATCATTATTTACTAGTTCTACTTTTCATGTGCTTTGCAACCATTCTTTTACTAGTTCTACGTTTCATGTACTTTGTAATCATTATTTTACTAGTTCTAAGTTTCATGTACTTTGCCAATCATTATTTTACTAGTTCTAAGTTTCATGTACTTTGCCAATCATTATTTTACTAGTTCTAAGTTTCATGTACTTTGTAATCATTCTTTTAATCTAAGTTTCATATACTTTGTAATAATTCTTTTTATCAAACTAAGTTTCATTTACAATGCTATCATTCAAGTGAAAACGGTATTTGGTATATCCTTAGATGATTGTTAACGTCAAGCGGCAAATATTTCATGCATGTTCAGACAGGGCGATACATAAATAAACAATAAATACATAAAATAAATTGGCAGGTCCTGTTATGAACTGTAATGAAGGACGTCCGAGACGAAGGTCATTAAAATCTGGACTGTTACGGGTATATGAGGGTATATTGGATAGGGACACATTTTCCCCTTGCAACAGGCAGCCATGGACGTATACGTAAATGAGATAGCGACAACACCTCAAAAATATATAATAAAAAATGTTTTACGCGATGGAGTCCAAATATAACTCATCTATAGAGTTTATTTTGTCACAAAAATAAGATCGCTGTAAGATTAATGAAAAAAGGTAGCTTCCAGAAAATAATTTGATCTCTATATCCCCCAAATGAAACGGACAGCACTTTTTAAATATATGCATATACAATGTATCCGATAACAAAATTACATGACCCTACCGGAAATAAAAGTATATAGAATTCTTTTCTTGTAGAATTTCAAAAGAGACTCTCAAGGGATATGCCAATTGTTATCATGGTTATTGATAAATAATTACTGCAGAAGTTGGTTCTCTTAATTAAATCACCAGAATTGTCGCAAATAGGTAGTGACAAGTCGAATTCACCAAGGGAGCATTCGTTTTGTTGTCGTTCAATGATACGCCGAATTACCATGGGAAAGCCAGCTTTTTCTCTTTTATAGGAAATCTATTTCATGTTCCGTTACATTTTATTACAAAGTCAATACAAACGATAATTGCAATCGTTAATTATTCATATGACTGTTCCGTGGTAAATTGAAACAAATTGTTTTGAAAAGGGCATCGTAAATAATGTAAATAGCATGTAAATTTCTAAACTGGTACATTTGTTAACTAGATAAAATTAACATGACTTGTGATAAGACACATATATACATGTAGCTATACTAGTATACAGACTATACAATGACATAATTTTATTTAGTTTCTAGAAATAGTATTTCTGGAAACAAGTTTATAATTTCTCGCTACATTGAAGACCTGTTGGTGACCTTCTGCTGTTGTTTTTTCTATGGTCGGGTTGTTGTCTCTTTGGCACATTCCCCATTTCCATTCTCAATTTTACCATATTAACAAATTTTAATACATATTTGAATCATGACCTGAATGATTTTAAATCTATTGTTTTCATTAAAAATTTGTATTTTAGCTTGTATTTAAGGATTGAAATGTAAATTTTCAAAGGATTCAATCGTTCAAAAAAATCATGATAAGAATAAAATTCATACAAATTTTTCGGTATATATCACGTGACAATTTAAAAGATGACGTAAGGTGGGCAGATACCAGCTAGGGAAAGGAGGAACCATGTTCAACCCTCCATCTTAAATTACCAGACGTCAAGTCACGGTTCACAAGATAACGTTACTTACTGTCATTGCTGGTTTTGAACAGTCTAATGTACCACAATTTGAAAACGCCATTTTATGTCTATTTCAGTAAAACAAAAACGTTTATGTGACGTTGCAGAATAGCACCAATACTACATTTGTAAAAGTAACTTTGTCACATGTGTGTGTAACTTTCCTTCACTAGAAAAATACACAAATAAGAGCATGCAAGATTTACGTAATTTCCAATGAATAAACTTCACATAGTTTTTGTAAATCCATTCATATATAGCAGTTCAATTTTCAAATCAATTTCTTCAGTGTGATTTATCCAACACTGACGAATCACTCAAAATCCTGAAAACCGGAAGAAACTTTATAATTATTTACAAGTGTTGATGAACGATCATGAACGGAAATCTGACGTAAAAACACTCACAAACTTTTAAAGATTTTCAACTGCTTCGTTATCTTATTCAATATTCTGTTATTTTAGAGCTAACTATAGAAACAATTTTTACTTCAAGTGAAAAATCCAATTTCAGTTCATTAGAAAAATACACACTTTACTTAATTAGTGTAAAACCATACAAAACGGCAATACAATTGTTTACAACGCGTATTCCCTACTATTCTTTAGCGATTAGATAAATTGGCAGAATTCATCCTAGACCCATTGATCACTCGTGAAGTCCCCCATCGATTTTAAGGAAATGTCTTATTCTAGCGCAACATTGAAGTAGCGAACATCCAACCGTTGCTGTTCAAAGATGATTTCATAGATTTTCTGATGGTAAAAACACACTACTATGGAACCGTAATCTTAGCAGGAAAAAATCATCTCTTCATTAGATGAAAAATCCTTTTCTACCGTGCTAATTAATGATAAAAGTCAGAGAATTTGTGAACTTAAAACTCCGTCTTTTCTAAGATTCTCTATTGTGAAAAATAACTAATATTGTACGAACGGTCGATATTTTCTTAATAATGACAAGCTCTACACCTGATCCAAGGAAGTTAGTTAAGCTCATTAAACCGAGGAACCGTTATGATAAGAGCAATGTAAGGCGATTAATTTTAATTCATTAAAATAATAGAAATACATTTAAATATAATAACTGATACGTACCGGGACAGTACTATCCGGATCGCAACCCAAGCTTGAACAACCACTGCCCAGCATTTCACGATTCTCCGATCACAGATTAAGACAAAAAAAAGTAATTTTACATCTGTTGTTGTTTTTATAACTTGTAACTTCAGATTTTTATTGTATCAATACATTGCATATGATACTAGCACGTATTGATTTTCAAAATGGCGACACACACGAAAGCTGAGATGCTCTTTGTATTTCTGTTATCCGAACTATGTCAAATTTGAGGCTGAAAGGAGACACTATATGTCATATGGTTCTTGTCATTTGAAAAAGAGGAGGGTCCTGCGTGTCCTTTAAATCCAAAAGTGACGAATAAATGCTGTTTAAAAAAGTTCAAGTAATCACGTTTAAAATCTTCTGAAATTGAAAACTATTGCCAAATTTCACAATTGTCTCAGATAACAAATTCTCACATACAAAATAAAGTCGAAAGTCTGCTTTTAAAAACCTCCTGACTAAAGTTGTCGTGATTCAGATGTATTTCGTTATGACAATGACGGTCTATGCTGGCATTTAAAATATGACAACTTCCAAAACAGGCATAGAACAATGCGACAGGTAGGATGTGTGGCAGTTGTGGAATGCTTGTAAAAAATCCAAAACAATACAAACCATGTATAAATAACGTGTAATCGAAGTGTTAATAAATGTTATATCATATCACAAAGTCGATTAACAATAAGTTTGCAAATAATTCATCCATAAGTACAATGCTTAGAAGTGTAAATAAATATTGAACGATAGGTAATTTTTTTCAATATCCAACTCAACACGTTTTACACATCTTGAACGCCATGAACTATAAAAACTGACACTTTCTTTAGATCAGCTGTTCTGATAGTCAGAATTGCATACACAACTTGTTAGAAACAAAAATAAAACGTTATTGACACAAGTTTCAGGTGGATCCATTAACACTGAGGAATTATCAGTTCAATTATCACAAAAGTGCACCGCAATCTTCACTTACACGTACATTGTATAAGTAACTGATAATACCACAACTAGGAAATTGCAAATCAATTTTTCGCAAGGTAAACATTAGATTATTTATCCAAGAATATGCATAAAATTATTCCGATAAATATAACCAGCACATTTAGATAAACGTGAAATGTTGATACTCTTCCAGAATTCATACGCAAACTGCATTAAATTAGTTTTGGGAGTAAATTATTGATAATTCACTACAATCATTATACGCATTTATCCACAATGAAAGTAATAAATACTTATTACGGTCATTACACGCTAAATACACATCCAAAGTGGCCATTAAAATACATTTCAATGGAGAATACACACTTTTTCAATGATCCACTTTTGAAACATACATAATTAACGATGTCGGCTCAGCATGGTGGCAGAACAAGATAGAAAAAAAGTATTTGTAACTCAATGCTCGTTAAAAACATGTGTTTTATATAAATATCAATAATTTGAACTGTTTTTCACCTGCTTTTCCGTTTGATGTAATGCAAACCAAGATTTAAAGTGCTAAGAACAATTCAATTTATCTTCAATCAAATAATCTAAATATCGTTTGACATATAGAAATGTGCTGTCTTTGTTCACCATATTTGTTTAAAATGAACAGTTCTTAAATACTTAAATTAGGTAACAACCTTAAAATAAATAAACTTCATTTAATGAAATACTTCAAAATTAGATACCGGTATTCTATAGCTAGTATACTGTTGTAAACGGGGAGAGCAATTTGATTCCTCAAAAATAAGATTTGAAATATACAAACGCGTTTATTTTAGGGCACTATGTATATAAATTTCTTTCTCAAAATTATGCAGGCGTCAATCTCATGACCTATAATTTATTTTGTATGACTATATATTTTTAAGCCCCTAAAAAAGTCATCTTAAAATATATTTCCTCGCATCAGAATCTTTGCATATTCAGATTGACAACAAAATTTTTAATAGTCAGAATTGTATGACTTTTGAGCCAAACTTGCAGAACACCAAAGTTTTAACGACTAGCATTCCGAATTTTTCGTTGGTTTCCACAATATCTCCTCTAAAAAATTTACTAAGAAGTACACTCCAATGCTGACAGTGTCATGATAAAATAAACCAACGCCATTAGACAAAAAGATCACATTTTAAAGACTGATATTGTAAAACATGTATAAAAGCAGTTTATAAATTTTAAATGAATTTATCAAATTATTTCATATTGTTGCTTTTTTTCCATATTAGAAATTGATCTGTGAGAATTTCAAAAAGAATGGTATATTGGAAGTCTGTGAATTTTAAATGAATTTATCAAATTATTCTATATTGTTTTTCAAATTAGAAATCGATCTGTGAAAACCCAAATGTAATCCTACATCCAAGCAGAATCTGATACGTTTGATCTCCGACTTTGCATCCAATTTAGGTTTAATTATACAATGATTGATTATCTGTAATTTCAAAGGGAAACTACTCTTCATAACAAACGATTATATTCTGGTCTAAGGGACATAACTTGTGTCAATAGTAATTATCAATCTCCCATACAGACAGAGTTGTCGTCCTTTCAATGAGCAGGAAAGGACGACAACTCTGTGTGAGGAGGAAAGGACGACAACTCTGTGTGTATGGGAGGTTGATTAATTATCGCAATTGGAAAGATATGGGGAATTTATAAATCGATATTAAATTTGATTATGTTGCCATTATTCGTCCCGTGTCAATTATAAACACAAGTTATCCTTTGTTTGGAAATCAATCAATATTCTCGTAACTCTGGTTTTCTTCAATTATCTAAATTAAAACGAGAATACATTGTATCTTTTACTTGGGCTGCATGCAATTATTTTCAAATTAAGCTGAGCATAGAAATAAAATCCTCGAAGGTCATTTGTTCTGACATTTATATCTGTTATCATGGAAACAAAGTGTGATTGCATAAACTTGAATAAATTAATAGAGACAAAACAATTTAAGACGTCTCTGACAAAATCAGCAGCGTTGACGTGAGACATATGAAACATGAACAAATATGTTTGTTTTTTTCTCTCAAAATTTTCTATTTTAGCAAGGGAATTTCAGTGCATTGAAAAACATTTTTTTCCTGGACTGTGTCTGATAGTTGTGTCCCTTACACCGTGTCAACCCAAAGTCTACAGCATAGTCTATCCCCTAATCACATCAATTCTATACAAATTTTGAACTAATTTCCTTAAGATTATCAATGCATTTTCGTATAGAATACTTATCCAAAGTGTAGGAGATTTAATTTACATCCAGGTCTTTGTAAAACCCAAAATTGTTGGTCTCTATATCCAAAACACTCGAAACAAGGATTTTAAACGATGATTGAGAGTAAGAAAAATTTCACTGGGTAGATTGATATGTCGTATTTTAGACTATAACTAAGTGGTCTAGTACCAGTACACGAAAAAGCTGACTCAGCATACCAGTCTTATAAAAATCAGAGTATTCCCATTATTTTCTCATGTCGGAGCCATTTAAAACCTTGAGTAACGGTTTGAGTTTTGTTTATCCTTGTTGAAGACTTATAATTTTATTGTTACTTACATCCACGCTATTTGACACCCGGTTGATTTGTAGTCGGATTTACAATTGTACTAGATCTTCTTAATTTATACTAAAATGTAATCGACTTGAAATGCATGTGATATTTTCCGCTGGACTTCGGATCCATCGACCAATCAATGTTCGAGTTTGGATAATTCTTATCAATGTAACCAGTTACATGTAAACCAAATAAATGACCATCTACTCAGGCACGGATCCAGTAATTTCCTTAGAATAAACTTATCATATTTACCAGGATAAAAAGTTTATGTTTACGCCAGACGTGCGTTTCTTCTACAAAAAAAACCCCTCATCAGTGACGCTCGAATCAATTTTTTTTAAAAAGGTCAAATAAAGAACGAAATTGAAGAGAATTTAGAGTAAGAGATCTGATTAGACAAAAGAAAGCTTTAATTTTTTCAAGGGGAAGTATACCGGGTGTGTCCTTTAATTTAAAACCACTACTGCTACTGATCTTAATCTCCTAAACGTCTAAAAAGTAAATTTGATTTATGCTAAATAAACAATCATTCTCAGAAATGAATGATGTATCTCTTTCAGGGGAACTTATCAGATTTTATTCTGTGTGAATTTAATTTTCAGCTTGCTTTTATGAAGTTTTGATTATATTTTAATAATATAGGTATAAAGAGGAGAATTTACATATTAAACAGTGAACCTGACAATCATAAAATCTCACCTAACAATGAAAGGTGAAATTTATCTGATAATAAAACACATCTATCATATAATATAACGTTATCAAAATGTTATTGAAAACATATTCTTCGTATATTTTAAATAGATATGGTAATATGCAATGATAAAAAGACTGCGTTACAATGATATTGTCGTATTATTCTTCTTCACTCAAGAATTCACACAATGTAGTTCAAAGGGAAGCAACTCGATCGTGCTTATAATTCTGAGACCAAATGCGGTGTTGGATATTTTTAAAAAACGGTGATGAAAATAATGTATGATAAGCATTAACCCGATACTCTCTTAAAATAATATTAAAAAAGATTAAAATGGAAATAAAACATAAAATTAGTTATTTGATACTTCGTTTTGTTACAGAAATGCAACGTCAACGCCATAATAAAATAAATTTTGAGCTTGAAATTAGAGAAATGTGTTAAATAATAATCAGTCACATACAGTATTAAATATCTTAAGCAGTTAAAAATGGGTGGTTTTTGACATATCTATATACAGGGGAACGCCAGGGACACACATGTATATATCTTCGTTTTAGTCCGACAGTAGAGTTTTAGATTTTTTTAAGAGTTAAATGTTTTAGTCCGCAAATTCGTCTTGATATGTGATACCGGTATGCTCGGTGGACACAGTGTCCTTGATTTACAATTCCCTCTACCTTACTACCAGACAAAAATCTCTCAAAAAGCTTTTCCAGCATATTATCTATACCCCCACCCCCCTGTTCACCCGGTTTCTTTTCCCCTCCCCTCCTCAACTTGCGCTTCCTTCCATCTTATCCCTATTCCAGGTATAATTTTGCATTGATAATACATGTATTATTATATAGTTTTTCTATTCCTGCTTAAAGTTGTTTCGATATTTTTTAAACTTATTTGCTTAGCCGATCTTATGGCATATTTTACTTGTATATTATGGAAGAAACAAGTTATAAAGCACATAAGTTAGTAACGTGAAAAGTAATCGAGCCAGAAAATGGACAAAACTTATAAAGAAATTCCTTTTGTCAAGTTATCCTATATGAACCTTTCCAGAGGTCAAAGGGGTCTTGTTTGACGAGGTTGGGAAATTAGAAATCAGAGACAAAGATCCAAATCATTCTAATATATATGCAAGTATTATATTTCCCTTCATCATCTCTTTTAATGTTTTTTTTCAATTTCAAATTACGATCTGTCCATCATTTGAAATTGACAGGCTGGTCAGTTTTCAGTTTCCACCTCCCATCAATACGAGTCACGTGACCAGAAACTCCTGATTCTTGCAGAAAAAAGTAAACATATTTCAAGAAGCATTCAATGACTTCAGATACCAAGAAAATTTTAAAGGTAGGTTTTGTTGTCATGAAAAGTAGTAGCAATTTTCTCTTCATTTAAATGCCGTTTCCCTTGGTGCACGAGAGCATCAACCTCAAATAACAGGACATTCTAATTGTACTATCTCGTCGTGCAATTTTTTGTAAGTCAGTTATGTATAATCTCTTATTTTCTTAAATAAAATTCCGTAAGGATATACACATATTCATTTGAAATTTACAGTTCCTGAAATTGTATAAAATTCAGGCCGATTGAAAAAAACTGTATCGTTGTTGTGTGGCTGCTTTAGATTCCATACATGTGTATGATTTAGCGTTGATTACAGAGAGGTTGTGTTGTCCGAGTTATGACACGCCTGAGTATATTGCTATGGACGCATCTGATGCTTGGTTTATCATTAAGCTGATTCGAACTTCTAGCAGATAAATTAAGATATACGATATGACTCATTTATACTTCGGAAGTCTGAAGTATGTGATTAAGAAAAACAAGAGCTTCAAGCTTAATTAAAAATAATTTGTATAACAACTTTTCTTATTAAATTTTCTGACTACACAAAGTTTCGAAAGGCTGGTAAATTCGTCTCCTTTATTGTTATTATCAACAAGACAAATCTTTGTTTTAGACCAGTTCTTTCAATCACATTTTTATTGCAGAACTAAAGCATAAATAATATGCAGCTCCTCGAAACTAAAGGAACGTATGGACTATGCAGCTCATCGAGACTAAAGGAACGTATAGACTATGCAGCTCCTCGAGACTAAAGGAACGTATAGACTATGCAGCTCCTCGAGACTAAAGGAACGTATGGGGAGTTCTTTACTTACAACACAGATTCCTATCATGACAGTATTATAAACAGGATGATAACGTCAGTTTTCGCACTCACGATGTCACATGATACTACACAGAGTCATACTGTTTACTCGGACGCTTGCATTTTGAGTCAAAACCAATATATACGTGAGTTAGTGATAAAATAAGACTTTCAACACCCACCCCGTACATTGTATCCCCCTCGGTCTAATAGTATATACGTTGCAGGTTTACTAACTAAATGAAAAGCAGTGTTTATGTGCTTCTGAAACTACAAGATAATTCAACATCGATAAATATAATTATGTTGTCTGAAGATGATATATACACAGATGGCTACGATATGTGACATTTCTGTAACACATTGTTTACATAAATAATATAGAATATGCAAAAAAAAAACTTAGTAAAAATAAAAATAATTTATTCCCTAATCAATAAGTTAAACATATCCTTATTTACGATATTTGTATATTCAATTCAACAAACACTTAATATCAGATATATAACAACTTTCTGGATGTTCTGCAATCATATACTAGTAATGTCAAATATATACATGTATAACAACTTTCTGGGTGTTCTACTATCATATACTAGTAATATCAAAGACACACATGTCTCTGGTAATATATATACTTCATGTAGAAGATAGCTACGACAAATGACTTTTGTGTACCAAATTGTTTACTTCTTTTCAAGTACATAAATATGTAATAAAAAGTAAGTATATGTATACATATATACTTCTAAAAACAAGTGCAAAACATCTTATAACAACAGACCTGCGACTTCATCTTTGAGAGGAGGATGAACTTCCACTTATACTGCGATAGATTCAACCTTCAATCTTAGAGAGGCAAGCTAGCGAGTTGAATCCTGACTTTTTCAGTATTCTCTGTTTGAAAGCTTCATAGATATGAAAGTCATTTATAACTTCTGAGACCGTAAATTAAACGCATGCAGTTTATTTAAAGAACTTGTATCTAATCGGGTGTATTTTTGAATACAATTTGTGTTTCAACTTTCACCTTTACACAGAAATTTCTTGTTTTTGCAAGTTTTAGGTAATTCTGTTTATTTTTTTCTAATCTTTAAAGTTATTTCAAAATTTATTCTAAAAACTCATACATAAATACAAAGAAACAGAATTTCTTATTTTCTCAAATTTTAAAATTTGTGTATCAATATCTTTTTTCATTTATTTCAGACTTTTATATGAATAGAAGTTTTTGTTAAAAAGAAGCAAAACATGAAATTATTATAATCCAAGTCCTACACCCCATTGTTCGATGTTTCGTACATGGATCGTTAGACCATGAAAAACCAAGGTTACGGATTATACCTAAGGTAAATAAAGCATTTTAAAGATCTTTGCGTATCACATTCCGTGAACTTTTAAATTACACATCACACATTTTTTTGTTCGGATTATACTCCGAGTTTACGATACTTACACAATGACATACTATTTTATGGACAAAAGACTGTTATTTTTACCTTTAAAACTGTGAAAATTAAATATACTATCAAATAATGGAGTCTTTATATTTAACTTTATTGAAGATTGTTGCCAAGTGGGAAACACTATGTTCCGTACACTAGCTACGGTTCATAGCAGTGTCCCTCTATGATGTACATGTTCCGTTACATTGCAATATTTCAGCAAACTGTCAAAAAGATAACGATTTGAAAGAATTATCGCAGTAAAACTTCTCGTGAATGAGCGATACATTGGAGAACGTGTTTACTTGTTTATCGATAGAGAATACGTTTTTAGTTTTTGAGAGAGGTTTAGAGGAATGTACTAAACTACTATATTTCATCTTCTTGTCCTGGTTCTCAATTTAGCAACTTTGTCCTTACATCATGACGGTCTCTTAAAGCATTATTACATTACAAGTACTATCGCAAGTATCCGTATACCATGATATTAAGTACATCGTTTGAAGTACAAGTATGTTATGTTAAACGAAAAAAATAAGTCCTTCTCTTGTTTTCTTCAAACTTCCATAATGTTTTGGAATTCCCAATTAGATTAATTTCTCTACAGACAAAAATGAAAAACTGTCATGTTAATTGTTTTATGTACAAAGCAATAATTTCGCTAAACTGATATTTAATATTTATTTCAAAATCCTATATTTTTTTTTAAACAAGTCTTAGAACTTATGCAGTCTTCAAAAAAGAATCTTATTTAAAAATATATTATTATAGTTCAAATAATCACTTATTACTTACATTGAAGAAATTTACCATGATTCTTGTTATTTTACAGAATACACGCAAGAATTAACTGAGAAGTGATCGATCCTTTCATCCGATTCCAAGGAGGCCAATAAAAGGCTGCTAGCTCTGTTCACAAGAAGAATCAATTTCTTGACAGGCTATCAAACGAAAATCATGTGATAGTATCATTTAATACGAAACAATGATCCGAAGAGCATTAAGATGGCGGTTGATTTCTTCCAATGATTAGTATTATTATTTTAACTGACAAAACCTTCAACCCAGGACGGTAAGAAAAGAAAACATGGCAGACGTTTGGAGAAATAACATCCAACTGAAACTGACAATGAAAGTGCTCCCGGCTGATTATTTGTGGTATTACATGGATAAGCCAATTTCCTGCTTAATTAGACGGCATTTCTCTGTGTAAATAAAGAAAGCAATGCAATGTAATAATAAAGCCGAATGATGCGATCAATTCATAGGTTCTATAAAGTCTGGTCTATAATATGTCACTCAGATGTCTTATAGGGTTCTGAAAAAGACACTTTGTTTATCGCGGGAAGAAGCTAATAAGTGAAATTCACATCTGATCGACAGCTGGGCGGTAACGTGTCTGTCCAGTGCTATATTGTGAAATGTAACTCGCATTTCATTTCAAATTGCGTTCCGGCTAAGTTTATCAAACTAAAATTTTCGGATCAAGCCAATATCATCTTTTCACTACTACTTATGATATACAGCTATGAAATTGGGGGCAATACTTCCCTTTGAACCCCCCTATGATGACGGGATAAGCTTATTAAGTGGATAGAATATTTATATTGTTACTGATACTCATTAAAATCTGACTCTGTATTGTTGTCTCCTTGTTAAGATGAAACAAATACTAGCTCCAGTTTTCGTTATCTAGGGATTGAACACATTAAGGTATTAAGCTAAGAACTAAAACTTAATGACTTTCAATGGTGAATCATTAAATGACCATCAAAATAAGCCTCGGGTGTAAACTGTCATGGGCCAGGTGATTTTCAATTTGAAGTGGATTGTGAATATAGTTATAAATTTAAGTCTGTATAATTCTATCAAGATTTTCAATTTCTATGACAAAAAAAATATTTATAATTTGAACAAGATGGAGTTAGTATAAGATAACTAAAAAATACCAAATTACTTACAAGACACAGCCACTTTTTTTTAAAAGAAATTCAAGAGTGATAACATGAATATAAGAATAAAAAATCCTGCCCAACCGCCCCTCAAAACCCGCAAAACCATTGACGATGATAAAACTGCTACATTGCACCATTACAGAAACGAAAATATGGCCAGAGAGCTAGTAAGATTTATTGCAGCAAGAAAAGCCGAGCAACACAATAACACTACTAGCTAGATAAAAACATACATGATATTAAGGGGTTAAAGAGACTGCAACTCTAAAACCCACTAAATTAAACTTATATCAACAATTTTACGTAACAAAATCTTGAATAATACTAAGTACGTCTATATAAAAGTGTTCGTAATATATTTAATGTGTTAGACACCTGTACGTTTAGTAAACATATTACAATGACTAAATATTTGACAATTTTCATTTATTTTACAGCATTTAACATTATCCTGTGTTGACACAAATCACTGTAACATTTCTATATGTAACTGAAACTTGTAAATAATTTAAATATCCCATGTTTAAAATTAAATTAAAAACGAGTTTACTTACCCTACTCATTTCCAAAAGAAATCCCGATCAATGAATATTGATCACAATTAATTAGTCTTTATTGATTAACAAAAGTAGTTATTCCGAACGTAAAAACGTGTATATCCTGATTTAATGTCAAGTTTTTGTCCCTTCTTTCACCAGCATTGATCTGAGTTTCTATTATTTACTTGTTAAACACACTCTTACAAATCAAACGTCAAGTACACTGATGTAAAACGCTATTTACACCCGGAACAATGGAAACCGCCTTTACGTTAGTCACACATGGCAGATGCGACACACTTAGAAATAAATTGCTATACACACTCACAGTAATTCATTTTACAGTATAGTTGTTTTTTTCATTTACAGGTAAAAAGTAAACCGCTTCTTTCACAAATAAAGCATCTAGGGCAGACGAAGAAAAAATGATGCACACCACGTGTGCTTGCGTACCTAGAGCACCTTTATGTAACAAATTATCCATTATGATACATGGTGTGAAAGTAAATTTAAACAAGTTCAGGAGACACAACTGTACCTCTGGATGTCATTTCTTTGTTCTATATTGCCAAAATGCTTAACGCTCACCGAGTTGAATAGATTTTATTAGATTTTGATTTTATTAAAATTTTCCTAATAAGTTTTGAAGAAAGAATAAATTTTGTATACTGAACAAAGCCTTTAGATATGAGTAAATCCAAGTAAAACAAACTAATTTAAAATGTTCTTAAAATGGAAAGTTTTTAATCTGACACAGCTGGAATGTTTGTCACAATGATCATTGACGGGGTTTACGGAGAGTTTGGCTATATCAAGCACACATTGATATTATATTTTTGAAACGGGCGTTTTAAAGATAAAATCTTTGGTAAATTAATTATTATGTGTTTGCTTAACATCCAGTGGCAATTATTTCATGCATATTTAGGACGAAAACACACCAACAATATTGTCAACAAGAAGGTTTTACAGAGTCGGTCGATCGGGATGATGGTCGAGAAAAAAAAATGCCACTGGGCAAAAATGGGACCTGTAGGTCACACAAGGTCATAACTTTTGCCTCTTACAAAAGGCCATCTTTATTGGCCCTAAATGCCATTGTTGAATGGGGTATCTAATGCGCAAAGACCGTATTATTCTCAATACGGGTTTGACGTCCCCATTCCGATCATATACGTGGCTGAGAATTAATACATCCATACCAGCCAAACGGGTTCCCTTAGTATATGATTTTCGACTGGATGGAACTTATTGTATACCCAGTCAACTTGATAGGTTGTAATTTTAAAATGCAATATCCTGCTTTTTAGCAGACGAATTTGACTCCGAGCGATGGTGGCTGGACACGAGAAAAGTCGATTAACAACGAGATTTGACAGTAAACAGATTACACAACGATGGCTTGAGACTAATCTAATTTGGAAGGCAATACAGATGTAATTGGCTGGAAACAATGATAATTGCTTAACTGTCTACACGAATTATATCAAAGAGGAAGAATCGCAATGCAGAAACTGACAAAAGAAAGAGAGAAATTCATGATAAGGTCCCGATAAGATAGCACTCGTTACGACAAAGATTGGGTCTAAAATAAAATATTGTTTGTTTCCCCAATCCCGACCGACCCTGCAAAAATGGTGCTACTCATAAAATTTTATTGTCAAAACCAAGTCAAATATTATTTTATTCATTTTGGATTATCAGGCTTGCCACTAGTCCGATAATGTTCAAGCTTTTTGGAAAAATAAAATTATTTTCCTACCTACCTACCCACACCTGGCTTGGCAGGGTCGGGATTGGGGAAACAAACAATATATTAATTTAGGCCTTGCATTAAATTGCATTATATATACCTACTGACATATATATATATATATATAATCCGATGTGTACTACATAAAGATAAATATAGGTCTCGTTACCTTGGCAGAAGAAATAAAAACCGTTTACTGAAAAAATAACAAAAAAACCCAAAGAAATTGTAAAAAAATCGGCTCTCTTTAGCACTTAGCAAGTGACCAGTATGTTTCTGACCAAGATATGGCATCCTTGAGAATAACTTAAACTGGTTATCTTCATCCTAGGGTAAGATAATATCTATATTTGAGTTAACGTCACTGTTGAACGCCAATTCAACTAACCAGAATATAGTTAAAATGTCAGTAAAATGTACACACATTTCAGGAAGATTAAGGTATAAAATATAACTCGCCTTGCCCTGATAATGAGTGTCTTTTTATGAGTCATCATGTTGCAGAGTTGCTGACTCATTGACGTTCACCCCAACGTATCTTTTCAATCATGATTGGTTTTTTTTATGTTTAACGCACCTTTCTATTCTCTCGGCTATATCGTTACCGCCAGTTTTTATTCAAGTTGTTATGGAAACCACAGTACAAGAGGAGGAGCCTCGATTTTCAGCAGGAAAAATAGCAAGATTTTAGTAACTCACCTTACTGCCACGAGTGGGTTCGAACTCATAATTTGGGATTTGACATGCTAGTGATTTCTATAGATGTAGTACTACTGTAAGCTTGTTATCACTACAGATGAACTATTTAGACCTTTAGCCACCGAGGTCCGCTTTTAATCACAATCTTGATGAAAAACGCAAAAGCATAAATAACAAAATATTTTCTATAGGGTCATTACATCAACTATATTTTTTAATTAATGACATTTATATGACAGATCCTACCGAAACATCAGAAAATTATCGCATAAAAGCAATGCTGTGATGAATAAGTAAACATCCTAAACAAACACACTGATGTAAATCAAGAGAGTTTCTATTGATTTCTAGGGTAATGGCTCGGGATGGATGACACAATTTGTTTTCATTAGTCCCGACTTAACGCCTGATTTCAAAGATTCGCGACTTAGATATAAATTTGTTGATCATATATCACTGAATTCTTCGTATAGTAGAATTAACTGTAGCATTATCAGAATGATTCTTCATCGTCTAGTTGGCGACTGAAACATTGGGTGGTAAAGTCTCCAGTCGGAAAAGAAAATACCAAATTAATTATGAAGCAGTTGATGATCCCGAGTTTCTAAGTTTGTTTTGTCTATAGCAATTGGTCTAGAATTGAGATAAAATATGTATAAAATACACCATACTTAAAATTTATTTACGAACAGGGGTAAGAGACTGAAGATTTACGTTGCTTTCAATGGCATGGGCAATACATAATGAAACACGTTGCCTTCAATGGCATGGGCAATACATAATGAAACACTTTTGAAGTTTTGAATAAAAATAAACACTAAAAACTTGTTGAAAGAATTTAGAAGCTATTTGAATTTTACGAGAAATATAATTTTTTTTATTGTATACAATTTATAACTGAAACAGTCGTTCTGTATATATTCTATCTATTTAACACATCACTTCTGTATATATTCTATCTCTTTAACACACCATAAAATCCGTTTATTATACTCCTTTGTTTATGTAATATGTAAATTTATGAGGAACAGACTGCACTTCAAATGTAACGTTCAATTTAATGTTTGAAGATTGGTCCAGCTCAAACTTTCGATACAGAGACTGATTTCTTTTTATTTTCTTTACTGTTTTTCTCCAATATAAATTGATAATATCTATACTTGATGACATTATTGAAATGTGAATAAAAAAAACCCTCATGTACCATGCCAGAAATAGCATTTTGAATGGATATTGTTAATAGATACATATACATGTAGTTACATAAACAGTCCTCATTTATGTGTTAAAAAAGGGAAAACTCAAGCGGAAATTCAGACTGGGGCACATCCGGTGGCGAGAACTCCGTATAATTATTTAAAAAAAATAAAAGTAATAGAAATATGAATACAGCCAACTGTGTGTTAATAGTTCTTTTGAGTGCCTGTATATATAGCATCAAATACTCAGTCTGGAATGGCCTGAAACTTCTTGTACTACTTTTATAATTTCAGACGAATTCTGAAGGGCTATATTCCCAAAACTCCTTGTACGAATCGGCAGGCGTCCTATCATTTTTTAGTTTAATATTATTATTATCAGAAATGCAAAGAAATGATCAGAAATTTCAGAGCCACCTAGTTTTGTCCAATGTTCTATCTTTCGTCGATGTATATTTGTAAACAGATGTATAATGTGACAGATACAGATGTTCCATAAGATGACGCAAACCTTACCAATCAATATAAAAGTATAAAATAACACGATGTTACATTATTACAAGGGTTTGTATGTTAAGGTCCTTCATTTCTGTATTCTATATTTTTCTTTAAAGGAATTTTTTCTCATTTTTTTTATACTTTCTGTCCATTTTGAAAATGAAAAAAAAAATAGGCATTCCTGTAATATAGAGGTCGTCTTGGAAGAAGGTCGGGGAAATCTTGCCTGCTACTGGAAAATGGAGGTAAACATTAGTTAGGGGCAGAAATGTGCATTGCAACAGGCCACCTATTGTACGGACCACTGAAAGAGTTTTTGCAGGCTTTTTTTTTTAACGTATACAGAGAGTGAAGTTCGCACTCTCTTTATGAGGGGCATTTTGACCGGACGTAGCTGCGTACTTGTACATCCCGCACAATCAAACAGACAAGTGTTTAACTGCCGGTCGGAATTTAGAGGACGTGACATTTTTTTCTTTTCAGCGAAAAGTAAGACACACCCAATCACGATCCGTTCAGATTCCATGCCCTATTTTTTTTAATTTTTTATTCTTGGTTGGTAAAACAATGGCAATATGATTTCTACAATAATTGTATACTGTTCATGTAAAAACGTGTGCTATTTTTTTTTTATCAAAAATGACAGTTTAAATTCAAATGTATCATTTAAAATGTCAATAAAGTTCAGTCGGAAGTTGATAAATTAAACAAATATGTCGCTAACCAAATACTTTTAAAATGAAAATTTCAATCAAGATAACACGCACATTTCATGACAATAACTCATTTCGTTTTTTACATAAAATTTATTATCGAGGGAAACAGTGATTGACTCTGAAGCTCGGTGACTTGTTTTCTCTCTCTCAACCATGCACAAAGTTATATTTGATCAATCCTTTTAATATAGTTAGTAAAACTTCTCTCTACGGACCATAAACCATAATTTAGGTGGAAATTGATCTTGAAATTGATAAATCTCAATAAGGATAAACTCTTTTTCCGGACTGTTTTTGTTTACACAAAAGATTGCTATTTCGAACAACTATTGAGAAGATAACACTTTAATGTGTAATTCATAATATTATGTTTAATAAAACGTTCACATCTATTTTTAAAATGAGCTTAAAACCCCAAATTTGATGAGTAGAGCCGATTGAAGCGAGTCAAACATTTTTTTTTTTGACGATTATATACTAAAAAATTATCATATATATGGACGTGAAAAACATGATTTTTTTTGGTTTTTTGTTTCAATTCCTTTTTAAAAAAAAATGACGATCAAATATTGGGGGAGGGGGGGGGGGGGTAAACCCTATACAGTTCCCCGGACCCGCCACTATGTATCATTGAATGCTAATGATGAACATGTTGATGTAGCTAAACGCATATTGCAGTTGTACGAATTTTTGTGCAAATATTTCAAATTACTTACATGTTTTTGGGTTTAATTTATTTTTCTTACACCAACATGACTAAAATTAAAACTGAACTTAATTTATTATTATGTCGTTATTGGTTAAGAATCCCCCCCCAATACATTTTGGTATACGTTCCTAACTTTTCAAAACTGAGTTGAAGTATTGGGCCAATTTGTGTTTCTTTAAATGTTAATAAAAGTAAGCCATACCATTGTTAGAACCTCAAAGAAGCTGCCAAACTGAATAAAATTCAGATCTATATCTTGACTCGATATGTATATAGGTGTTATAACTAAAACGAAATCACAGAAGTTCTTTCAATTATATTGATGAAGTTGTGATAGTATCAGTTTTAGTAAAGGTTGAAAAACCTTTTGAAAAATTGCTTTTGTGTGAAACAGTATTACGGAAATAATAATTTGTGTCAGTGGATGTTCTAGAAATTTTATAAAAAAAGGGGTTCCCGCTCTAGTCATGATTCAATATTTCCCTATATGCAAAGCAACCAATTTTTTTCCACATAAGGGAGGCGGCACTCTGTCCCACCTAAATCCGACTCTGTATGTCATTCCTTCAAGTATTTACGGTCATTTATATTTCACATGACACAAATATTTATCCTTTTGCAGACACACCAATACATGTATAATAAATGTGTAGTTTATCTTCGCAAGCAAACCATAATGTGAAAATAGATTAAAATGTAATATTTTCAAAGTCACGTTTTCTGAAATCGCTTGAAGGAGATATAAAATCAGCTTTAGATAAAGTATTTGTCTAAAGTGACTTAGGAAATCAATATTGACAGAACGAAACATGTTTTAGTCTTAATTAATCGAGTGTTTCTAATTCCCTTTTCCTTGTCTGTGTGCTTGCATAATGTAATGAAACAAAGAATTTATAATTTGAAATCGAAATCAAAGTGAATAATTTTATCAAGTTCTTAAATTTATAATTTTAGAGTATGTTTCATTTAAATCCGGAAACGGAAATACATTCCGAATCTTTACGAGAGTGCTGTGCCCTTTTGTCACCAAAAACAAATAAGACACACTATCCCTAACCATAGATAAACCTTGAATATATATATTTAGAAAAATGTCTTTTCATTTAAAATGTATGTGTTTTATCTAATAAATTAATTTTTAGCGAAAAATGCACTTATTTTGTACGCCGCATGTTCTAAAATATTTCTGGACAACTACATACTCCAATGTAAAAAAACGTATGCTAGATGCAAAGTATACGCATCAGAATGTGCAAAGAGATACTCGATAGGATAGATTAACCTTCCTATCAAGTTTAAGTTAAATCTGTCAAAGATTCTAATGATAAAAGCATTTCATTTTGACAGTGCAACATTATAAATTGTAGATCACAAATTACTCCATACAAACGAATTATGATGAATGATATCTTGCATGTTACAAGAAATGGAATGAGTTTAATTAAACAGGTTTCAACCGAACTTAATGAGAGAGCTTGTTAGGTTGCGATGCAATCACTAACGATTATCAAAATTGAAGGAAATGTTCATCTTAATGTTTAAATTGACGTGCACTTGTTTTTTTGGGAAATGATTGATCTATCAAATGTTTGCATTACGAAGCAAATCTTGTTTTGTTGTATTTTTGGTTGAAAGAAATATTCTATGGACTTAATTTTAGAAGAAATACATTAATCTCGTTTAACGAGATTCTAAGATAATTGGTTCCAATTAAAGACAAATAACTTTCTTTTGAAGCAATTGACAGAAAGTGGACATTATGGTAAAAGGCAAATTTTCAGACTGAGCTAATAAGTTTCACTTCCGTTTAGTAAATACGACATTAACTGCATTTATCAAACTCAGAAGCATCGTGGCACGATATAGTGACATATTGGTTGATTGATTGATTTGTTGGGTGTTTAACGTCCAGCTGCAATATCAATGCATATCCATTGCTTTCAAATGCACATCTTGTAAATTAAACTTCTATGTAATTTGGTGGAAAGTTCAAGTGTCTCATTGGCTTTTACATGTCAGTGATATTGTACTGTACGGCAACTCCAAGCCAATCTTTAAAAACGCCTTATATGTAAAGTCCAGAGAAATTCGAATGACTACGAGACCCATCAGATTATAAACGCTTACTCGACACGGAACCCTTGACCTCTACAGCTAAGGGAGCAGGGGCTACGCAGAGAACAGCAAAGGCATGCTATCGAAAATGCTATCACATTGTCAAGTATGCTAGCACAAGTAAGCAAACACACCTTCAAGGTGTATCTGTTATGAGTTAATACAGCAACACGTATTTGCATTCCATGCATGACCGAACACCTGCATGCATAAAAGTCGTTTCGCGTTTCTTCTTGTTCATAATTGTCAGATTCAATGACACCGATCTAGCATCATGGTTATGCAAACGCTTGTAGAACAATTAAAAGTACATTAATTGAAGAAAGCGTTTTCCGTTTCTGTAATGCAGTTTACAGGTTTCTACGACTAATTATAATTATAACCTCAAAGCTTGAGATGCATTTAATTCATAAAAAGCGATTGGGTGTATCGAAATGCATCGTGTACGCAACATTTTTTTCCGGACTAAATTTCTAGACTTTGCATTATACTCGTTATTACCATCACATGCATCGATTGTCTTTGTTTTCAATAAGAATATACATTTGAATAATATCTTAATATGTAGAGCTTTAATTCCGGGGTTAAAATTTACATAAAATTCTACAGTGGGTCTCATTTGGGTCTAAGCATGACGCGGGATTGCCGATTTTTTTAAGCGTGACACGTGAAAGTCAAATTATTGTGTCGGGAAAACGGGAAATGAGGTCTAGCGGGACCCGGGAAATGACAAAAAAAATGAGAATTGCTTACGTACATAGTGTAAGCGGGATACGGGAATCTGACAAAACAGTAAGCGGGATCCGGGATCGGAACACCCCAATGAGACCCCCGCTACAGCTCTTGCTATATCATGCAAAGCAAAGCACACTTAGCAACCGGTTCTTATGGGCCCCCAGTACTTGACGTTAGGTCTTATGATAAATCTGTTAGGTGCTGTAATTAAGCATCTGGTGACACGAAATATTGTACAGATGGGCATGACAAAAAAATGTGTATAGTTTCCAAAATGTGACCCCAAACAGCAACTACGTTTTAAATCTTTTTCAAATGATTTTGTTGTAAATTGTTTTGCTATATATGGGAAAGATTCCATTAAGGTGCCTTAGTTAATAAATATAATATGCTTGAAGCTTTTCTTCATTTCAGTAAAATTAATGCACTCAATATATTGTCTCTGCCACAATGTAATCAATGCCACAGTGAAATTTTCTTTTATTCTAGTAGTAAAAATCCTTCTTTTATTTCCGACTTCAGCTTACAACCGCAGGGTCGTTTGTGATAAAAAGAAAGCAATAAATTCACGTCAAGTGAAGTTTGCGTTTCTGTTTTTTCTTCAATAAAGCATCACTCTGGTTAACAAGTGAAACTGTAATCCAACTAAAGCGGTTTATTGATCTTGTAGTTTTAAGATTTGTGTTATAAAAGAATATGCAAATGTTCATCGTTAATTTTTTCCAATTCGAGTAACAACAAAGAGGTCTTATGGAAGTTGAATCATTCGGAACAAAATCTTGTTATTTTTGTTCATTGACAAATACAACCATTCGCCTTCAAAATTGACATAATTATATTATTTTTGAACCAACATTGGTAAACGTGATTGAAATCGGAAATCTCTTTAACAGCATTTAACCTTTCCGGAGAGAAACATGACACAAAGCGAAAAACATTCGATCCGTGTTATTATATATAGAAAAGTACTAAAGTTAAAGTAACGAAAATGAAAATAGAAAATTTAAGAGAAAAATAAAAACCGAGGATTTCGAACTAGCGTCTCGAAGTAAGATTTGATCCGGTTCTCATGCTGACTATGCGGTATAGGCTTTGTTCATTGTTGAAGGCCGTTTAGTTGTTTAGTTGTCATTTGGTCTCTTGTGGAGGGTTGTCCCATTGGCATTCTTTATTCGTCTTCTCAATTTTATGATGTTAAAACTTTTTATACAAAAGCATTTATACATGTACACGAGATAAGAATTGAAACTAAACTATACAGTTGTTAGTGTCTGTGTCATTTGCCGTATAGATGTTAAGTAACTTCAATTTTTTTTAACGCATCCCGGATTCAGTGTTCAGGTCTGCATAACTCATCCGAAAGTGACATTAACAGGTCGCCAACTGTTAGACAAAACGGAATTATACAAAAGCGAGTGAAAATTTAGTTTTTGAGAAAAGTTCATTCGTTTTTTTCGGTTCTTTGAAACGGATACGCAAATCTGTAATCCTCGGATGAACCCGCCACCCTCTTTCTATATATAGATGGAAGAACGGAAACGGCCGAGTTTAGACGAGTGTAGATACCAAAGTAGCAGAGATCGATTAAGATCGGAGAAGGACTGAATTATTTTGGTTATCATGATCTAAATTGGATCAGACTAACTTGGGGTGCATCTTAAACGAACAAAGAACTAAAGCCAAGTATGAACGTGTTCTAATTGCCTGTATACACTACATTCCGAAAAAAATTACAATGGTGACAGACTGGGGCTACTTGGAAACGTAAACTTTCACTTATTGTAGGATATACCTGTATAAGGTATATTTATCATAAAATACAGCTACTGTCACGACAAAACCAATTCTGATTTCATTAAATTAGCTTTCTTATCGAACTATACCTGACCTAGTAATAGGAGAATACACAAAATAAGTACTTCTTATCAAAACTATGGTTAACATGACAAATAGAAAGGACATGATTATCATTCCTTTACTAGTTATGTGAGAATCTGTGTGTATTTTAATTAGGTCAGATATTTTGAATAAAACAAAAATGTAAAAGTTGAGAGTAATAATTAACAAAACAAAATTAATTCTGTGATAAAAAAAAAAAATGTATAGAGAGCAAGCTGAAATGAAAAAATAATTTTGATTTTACAGCTAAATATTTCTTATAAATATATATTTATATACGTCAATTACTTTGCTTACAATATCAGACAGACCTTCATTCCACATGCCCGACGACAAAGTATAGCGGGCAGTTGTTTATTTGTTGCTTCAAACAGGCGCCTTAAGTTTCGACCCTTTTTCTTCTTTATCTGTATTTTGTGTTGAATTTATATTTGATATTACAATAACAAAAAAAATGTTTATGCAGCATATTTGATATATAAACAACTGCTATTGTATGGATAAAAGAAACAATTACTAGTAACACATTAGATAAGTGAAATATTAAGTAAAAACCTTAATGAATATGCACGAGACATATTACCACAATAAAAAGGGTTAAGGAAATGGGGAACATGTGGCAAACACCTCAGCGTGATTGTTCCTGCTACCCTCGAATCTGTAATATCGCCTAATGGACATTATCATCTCAAATATGAAACACAAAAAGAAACCAAACTTAAAAGAAATTACGAAGCGCTTATTTGACGTATTAATCAATGTGACTCCTAATTCTTTTAACGAATTCCAGAAGACGATCTATTTTAATTTAGATGTAATTTTCCAGAGAGTCAAATTTTGTAATTGGTTTTCGTCTAGACGTTGGGCGTTATGAAATTCTCATCTATGTTCCAATGCATTGAAACTTCCTACTTATATGAATATCAAGGGAAATGTAATATTAGGATATTCTTCTTATAAGAGAGAATCATGACATGCATATAGATACAGTTTACATGTCATAACAGCATCACTCAATGCGCATATTTATTGTTACGGAAGTTAATACTGCACAATTAGACACAAGCATTGAGGGGCCTGATGGGTTATTTTCGTTCTTCGTGATCCCGCATTTTCGCTATCGTGATCCGTTTTTCTACAGATTTTTTAAATTTATTTTCGTGATCCGTGATAATGGAAATTTTTTTTCTGTGAATCGTGATTGAGAAAAAAATCAACTCGTGAATCGTGATAAGACATCCCCCCACCAGTCCCCAAAAGCATTATGTGAAATTGATGAAAACACCAAAATCAGTAATTTGAACTCTAATATTTGCAAATAACATAATATACATTATAAGCTCTGCCCTCAAATTTTGAAAAAAGAAGGAATTTCTGGCCAACCCATTTTATATTTTAAAAGATTTTCATTACATATCTGTTTATCCATAAAATGTTTAGGATTATTGACCTCAGTTTTAAGTCTGACATAACACTGAAGAATTACAGTAATTAGTTATTCTTTAAACCATAGATATAATGCATCTATGTTTAAACCAAACGAAAAGTCTTTAGCATTTAAGATTTATAACCGTTGAATATTTTAGCACCTGCATATGCAATACAATTCTATAAATATATTCATTGATATGCCCAAGTGTTAAACATATTAAGCCTAAGTTAAAATGATAATAAATTCTCATAAAAACCTTAACAATTTAACATTTTTAAGCCAATACAAAAATTTGGCGTATGAAACGTGAGGATACAAAAAACTAAAAGAGATTTCTCTTCCGAATCTCGCTTTGAAAAGGAATAGTGAAGATTAGAAAAAAAGAATTTGTCTTACCCTGGCAAATTTCTTGGCAGATCTCGATCTATTATCTAAAGATGTAGTAGTAGCCATGTTCTTCTAATCCAAAGTAAACAAAAACACAAATATGTCACCAAATTCTTATTACATCAAAAGTTACAGGTACGTAGGAAATTCTTCTCTTATTTAATTTTTTCTCCAGGTGAATTCGTCCTATAACACCTCAATCTAAATCACTTATTAACGATGTTGACTGAATGCTTTGAAATGAACATTGAAATGAACATCGGAACATACATTGAAATGTAAGCCTAATAAGGATATAAATTCTCCTTTTAAGAGTCGTATATTACCCTCTAATTCTAATGAGTTTGTTTGATGTCCCCCGAGGTACATTTCCGGACCATTTAACCTTATTGGGACCTTTAAATCCGAGACATTTTCTTTTAGTCACTTACAAA
Source organism: Mytilus galloprovincialis (assembly GCA_037788925.1). NCBI lineage: Eukaryota > Metazoa > Mollusca > Bivalvia > Mytilida > Mytilidae > Mytilus > Mytilus galloprovincialis. The sequence continues at coordinate 11,453,154 of CM075342.1, read as the reverse complement.
TTTGATAAAACTTTCTTTAAAATTTTAAATATTGATTATTTGAGGAGTATTTATTTAATTCGTTAAGAAACTATTTGTGAATGTGTCATCATTATAGAGATTAGTCTGGTGTTTTAACAATAGGGTACTACTGGACAGACATTGTCCTCAGTCAGAACCGACGTAATAGTGTACTACAGTACTGGACAGACATTGTCCTCAGTCGGAACCGACGTGTAGTTGTAACACTTATGTAGAGTTATGCACCCTGTCCAGACAATCATTGAAACTGTCATGGATTGAGTGCTATTATGCAAATTATAGGATAGGACTTAAAGTGTATTTAACTTTTAGATTGGTACTTTGGAGACAAAGACAAAAAAAAAAAATATACGATGCGAATCAAATTTATCTAAAAATATGATATACAATGACGCAGGTTTTTTGTAACGACCTTGACTACCCACAAGAGTCTTTGCACGGTCGGTATACTAAAATCTTTTTTTTTCGACTATATACATATATCTAGCTTTGAAATAAAATTTAATATCAAACTTGAAATGCTAAATTAATGTCATTTTAAATTTGTTATACTGAATTTGTTACCATTTAAAAGTGTATCTAAGTGTATCTAAAAATTATAAAAAAATATATATAAATCATTCAATAGCTTAAATGAAATTAAAGTGAATGGCTAATTGGCCTTTAAATCAAATATCTTCTAAAATGTTAAATTTGGATGTCACATTTTTTTCATTACGTCACATAGATGGTTATCACTACATATTTGATCAATTTCAAATCAGTATTAATGGATCTTAATTGTACAATTATTGTCCTTAAAGATGACCGAACAGATAACAATCTACGAATAGATCGGGATCAGGATCAGTAGAGTGTCAAGTTTGTTTAAAAAAAAAATGTCCTGCATTTTTTAAGTGACATGTTTATTTTGTATAGATATTTGCTATCTTTATGTTTTTGAAGTAGAACAAAATTAAATGAAAACGAACATGAATAAATGGAATGGAATAGATTTTGTTTGAAGGTATTTGCCATTGTGTTAGACTTACCCCCCTACCCCCTCCCCAAAAATATCATTAAATAAGATTGGATCCGCCACTTATATAATATATATACACATTCCCCATTTCCATTCTCAATTTTATATATACTTAGTTTCAACTGAGTAAATCTCTGCTAATGGCCAAAGAAGTATAGTGCTTAACTAATACTTATCAGTGTTATTATACAATTATAAAAATAATATTATCCTTAGAGATTTAAAATTTTAAGGTAAATGAGGATTTTGTAAATAAGATTACATTTGTTTAGATAATCAATAACTACAGTCTGAACAGATCAGACATAGAGGTTGAAATGGCGATTTATTTCACCTTCAAGAATTTACAAATTTTCGAGGAAAACGAAAGCCATTTTGACTTTTAAGATTTTCCTTCCTCATATTAAAGCAACTAAATAAGAAAACCAAACTTCAATTTCATTAATTTAACTGGTTCTATTTAAATCAAAATGTATTTCAGCACAAAATGTAGCATTGCATAATTTAAAATAAAAAAATAAAAACGAAAATCGGTTGTCATGGAAACTTAATTAATTTTCTAGAATAACTTGTTATTTTTCAGATTAATTTCAAAACAATCATGCTACTTGAAACTGTAACAAGAGGAATGACTAGAACTGTTTCCTTAAGTAGTATCATAAAACTCAAGTGTCTGTTAGATTGGTTCGGATTTAACGATGCCGGAGCGTTCGGAACACCTGCTTCAATAGATAATGTTTATGTTTGTCATTGGTTTTTCTGGCATTTCTGTAAATTATTTAGTTTGTAAGGAAATTGGAAAGAGTTGAAGATGATATAAAAATCCTGCATGTCTTAGAAAAATCGATTTGGTCGCTATCAAGTGATCATTATTGTGTATCTAATCTATTCAGAACTATATCGGCAATATAATTGAATTGTCAAACTGAGAGATTTCCGAGGTTTTTTTCAGAACGTAACCTGCCGCCTTTTTTTGCAGATCAGATCAATGTTTTAATTTATTTCTGTAATGGTATTTTCACTGCAATCATCGTCTTTGATGTGTTTTGTAGAAACTTGAGATGAAAAGTAATCAAGAAAAATCTAATTTACGATCAAATACACTTGAGATTGATAGTTCCCATTTAAAACAAATCCTGGTAATATGGTTTTGTTGAAAGTAAAACAAATGTTTTCTTCACTTTGGTAATTCTAGGTTTTTTTTCAATCGATTTCTGCTGACAGCCAAATTTCATGTAAATCTCCTGACCATTGAACCAGAGTATATTGGCATCTATACTTGAGACTGAAAACTTGTGCAAGCATCAATTGGTAAACCTTATGTAATTGCATTTTATTGAAAGTAAACAACTTCATAATTTCGCCACGAACTAGAACCCCATTCCTCATCCAGCGACAATAGACTCTTCTTAAATGTTATTTCCTCTTCATCTGTCATTTATAAAATAATATCTGAAGTATCAGGATTCACTTTGCAGGGGTCCAATTTATAGGAAACTTTCAAAACCAGATGTTGGCACAGTAATACTAATAATAAAGTTAATAAGTTTCGAAATTGTCCTTCAAAGATTTTTTAAATTAAACTTATCGATAAATAATATTTGTACTGAAAATCATTGCTTCTTACATTAGATGATTACCAGTTTTAAACTCGTTTTATATATTTTATTTCATTCTTGTATGGCAAATCTATACACTGGCATTTCGTAGAGATGGCACAACAGTAACTGATATCAACAAAACTTCTGAATTTCCTGCTCATAACTTTTAGTGGAAAACCACAAAAACTTCACAATTGTAAATCAAGTACACACTCTAGTTTGAACATGTGTGATACGTTGAGCCTGAAGCGATTATGTTTCAGTAATATTACAAATATATCGCCGCGATATAGGCCTTTTTGTGCTCATGCGGCGTAAAGCAACCAACAATCAATTATTACAAATATACGTCGCAGATACAATCAATCTGAGACCAGGGCCGTAGCCAGGAATTTCCAAGGGGGGGGGGGGGGTCGTTGGACTCATGAACTCGACTTTAACAGTCACAATTTGAACAAAACGTTGACTTTAACAGTACTTATTTGATTTCAAGGGGGGTTCGTCCGAACCCCTCGACCCCCCTGGCTACGGGTATGTGAGACAAAATATAGTACCAAGGTTTTAATTGATACACGAGAAGCATAACATCAAGTTATTCCACGGACCTAACAACATTATATGTGTCCGTTCATTACCCCATAAAATTTTCCTCTGATATAAAATGGTATTCATACGCCTGACAATGCCGGTTTTTAAGTGTGCAAATAAATGAATTTGAATCAGTTATAGAGCTTTTTGTAGCCTTATAATTGATGCACAAGAAGCATAATGTCAAGGTATTCTACAGATCTCACAACATTATATGTGTTCTTTCATTACCCCATAAACTTTTCATCTGGTATAAAATGGTATTCATACGCCTGACAATGCCAGTTTTTAAGTGTGTAAATAATTGAATTTGAATCAGTTACAGAGGTTTGTAGCATTGATCAGGTTGCACTGATCATGTTTAACATATCCTCTTGGTAATATTCCGTGTAATTACAATTGCAAAAATTGTTTAACACGTCACTCGATCATGGAAAATCTTTAAATTGAGGAGACTTTGGGGGATAGTTTGGTAAAACACGAGCTTTTGGAAAGCACAAGTTTAATGGCCTTTGCATATATAGGTCACTGTAACTACTTTTTTGGCAATTTAAAATTGACAACCTTTTCAAATGAGCAATTTCTGTATGTTATACGTGTACAATATCTACAGAGGGACACATTTGAATAAACATTTTTTTTAATAGATTTGATATGTTTTTTTTCTGTTTTGTTTGATTTATTTTGTTCTGTTCTGTTTTGTGCCATTTGTTTAAGTCTTATACAATTTCAATTATTTTCTAATAGATTTTGAAAACATAAACCTTTCAATGATAAAGGCATGAAAAGTCAAGAGAGAACATTTCCCCGCAAAAATGTCAATGACTAATATCCCGAAAACAAGCACACTGACCTACAATTTGTTTGCTCTTTTGATTCCTTTATTAACCACCTATCAATGTATACAAGTATTTTGAAAGCTTATTATTTTGAATCTGAGCAGCAAACTTCCTTAAATCTAGTTTTACTGGCGGCTTTCAAAAACTAATTTAAGCCAACACCATAGTGCATGTGTTTGTTTTCCGATTCATAATTACCACGTTTTAAAGCCATAATAGTGAGAGGTAAGACAGAGATATAACATGAACACCTCTGACGGCAACAGTTCTCCTTTCAGAGGTTCTCCTTGAAGTTTAAACATTGAAATTGCAAATTTTTGTTCCTCCAATCATTGATTATTATTAAGCATCAATTTGATTACTGTTTTCGTATTGATATTTCTAAAGTCGATTTCATAAGTGATTGAAAATGTTTGAAACTGACAACTAAATTACTAAGCTATATATTATACTATAGTTTTCCCGGTAAAATAATAGCATAATAATGGCGTATTGTTCGTCTGTTAATGACATATCTTGGTCTTTGAAGCGTTTAAGTATTGCTTTGGTTTCAAAATGGCGACATTATGACACTCTTATGACACGTTTGCGGGAATTATCTATTAGTTATTACAGGGGTTGCTTGTATATATTCATAAGTATGTTGAAGTACGCATATTTGAATTGAGAAAAGCGACATGATGCACAATTTACAAGTCATTTGTAAATTGATAAATTTGATATCTAAGCTAAATAGAAATTTTAATATTACAGGATTTGCCCCTTCCTTGTTTCGAAAATTACAAAAAAAATAGTAGAATCTATTCATGCATAGGCGTTGAGTGTTTAACAGTCCTTGAACAACCTCCCCCCCAAAAAAGACAACTACAAGTTAGAAATTTATCGTACGACCCTTTAATGTGATTGTATGCAGCATCAGCATCTATATAAATGCATGTCTGGAAAAATCACAGTCCCCCCCCCCCCCAAAAAAAAACAAATCTTCCCAAAATGCAACACTATATTTACAGTAAGCCTAATTTAGATTTATGGATAATTTTGCTGTAATAAACTGTCCACCTTGTGGACACCAATTGCTTTCAAAATTTTATTAGATGATGTTGGACGTTTATGTTGTTTTGTTGTTTTGTCCTATTATGTAAATGTACCCCCATTTTTTCTAGTAGCGAATGATGGTGTTTGTACGATAGTTTCATCGCTTTTTGAATCAGTCTTCAATATCCATATTACATGTTAAGCTTACATGGTAGGAATACATAACCCTATACCTTTTTGGAGTTCCAAAAGTAGACTTTCAATTTTAACACAGATTATGTTCCTGAAGTTGATTCGATTGCCAGGCGGATTTTGCAAAATATTCTATTTAATTGAATTTGTATCAAATAGTAATTATAGTATTGCTAATAAATTAAAAAAAAGTTGATGTTAGTTTGCATATGAAAATTTTGATAATGTTATTATTTCATTTTCAATATTAAATATACGTTTCTGAATAGCGTATACGTGCATGTATCACTGTTAGCGTGGATCAAACGATGAAAGTTCATGCACATTCTCAATATTAATACTTTGCACATTTATATAGTGACTTTTCCTTCTTTCTTTTTTCTTTTTATTTGTTTAAATATTGTTTACTTTTCAAATACCTCGCAATAATTGTGAAATGAAAGTAAATATTAAAAAAACGTTTATCATTTGTTCAAAGTAGAGAAAATGCATATTTGCACGTGCATAGAAATAACTGCTGAGAGACCTTTCTTTTAGATTTAAGAAAATAAGACCCTCTCGAAAGTTTACTTTTCAAATATCATTTGAACATATGCACGTTTTACCTCATATTGATAAATTAAAATGAAGTTATGTCACATACAGGTTAAAGTTTTACTTGGTTCATTGGCATAAAAACATTTATTTTATATCATTAAAAACATCTTTATACACGTATCATTAATCAGATAAAGAAAAATGTATAAATCTGAGTACAAATCTATTCCTTTGAATGACAATTTAAAAGCAAGTAATTTAGATTTAAAAATCTTTATTATGTATTCGTCAATTTAAACCCCTGAAAGAAAATGTTTTTTTTTTGTTGTAAAATTGATATATAAGATTCGATAAATTTATAAATTTTAAATAGCTTACCGCGAAAATGACAATCACACAAACATACAGCAACATTTTATCAGCAAGGAATCTGTTACATCTATATATTATCCACAAAGATTAGACAATAATGACGCACGAATTTGTCTTACTGTCAGAAAGAGTTTCTTAATAAGACGTTTTTTATGTCACACCGGACACTCTAAAAACACAAGTCAATAAAGTATATCAGCAGGTGTAATAAGCTGAAATATTCCCCTCCGAGTCGTTGAATATGCTTGTGTTATCACCCGCCTGGGAACCGTATTGTTTAATGTTATTGTTAGAGCGAACGCTGACTAGATATCTCTTGCCATAATCCGAGTTTCTACATCCCAATCAATATTAATTTTCTTTATACCTTAGGAAAATTATGTACTCTATCTAATTGCGCCAGAACACAAAAACCTCATATCTGAAACCTTTATAAAACAAATTACTTCATGTGAAGGCAGGAAACATTTATAGAACAGAAAGATGTGTATTGCAATCAGTTTTAATTGTGTATTGATATTGATTCCATTGTGCTTTCATTATACGTATTTTTGGGTGTTTTATGCTTCGAAGATCTTCAACAATTCATGTTAAATGAAGTGAAAAATAAAAAGTAAACAAAAAATGTTAGGTTATCAATTTACTCATTTGATACAATACTGAAATTATAGTAGTGAAATCATTCAATTAGTTTAATTGAGTCTAGAAGACTTGAATTGAAAGCTTAAGGTTATGACGAATGTTTAAAGGGGTCGATACAACATGTTTTGTCAAAAATAATAAAAATCAATAAGACAGAGAAAGCGAATAGATGAAAGTATTACAAATTTTTTATTTTCTCATTCTCCAACATGCAAAATATAAATTATCAATTTGTTACGGTTATACTGTCATGTTTCTGTAAACAAATATGTATATGTATAGATTATCGAGTTTTCAACCCATAAATATCGTAACATATCAGCGGAGCGCCACAATGTTAATATTTTTGGTGAGTGAGCGCAGTGAGCGAGCATAAAAAAATCAATTTTGTCAAAAACATTCAACATAGTTTAAGAAGGATCAGTCTTGCTCTTTATAAAGTAAGTGACATTCTGAACATGACCAGAGGTAGAATCGACCTTTTGAGATCAGCAGGATGAGGTTGTTTGTAAGACAAAAGATCTGGAACTGCTTTCTCGGAAATTAAACCAATCAAAATAGACAAAATTGATTTGATTCAAAGACCAATTAGACTTTCAAACGTGAAGACATGTCGTCAATTATTAAGATATAGACAAAGGTCAAACATTAACATGCATTAGACTTCTTGACAACCAAACTCTGATGATTTCTATTTTAGCCATAATATATATATAGAATTAATGCACATAACGCCCTTAGCACCGAGGAAGATAATTGATTGATTCTTGTTCGCCATATACGTTCAACGGCAAATATAATTCATGCATGTTAACGACGAGAACAAATACAATGGGTATATATAAAAAAGAAGATGTGGTATGATTGCCAACGAGACAACTCTCCCTTAAAGACCAAAATGACACATAAATTAACAAACCATTTACTATATATTGGAGGTATTCTTGGATGATTGGTGAGAGAAAAAAAGTGGCACTGCAAAATGTTGGTACATTTGATATGGACAGAAAGTTAGCCTTTGCAACAGCCTATACGGACCCTTAAAGAGATGTTGCAATGATGTAAACGTGCAGAGGGCGTGACACTTTCTCTATCAATACACATGGCATCTGATTAAATGTCGCCATGTTTTCTGACCAGAAGTGACTACGAATTTAAACTTCCCATACGGCTTAGAGAAAGATACATGCACATAAAGTAAGTTCAGTAACTGCTATCACTCCTTTTTTGTTTTGATTGATAAGTTAAAATAATTACATTAGATGTATGTTTCATTATAATACGTTATTCTGATTGGCTAACTAGCAATCTCGTGATATTCCTTAATCAATTGCATTACACAATGCAACTTTTCATTTTTAATAACACGAGGTCCCACAATAAAGTGCACAGGTAAATGAAATAAATACTTGATAAAAGGCGTGTTTTCATGATCCTATAGGTAAAAATGTAATTATAAGTATTGAATGCTTTTTTTTGTAACTTTATAGGGTTGTAAAATCGTTGACCGTGCGCACATTTCCGCGCTTCATACAAAATGTACTTCGGTCAACGCTTTTACAACCCAATAAATTTACAAAAAAAGCATTCAATACTTAAGTATAAAGACTGATCGGCTCGGAATCGGAAATGGTTGACTGGTTAGGATTACACAATGTACCTGTTTTTCTACGGACTATATATAAACTTATTAACTTGCATATTAACTAGAGTAAAACCCTTGTTAGAGTTGCGCGTCTATTTGGCTGTGCGAATGAAATTTTATTCGCAACCACGTCCGGTCGGTTTGGGAACGTGAAATCCAAAGCCTCGTATAGGAAGAATGTAACGAAGTCTGAACGTTAAAGATTACATACATGATCATGTGGACACTCTCTTACTATCAAACATACTCTTATTTTCAAGAGAGGATCCAAATGTCTTGCCCTTTATGTCGGTAGTTTTACATTGCAGAATCATTGTTTTTGTTCTATTATTAGTCCAGAATTTGCATAAAGTAATTGCCAATAGGGACGGTAAGCAACTACCAATCAATAACAATATATGCATTTAATATATACGTAACTGGATGTTTCAGACTATAATGCATCTATCCATTAATTTCCAAGTATATATATACTGACATTTATTGTCTTGATCTAAATCATAATATCGAGATGTGGTATGATTGACAATATGGCAACTATACTCGCAGTAAAAATTGTAGATTTTAGCAATATAGTTAGCTTACTCGCTAGAGAAGATCGTGCGATTGGTTGTCTGGAGTTGATAAATATGCATCAACATCAAGTCCGAAAGGGGAAGCTAATTTGATGACTCCATGAAGCAGAGTGCAACGCTTTCTATATACGTTAGAGAACACATGCAACATATTTGAGATTTGAGGTACAAAATGTAGACTATTGCACTGTAAAAAAACAACTAGATCAAATGTTTTTAAATTGCTAGATAAATATAAGTTGGAAAATGCTGAACTTATTTGTTCTCGCTACGAAACTTGAAAAAGCTTGGCGAACACCGGGTTTTCACTGCTTCTATACAGGTCGTTCAAATAACTTTTATAGTGTGATACAATGTAAATGCTTGTTTATATCTTATCATCCGCAAAACAGAAGTTCTCGTCTTTTTAGCTGCATTGACAGGGAGCCAGGGGAAACATGCGTTCCATTAATCTATAGTTCTCTATTTCCCTTAGACCCTATTCAATTCAAGGGGGGTACCATAAGAATGAGTTTCATAGCGTAGAAACTCTTCATTTTAATCCCTTATCAGATAATAAACTTTCAACGGCAAAATCAAACGCGGCGTAAATGTTGTATGAAAACCCTACATATAAATCAAAGCTTGGAAAACCTTACCCAAACCTCAAATTGTATTTCTACTAATAAGGACGAACACGCCAAATATATTAACTGAAGTCTGGAAAACCTTACCAAAAACCTCATTTTACTTTTCTTTCGATAATTACTGATGAATAATTTAAAATTTTATGTACGATACAGTGTTCAATAAACATCCATTAAGCTTGCATCTCCGACATGATAAAATTAATTCAAAGCCCAAAGGCATTTTGTTTAGGATTTCAAACTTCATTATTGTGATTCAATCTTCTGTTTTTAAATATTCGACGTTAATGTGTTTTATCCATAAAGTAAATTTAGATGACTAGCTTCTAGCTTAATGAAAAATAAAGGGAAACAATCAATTTTCTCTCTTCACAAATTTAAATGAAGTGGATTAAAACTGACAGAGTTATCTTTCTTGGAATATAAAGGTGTATAGAAGGAAATTGAGAGAGTTTTAGACAGTTTTAGGGCTTACGCGGTTTTATTTAGAAGTGAGTAAGAGTATATATATATATTATTATATTTTTCTGTAGTTCGTTGTTATATCCGGCAATCTAAATTTAAAAGTATTCTTTTAATTCTGATTATGAATTTGACATGGCTTAAACGCTAAACAGATAACCCGAGCAGGAAATGTGTCATAAAAGGTTATTTTAACTTCGCAGTTGCATCTATTCCTCCAAACATGAGGACGTTTTGAAATTTTTTAATTTAGGTTCTTTAACATAGATAATACATGTATTACTAAATTAAAACAACGTTTTCACGTAAGCGCACCATACAAATCTATTTAACGTGTGTTAAAGTTGTGCTGAACATCCTTTATATTTATTTTTGATATAGTGACCATAAATTAATTTGAGTATAGAGCATGCTGCCCTATCATTAATTTACACGTTTCCTATTTCGCCAAATTCATTTGCCGCGTTTATTTGCAGGAACATCAACTCACCAAATCTCTTATATATTATATATAAAATGATATTACTTTAAAATAGGGATCGTAAAAAATCGATCAAGTGATGACAAGATGATTTTATTGAACTGAAATGACTGAGTTATCTTTCTTAGCATATGGGTGTTTGTTTCAGATAATTTCAATGACACAAATACGCAATTGAACAGTACTTCTGTTGCTGTTATTGTTTTGTCAGCAACAATAACCAGATTAATATAAAAAAGAAGATGTGGTATTATTGCCAATGAGACAACTATCCACAAAAGACCAAAATGACACAGATATAGGTCACCGTACGGTCTTCAACAATGAGCAAAGCCCATACCGCATAGTCAGCTATGAAAGGCCCCGATAAGACAATGTAAAACAATTCAAACGAGAAAACTAACGGCCTTATTTATGTAAAAAAAGAACGAAAAACAAATATGTAACACATAAACAAACGACAACCACTGAATTACAGGCTCCTGACTTGGGACAGGCACATACATAAATAATGTGGCGGGGTTAACATAGATTTACCCTACAGATACGTTACATTAGTGTAAGCATTTACCCTACAGATACGTTACATCAGTGTAAGCATTTACCCTACAGATACGTTACATCAGTGTAAGCATTTACCCTACAGATACGTTACATCAGTGTAAGCATTTACCCTACAGATACGTTACATCAGTGTAAGCAATGAGTATATTTTCTTTCACTTTATAGGAGATGAAATATTCTAAACTAATGGTGTTCACAAAATGTGTTGGGAGTTGACCTGTATATTCATGTTAAAACACGGAAAATATATTAAACAGAAAATACAAATCACAAAAATTTATTGTAAGCAATTGCCTTTTGTTTTTCCGACAAATTAAAATCTTAAAGAATAAACCTTTCTCAACAAAGGAAATGTTATGACATGCGTATGACATGGCTGCTGTTACACTAAAGTCTTGCATTTTGTGTTTTGTTTTGTTTTGTTTTTTAGTGGACGGGTTTCTGGATATGTTCTAGTTTTTATCGTTGTACTCAAGGCTCCCCGCACCAAAAGAAATGTATAGAGTCTGTGGTACCCAAATTTTGACCTTACTCGTTCACCTATAGATATTAAAACTCCACCACATTTTTGTCGAGCCTTCGACTTTAGTCGAAAAAGCGGGACTAAGCGATCCTACATTCCGTCGTCGTCGGCGTCGTCGTCGGCGTTGTCGTCGTGGGCGGCGTCCACAAATATTCACTCTGTGGTTAAAGTTTTCGAAATTTTAATAACTTTCTTAAACTATACTGAATTTCTACCAAACTTGGACAGAAGCTTGTTTATGATCATAAGAAAGTATCCAGAAGTAAATTTTGTAAAAATAAAATTCCATTTTTTTTCCGTATTTTACTTATAAATGGACTTAGTTTTTCTGCGAGGAAACATTACATTCACTCTGTGGTTAAAGTTTTTAAAATTTTAATAACTTTCATAAACTATCCTTGATTTGTACCAAACTTTGACAGAAGCTTGTTTATGGTCATAAGATAGTATCAAGAAGAAAATTTTGTAAAAATAAATTTCCACTTTTCCGTATTTTACTTATAAATGGACTTAGTTTTTTTGCCAGAAACAAAACATTCACTCTGTGGTTTAAGTTTTTAAAATTTTTATAATGTTCTTAAACTATCCTGGATTTCTACCAAACTTAGACAAAAGCTTGTTTCTGATCATAAGATATTATTCAGAAGTAAATTTTGCAAAAAAAAAAAAATCACTTTTTCCGTATTTTACTTATAAATGGACTTAGTTTTTCTTCCAGTTAACATTACATACAGTCTGCAGTTAAAGTTTATAAAACATTTATTAGATTCATAAACTATCCTGGATTTTTTACCAAACTTGGAAGCTTCTTTCAATCAAAAGACAGTATCGAGAGGGAAATTTTTTATTGATGTTTTTCCTCATTTTTGTTGAGTCTGCGATTAACTGCAAAAGTAGGCGAGACACTGGGTTCCGTGGAACCCTTACGAATTTTTAAATAACAAATGAAAAATAAATGCCAAAACATTATTAAATCATGTGTGTAAAATTCTAGATAAGGAATATTGAAAGTAATGTATGTTGTACTACAAAGTAAGTGCTAACTTGGTTAATATTTATTATAAAACATTTCGTTCTTATTCCCCTGATGATAAATAAAAGAAACAACATAAACAATATTTAACCCATAGACATCCACTGAGTTTGATTTAGAATAAAGCTTACAAACTTGCTAGAGTTAGTTCCCTTACAATGAATAAAGCAGTCCAGTCGAATCAGACAGATAGTAAGTCGCTTTTGACAGAATATGTCAATTTTGTACAAATATTATATTTGCATCTATGGTCTCCGTCAATCAAATATATTAAATAGCATATTTTTGTATTTCAAAAACTTCACACAAATGGCATTGTACGTTTTACAGATCATAATTTGTCATATTTATTTTCTAAATAAGTATTAAACTGTCAGAATGCAATACCAGTTATTTGTGTGTGTTTTTTTATATCAATTCAAACGTCATGTGCATAAAATGATTTCGTATTTCCGAATTTTCGAAACTACCCATACGAAGCTTTGCAGCTGTCAAACGTTTTTATTATATTTTTCATCGTTTACTTGTTGAGTAGTTACTGCATAAGTACAGCAAAAACACAAAAAGCAAAAGAATAGCGCTTCTATTGCTGTTCTCGATCAAAAAGTCACAATAAGGTCTTCTAAACGGAGCAAATCCTCTTACATCCTTGCAAGTTTTACCTTTTTACTTTTCAAATTTTACTTTTGAGGATTTAAAAAATAGATAGGGGACATATACAATAAAAGGGATTTTCCAGCAATTTTTACCCTTAAAATTCCAACTTGAAATACAATCATTTGGGAAAATGAACAAAGGAATTCATTAAAAATATGATTTTTGATATAAATTATTTGATGCTGCCAGAAGACACTGATTCAGAGTGACTCCATTTCAAAAAATATTTTTATCTCAATAATTTCTTTATTGAGAAAGTAGTAATTTCATTACGTTCTATCGCATAGCCTAAATCCCAGAAAATCTCGTCTCTCGCGAGAACTTAATTCAGTTAACTTCATCAAAGCTAACTCCCCAGCAACTAAATAATAGCATTACATTATACAAAACATTCTGCTAATTCTTTTGACATTAATTGACGTTTATGATGTTTCAATGTGAATTTGATTAATTTCCAAATTCCGTCGAAAAGTAACATGGACGCCACAGGCATGTTATGTTTATTTGTAAATGGATTCACAATTTTGATATCCTTGATGAATATGTTGTTGCTAAGCAAATTTGTTTTTCAAATTCATTTTTTATCTTTACGGATGCCGTTCTTACTAGTATCGGATCACTCATTGAAGTTGCATTATGCATATTTTAAGGGATATATATATCTAACTTATAATACTAGTAAGTATCCTACACGATGGATGACTGTCGTGTTATTGATATTCTACACGTTTTACTCGGTCGGTCGAATTTGTTCTCTCGAATTAACTACACTTTGTGTGAAAATACCATTGAACTTTAATGGAGTTTTTAAACGTAGTGTACTAAACCTCTTCATTCTAACTTAATATAGAAATAAAGAGATCTTGCTTTATTAACACAACAACGGCTATAAACTAAAGATATGACGCATACATGTATATATAATTAGCTAAATAACCTTTTCATATCATTTCATTCAATCAGAACGTGAACCGTGACCTGGTCCTTACTTGTTCTTATTCATTTCTTGAGCCCTATATTGAATTTGTGAAAGAGACATCGATTTCGGATGCCTGCTTGGGACAAATTTTGCTAAGATTAAACGATCTTTGACCATTGGTGTTTGCATAGATGATGACGACAATCCACGATTATACAAAAATCCACGATTATACAAAGATTTCGGATGCCTGCTTGGGAAAAATTTTGCTAAGATTAAACGATCTTTGACCATTGATGTTTGCATAGATGATGACGACAATCCACGATTATACAAAAACGACAAGACAACAACGGACAAGAAGACGTGATGGCTAGTTAATTTATACATCAAAGATTTATGGTAAAGTATACAAGATATTTGTAAAATATTTGATATGCAGTTGAAATTTAAACATTGAATTTCTTTAAGAGATTGAATTCAATTTCTAAATATACTATTAAAATATTTAAGAATGAAAACACGAAAATATAAACAAATACAGTTCAGAATACAAAGTGATTCTAAAGTCATGTGCTAAAGAAATCAGGGAAAAGCAAGAAAGATAGAACAGCTATACGTAGAGAAAGAACGGAAAACGAAACTTTTCCTACCGTTACTTGAGCAGGCAGTCTGTTTATAACACTTCACTTACCTAGAATAAAACAATTATACATATATACAACTTCACTAAAGTAATACAAATCATTATACAAACTATACTCTTTTCTAAATGATTAATTGTATGTTTAATTAACATCCAGTGGCAAATATTTCATGCTCATTCGGGTTAATAGGCGCTTATAAATATGTGGAAATAAAAAAAAAATCACACTGACTGTGGCTATAATTAAATCCATTCAAAAAGAAATAATCACTATGTGTCCATGTCGATACTTATTGAACAGTTGAGTAAAGACATACACCACGTTGAATATGACCGTTGAAAGTTCAATACCAGATACAGAAATAGATCAGTCGTGACGGGCAGTTGTAAGTTTACCACTTGTATTCTTAAAGCTGGCTTCATTTTATTAGTTTTTATTATACTTACAAATAACTGAAGGCTATGCATCGAAAATGTGATATTGAGGCGATAATGGGGAATAGAACGAACTACTTTTGAATAGTCTTATACATGTATAAATAGCCTATCCATATTGAACCGAGGGTAGAGGTCAATAAAAAAAAAAACGAACATGGAATGCATTTATCAGTCTAGATTTTTTTTTACTTTGATAATGCGTTTATTTAGAATCAGTTGATACACCAACCATTTTCTTTTAAAAACAAAATAGTTCCATCATGTCTTATGTCGTTTGGAATTATCAGGAAGTCCCCCCACAATTACAATGACTTCTGCTATCCATCATAAAAGTTTGGGTCGATACAATGACTTCTGCTATCCATCATGAAAGTTTGGGTCGATACATATGTTAGTCACATTATAATGCATTCTAAATTTTAGACTTTCCTTCAGTTTTTTTTGAAAATATGCATGTCAGTAAGAATATTTCTCGAAATTACAAAGATACACAAGCTATCTTCAAATTGTTACCATTTTTTTTTTATCGTACACTAATTATTTTACATGATATATTATGAAAAAGCCAGTGTGGCATTAACATTAAGCACAAGTAAAGTGCACTTTTATGTTTTTCAGCCAATTATAAGAAATATTTAAAGACTTGAGTAGCTCACTCGATTTTCCAAATGCACCTTTTATATTTATTTAAGCTGTCTAAAAGCCTACAACATTGAAATTTAACCATCAATTATGGCACAAAAGCAAAAAATAATCGTTTAATTATCTACTATGATTTGAACATCTTGCAACGGATTCCGAAGTTGAATCGTCAATTTATTTTCATCTTTCACACGTGCCAAATTATAGTCTACTGGCTTACATGACGCCATTGACGTTCTGGTCACGTGGTTTTAACGTATGGATATCTGGAGAACTGGCGTGTTTTGCCGTGATTTAAGATGTTTTCGTACAGGTACCAGATCATCTGGGATTAATCATCATACATAACCTTGTAAACCAGTCTGCCATAAGACATTTACAATCAGACTTTTGTATAAAGATACGGCAGCCATTAGGAAATCATTACAATTTTGTTTCCTCTTGTGAGGAGAATGATCACTCACACGTGTTCGATACCTTCTCTTATTCATTTAAATCAAGAGAAATCTTTAGCAGACCGTTACATAATACAAATGTGTAATTTTCTTAGTGCAACAGAATTCTTTTATTATAAGAATTAATCCAAAATAACCGATAATGTACATTTCTGACATACCATGATTCCGTGTGAAGTTTGGAAAATGAAACATTTCCGATAATTATTCGTGACTTTTCGCGCTTTTTATTCTGAGCATGGAATTCCAAACGACCAACTATCAACACAAATAAAAAGCCTATAAAACTTGTATACTTTGTAGACATGTATGACAATAAATAGTTTACTTAAACAACTTCTTTGAGGGTTTTAGGAATTATGTAAGTGCTTCTACGTTTTTTCAATTGACGACAAATGTGTCGATATTTCCTATCTGAAGTTGAAAGGCATAACAATTTATTAATTTACATAATTATTTGTTTTCTGTTTCATTTCTATATTTCCAAGACAATAAATGTATTAAAAATAAGTGACACTTAAAGCTTTCTCTGGTATAATATGAAGAAGAAACAAAACTAAATTCGGTGTAGCACATTTAAAAAAAAATACGAAAGGTCGAACCATTCTAACTACTTCATTTGCAAGATTGATAAACAACAGTCATATCAAATGTCAACATAAATGTGTCCTAGAAGAGATACGAAAGATACCGGAAGGGCCTTTCTAACTCACAAGTCGAAAACGGTGTATTTATTCAATAGTTGGTACATTTGTCAAGTTCCTAGGCCTACATTTAAATAACGGTATTTAACTATCTAGCAATACAGTTGTGTATGAAAAATATTTTGTAAATTTCCTTCGATGACAGGTCCCGGATGGCAGGTGAAACTATCATTTCATTATAATTAATTTAGATACGATCATATCACCTTGTAACCAAACACTTTAAAAGCTTTATAGCAACATTAGCGATATCTCGCTTCTCCTATTTCATTGGTAAATCATTTTTCATGTCTTCGTCCAATTAAGTTAATACAGATAATGTTTTAATATTCTAAATGACAAGATGTGCCTTGTAGACATTATTCACACGGAAAGGTACTCATTTAAAAGCGGATTCTCAAAATCGATTACGTGCCGTTTTAGCTCGTCTTAATTATTTTGAATTTTAAATATTGATGAAGTTGTTTGAGAACAAGACGTGTTTGCATACAACATTGACAGATTACTATGTGCTTTTCAGGAAATCCTGAATAACGTTGTCTAGGTATTTCCGGAGGGAAGTTGTCGGACCGTATACGATTTCGTTATTTATCAATACACCGGAAACTAACATGCTACGACATCTTGCTCGCTTTTCAACTCAATAAAGTTTTGATCTGTCAATCTTTTGTTGTAAACTTGTTTGAACCTCCGTTCTTTTGAATAATCCTTTCCTGAAGATTTCTTTAAACGGATGACTTCAGTAATCAATACAGCTTCAAAATAAATATATGCAAGAATACGGGTGATCATACAATTCAATCAAAATAGATTCAATCATCCATGTCTACCTTAAGTTCAAGGCCTCAGACAATGGTGAATTTAGGGTGAGGCCTAAGCCCCTTGTGATTGAAATATATTTTAGTTTCCAACATAAGAACGTCATATTTTTCTATCCCCTCGCTTCGCGTGTCATGCGAAATTTCCTAAGTTTTTTAAAGTACGCACTTCGGCTTTGAATAACCTTTGATCCGCCCCTGTTGTAGTTTCATATTACTATCTTTTTTTTTAACTTTTTATTTCATTTCGGCCACACACAATCAAATTAAAGGTAGCCTTTCATTTGCTCTAAAAATATATGCTGGAATTGTTATATAGCAGGATGTTTTATAGAATACAGTGTTTTAAGGTGTTCTAACTTAAATAGAGACTTGCATTTGTAGATCCATCTCATGTACTTGAAATCGGAGACAAGACGTATAGATGGGTGATCTACACAGCTATCATATAAACATTGAATGAACACTTTCAGCAACCGTTTAGATCAGTAGAATGTCAGCATATATATAAAGCAAGAATGTGTCCCAAGTACACGGATGCCGTATCCGCACTATCATTTTCTATGTTCAGTGGACTGCAAAAATGGGGTAAAAACTCTAATTTGTCATTAAAATTAGAAAGATCATATCATAGGGAGCATGTGTACTAAGTTTCAAGTTCATTGGACTTCAACTTTATCAAAAACTACCCGTCGGCCAAAAACTTTAATCTGAAGAGGGACAGACGGAAGGACTCACGAACGAATGGACGCACAGACCAGAAAACATAATTCCAATACATGGGGCATAAAAACAGCATTAGAGATTTTTTCAGTTGGGTTTTAGGAGTAATGTGATTTATGATGAATAAGTTTTATCATTCATCTGAATTAAAATCAGTTGATTGTTTT
Source organism: Mytilus galloprovincialis (assembly GCA_037788925.1). Classification (NCBI taxonomy): domain Eukaryota; kingdom Metazoa; phylum Mollusca; class Bivalvia; order Mytilida; family Mytilidae; genus Mytilus; species Mytilus galloprovincialis. Next base: position 11,434,228 of record CM075342.1, on the reverse strand, counting down.
GTTGTTGTTTATCATTTTGTGTATTTGTCGCACGTCACAGTATCGTGCTTTCTTAAAGGTGACAACGAATCTGGTCATTTACAGATAATATATATCATTTCCTTTGTGCAATGATCTAAGCACTGACCCCAAATGCCAATGAATCAATTCTCTAGCCAAGTCACAATTTCTCACACCGAGCATCAAGCTATAAAGGGCCCCAAAATGATTTAGTGTAAAACAAATAAAACATGAAAAACTAACTGTATAATCTATAAAAAAAAAAGAAGAACTACTATGAACCACACCATCAAACGACAACCATTTAACAACAGGCGCCTGACCTAGGACAGGTGCATACAAATGCAGCAGGTTTCAACGTTTTAACAGGCACCAATCTTCACCCTAACCTGACACAGTAGTTTAACATTACAACATAAAAGACACACTATAAAATATCAACAGAAATGTCTTAACTTAACAGTTTGGAAAAAGTTAGTATTTCTCCGTATTTGACAAGGTTATCGACCATACTCTGTTCATTTACACAGGTTGACCTCATTAAAATCTTGATGGAAATGAGGCAGAAGTTTTACGCTGACGCATTTAATCATGTATATAATTGTCTTTTTATTAAAACCCTGATCATTAGAATAGGAAGTTCCATAGCAGGAACAAAGAGCTAAAAGAATAAATTCTATTCATCATCGAGGTGAAATGAGTGTTTTCTACAAAGTCATACTGTTAATACATTTTTCATCAATATTTACAAGGGTTGACAGTCGTGTTGCGAATTATTTACACGACATCCTGGTTTGGCTTTGATTTTGGTCCTTTTCGGTTATATCTGCCTGTTACCCTTTGTAAACGGTTTCTAATCCTAAACTGTTTGCAGCGAAACAGCGAAATGCGCAGCCTGATGTAGTAATATTGGAACAGTTTAATCAATTAAAAAAAAAAAGAAAAAATATATACATTGATAAGAGTATGGTCATTTTTTCTTCTTGCTTACGTATGTATTGTTTAGCTGTCCTAGGTCAGGCCAACAGTCAGTTATTGACCACGAATGTATCACCGGATTTGTCCACGATTGTTTAATCTGATTGAAGTTGTATTGAAATCTTAAGTTAATCTTATAAATTGTGAACTACTGTGCTGCTACTGATAGATACTTACACTCCATACAATGACTGCCTGAAAAAATATTGTTTCAGACCCAAATTTTGTATTTTGAAGTTCAAGGTTAAATGTTCTAGATTGGCTTACTGTGGCACGCTGAAATACATTTATTTGTATTTCTGATTATTAATCGTTGATGTAGTTAGTAATAGAGAAATTATAAAGAGGATAAAGTCAACTTAATGTATTTAGAACGTAAGACGGGAATTAGTTTGCTAACCACTTAAGGTATTTACTTGCAGCTAAACGGAATCCAATATACTTGAGACAAATCCAATTTTACCTGACCAATCAACGTCAATTGGTATTTTAGCAATGATAAATAGATGGGGTATAACAGACACATTTGATATACGTCTGAAATGCAAAACTGATCCAAAATCAATGTTGCCCTCAAATCAATTAATATTAAAACAAGTGATAATTCTCTGTCATTTGATAAGAAATAAATACACTGTTTCCCGGGTAATAATTGTAGTATATTACCCTCATCTCCGCCGGGAGGAAATTAAGCAATACGTTGATGTAAATTGTCAGAATATTATGTTCGTGTGGAAGACCTATTAATTTCCTAAATCGATGCCATTTAAAGCAATGTGCAACATAATTTAGAAATCAATGACAGCAAATAGCTGTTCTGTGTTGATTAATTCATATCAATTAAAAGATCAATATTTGTAAAACGTTTAGGAGACTTTGAATGTCAAATCCGTTTAATGTTGTGCTGCCAAATTAAGTAAACGTTTTGCTAACTTCGATTGCATATCCAACAGACGCCTTGTTGTGATTTTGACCAATTGAAACGAAGCTTATGTCGATTGTTATCACAAGTATGCACCATTAAACAACAATAACAATGACATTTTCCACATAGAGGGGGACAGATTTATTATTAATTGGAAGAGATAATATCAAGAGATAGAAAAACCAGAGACAATTAGATTCGGTTTACATTCGGAATCTATTGTTTAAATCCTTTAGAATGGTAACAATCAGCTGCATCAATAAATCTTTTATGATTTGGGCATTGACCAAAATACTGAATGAAGTTTGAAGAGCGAGAACAATGTAATTCAGTGGCTGTCATTAATTGTTACTGTATATCATATTTGTTTTCGTCAATGAGCTCGAGTTGTACAGTTTGTTCTTTTGTTGTGCTGTTGCACGACTGTATTAAGTTAGGGAAGGGTTGAAAAATTATGTATCTATTCTTTATACTCTTTGCCCATTATTCTGAATTATACAATAAAGAATAAAGAAAATGGGCCTAGAAAATTAAAGAATGCAAAACATGAACCGCTTCTAGACCCTCCTTAATGTTTTTGCATTAGAATACATTATTAAGGAGTGCATTGCGTTCAAATATATTAAAATGTTTACTTGAGAAAAATATAAAATGTTTGATTTTTTTTCTGTAGAAAAAGAATTTTAATAACTGAATATGACCGCTGTATGCTCCTTGCTGATACATCTGAAGTTAAATTTATACATTTCTTGAACATTTATCATTCTCCCATGTAGAGTTAGATGCATTCCGAATGTTAATCATCCTAAAATATCCGTCTACGAGTAAAGAATAAATTTTCATACTATCTTAGTCCATTCTTTTCAATCTAACTAGAAATCCATCAACGTCGAAGTTTGGCATTTATATCAAAAATAAGATAATTATAACCCAGCCAAATGCAATAACTAGAACATAAAGAGCCATTTGTCTTTAATATTCAGTAAAATAAACCATCCTCCCTTCGTAAACTATCAATATAAAACCGATATTAATGCCTTACATCAAACGCTATAAAGATGATCTTTTGCATGGAGATAAATTTGTGCTCTTTATCATCTACAAATCATAAGTAATATATATCTTTATAAATACCCCTTCAAAGGATGTGATAATTGAATATATCCCTTTGCACTAAAGATGTGGAAAGCAGAAACTGGGCAATATCTTAAACTGTATATACTGCGTGTAGCCAACTGTGAAAATTTTATAAACTGTTATCACCAAGAAAAACAAAAACTGCACCCCCCCCCCTTTTTTTCACACACACACTCCTACCTACTCCCTTTACTTGCATGTACTTCTAAGAAGCGGAACAATGTGTTTGACATTTCTGAAAAATTCACTCGTGTTTACAAATATTACTGTCAAGTTGCTGATTAAATATTTAGTTGTTTTGTTCAGTTCTTCGGAAAAGAAGACTTAAAATATTTGTCGAATGGACGAACGGACGACTAAGATTATGCAATATATTCACATCCCCTAGCGTGGAGAAATAATACTTAATATCTCGGACATAAAGATTTTTAACAATAATAATGAGACTTTTCAGTAGTTGACTTTATTTTCGTTTGAAAAGGAAGGGAGCAACAAGATGATGCAATTTAGTCGAAACTCACCACAAGCGTATAAAAATAAATATATATATATATATATATATCTAAAATATCAAAATTGTATTTACCAATAATAATAGAAACCACAGTAAACTACACCAGCCGACACTTAAAGAAGACATCTTGATCTGATAATATTCCATACGATTACATACCATGGCAGGTTCAATTACATTTGGACAAATCGAATGCACCCTATACATATTTACACGCGACAAATGACTGGGAACTTTAAATATGTAATCAAAGTGAAAAATTGTTCTGCGTTTTTATTTTCCGCAAATAAATGGTTATGCTATGCATATTATGTTTCGTACCATAAAAATATTTTAGATAAATTTAAAGGTTTTTACTTTTTAAAAGTTATTTCCATAATTTAGATATGAAAAAAAAATGTGATCATATAGAGATACTAGTATAAGTACAATGTAACTGGAAGATTTTGAAAAAAATGACACGTATAAGAACAACTACAATGTATGTTATACATGTACTTATACATGTACTTATGATTTATTTCTTTGATTACCTCTTTCATGTGTATATATAAAATGAATAATTCTTCACTTGAAAACTTCAAAGAATGGAAATATCGGATGAAGCAACCGTTATTTAATCTAATATTTATAGTGTAAAATTATACAGATGAAAGCCACAAACCAGAAAAGGGTCCTATTTGTTTAAGTTTTAGTTAGTTTGAGTTCTATCTATTGAACTACATGATTTCGTTTCGCAATTATAATTCTTTTTATATCATGTGCTAAATATTTTTCGAAAATTACATATAAAAACACGATATTTGAAAGTTCTGACTATATTTAACCTCGATCTGAAATCGCGCGGTTAACGAACATCAGACAACCAATAGAAGCACGATAGTTGTGTGTCCTTAGTAATTGATATAAAACGAACGTGTTCATTACTGATCACTGCCGACTTTTCCGGAGTTTTTTACGCGGAATAATAAATCAATGTCGTAAATAAGTAATGTTCACATCTGATTGAATTTCCGTTTCATTTTCTAAAACAATGCATCACTGTTCTATCTAACTATCGCTAAACTTTTGGAATTAGTGATTGTAACCAAAGAGACAGGAAAATATAAGTTTGCATTATTCTTAAAAGCATTGGACAGCTAATCGCGAAGCTATAATATATCAATTCTTTTCTTTAATTTGAGGGTACATTTTTATAGTAAGGGTATTTATTTATAGTCTTTAACTTTATAACGTTTTTACATTTCATGAATTAGTATATTACTGTCATGCCTGTTTCTCAGCATTACTACAGTACTGACACTAAGAATTATCATATTAAAAAAAGCTACTTTAATGAAGGAAGAATTTGTATGTAATTCCTCCATCAGCAATCCTCTAAACCTTAACACAATGAACAAAACACGAAGAGACATTAAAGGAGAAAGAATGTACATGTACCATTAGAACAATCAAAACACATTAGTCGGAGAAAAACAGACAACAATAAAAAGAAGAACGACAAAAAACTGTCCACAAAAACATCACAGAAAACGTAAGATTTATCATCAAGAACCTTATATAAAACCAGAATATAATAAGGGTTTCCTGAGGTTTCAGTAGTTTTTAATACCTTAATAATTACATCAGATGTATGTTTCATTATAATACTCTATTCTGATTGGCTAACTGCACACCACGTGTTATTCCGTAAGCAGTTGCATTGCTCAATACAACTTTTCATTCATGATAACACGTGGTCCAACAATAAAGTGCACAGGTGAATTAAATAAAAAAATATATAAAATTCGTGTTTTCATGATCATAGCTAAAAAAATGTAATTATAAGTATTGAATGCTTCTTTTTGTAACTTTATAGGGTTGTAAAAGCGTTGACCGTGCGCACATTTTTAGAATGAAGCGCTTCCGCGCTTCATACAAAATGTACTTCGGTCAACGCTTTTACACCCCAATAAAATTACAAAAAGAAGAATTCAATTCTTAAGTGATACCGACAGTAATTGGTCAAACTATAATTAGCTACGGCAAGCATGTGCCTATTTCAAAATGCAACTATCTTACTAAAACAAACTAAATACAAGGTCGTTGCTGCATTTGGGCGTTTATGTATATACATGTTACACTGACACAAAAATACTTAATTTGATTTCTTCTTTTTGTTATACTTTTGTTCTTACTTCGACAAAAAAGATATAAATACATTTGTCGTTAATGCTTTCCTCACAGATAAATAAGAAAATTAGTTATATTTTCTGACTTGTTTTTTGTCTTCCTTGATTGTAAGAATGTAGTCAATATACATCTTTTCTTTTGTTCAGTAAATATGACTCTCATTGAACGAGAAATACGACACATACAACTTAATTACTTATTTCCCTGACCATTCTGACGGAAAGAAAGGCGAATTAATCCAGCTGAAGATGTAATAACAACGTGTATAAATCTTTACAACACCAAACATGGTATTAAGTAAAACACATCTCAAAGATCACCGAACCGACAAATTCAACAAGTGTCAAAAACAGAAGCTGCAAAGTCGATATAATATGAAAACAAATCTGGGCACATGCGAAAAAAACACAGATGGGCCAGTTTAACTGATTTATTAAACCAAACAATAATTCTAAAAACAGCGATTGATGTTATTAAAAACCAGAATTACAATCAGGTATCCCATTGGATATATTCTTTTGAAATTGGGAACCAGTTTATTACCAAGTAATCGAACTTCCAAGACACATACATGTATATATGACCGAATACAACTAGAGAGCGTAAAAAGGAAAATGTCATGCAAATTACGAAAATGAAAAACATTCAAATATTACTGATATTTTAGTTAAGGATCCAGTTAACATATCACGTATATGTTTATATATATACTCATTTATAACATTAATTACTAAAATAATGACGACTTAATAATTCAATTAAATAGCATAAAGCTATCTATTTGTATAAATGATAGGAGAAAATTATAAAATTCGTTCTTACATAATGTTGTCTAACAAAGTAGTTTCATAATGAACCCATGCGCACTTTTCATTTTCCCCCTGGAAGAATACCATTGTCCTTTAGGGGAAATTACAGAGTAGATCTGTAGAAAGTTTGGGTCTTCGGTTGTAGGTTGTTTTGTTTCTTGATTCAAAAAATGTGCTATCCACGAGACCTTATAACCATATTTTTTATGATTGCATTGACATGGGTTTCAGATTTAAAGATTCAACAGCAAAAGAAATGGTGATCAATATAATCATTATTGTTTTTTTTGTCTTTACTAAATTCAACTTCTTTAATTTGAAGGATTGTTCGTTTCTGTGATTTTCCGAAAGAAAACAGGACTCGTAATGAGTAATTTATCAACGTCAAGTCATTCTCGTTCCTTTAGAGTGAAGTTTCATGACACAGAAACATTGCCAGAGAAGAGGGAAAAAATCCACTTCTATAACGACTGATATTTTGTGAAAAATAAATCAATCGAACAGCCCCTTAATACATGCATCATGTTAAGTGATAGTGAAGCGATAACATCATTAATCCTAGCGAGGTTAATTATAACTTAGCTTGCCGTTTGATACATTTCCTTTCTTTTTAATTGTTTATGTAACATTGCACTCCTTCTCAGAAGAATAACATCCCCGTTTTATTACAAAGATATAAAAGTTTCTCCGATCGCAGAATACCATTTTGAAACGGTGTAGATTATTTTGTAAGAACATTAAATTAATTCTATTATGTCAATCATCAATGTTGATAATTGGTTCTTTGCATAAGTAGGAAACAAAAACAATATTGTTATATATAATGAAGAGACCGTGGCGATAATTATACATTCGCCATTATAGACATGCTGTGAATCCATTGTTTCTTAAACATCAAATAATTTTGTTAGAATAAAAAAAAGAAATGTTTGCATGTTTGCTGAAGACAATGTAGGAAACAGCATATTAAGCATTCGAAACAACTGCATCAGATTTTTTTCTAACAATATTGTCATTCAAATTTAACAAGGGCACTGTGAGTTTTTAAAAAGTCTTTTGAGGGTAAAATAAAAAGTAAATTTTCATGATTTATTTGATTGCATTTTCAATTTAGATATCATGCAATTATGTTGTTGTTTTCATCTCCCTAAGGGAAAATGACATTATAAATATAAGTAGATGTGGTATATAATTTTCACTGAGACAACTTTCCAACAGAGACCAATTGACACAGAAGTTAGCAAATATAGGTCAACGAACGGCCTTCAACATAAAAGCTGTGAAACGTTGAATTTATTAGGTCATAGAAGTCTTGGTTTCGAGAAAAATTACTGCTGATAAAGGTACAATGTAACTCCCAAAACACGTGCATGTTGTGATCCCTGGAATTAATATTAAACTTTTGATACCAATATAGTAACATCCATAGGACCTGAGATCATCCACTTTTATGGTTGGGTCTGTGTTGCTCAGTCTTGAGTTTTCAATGTTGTATTTTGTAAACTGTCGTTGTTAGGTTGTTTTTCGTATTTTTGTCAAGGCGTTGTTAGGTCGTTTTTCGTTTTTTTGTAATGCATTGTTAGTTTGTTTTCTACTTAGTTCGAATGTCCCTAGGGTTTGTTCATACTTTCGTCACTATTTTGCAGTTTTACTTGAGGGAAACGAGACAATTATCGTTTAGGAATCGCTTAGGTCATTTGCAAAAATGGCAAGGACGTGTTTGCTTTGAATGCCATGAAATTATGAATATATGTACAAAAGTAGCGTTCCATATCAACAAAACAAACAACATGTAAATCCTTTAAACTCATTTATTTAATATTCTATTTTTAGAAGTTTATCGTATGGAATTTTTTGCTGCATAATTTCTGGACCACATGGTATTTTTGTTTTATTTTCAATGCTGAATGTTCAAAACTTGACAAAGAAAAATAGATTGTTTAAAAGGGCAAAAGGAAAACGTCTCCAAAATTGGGTTGTTCTGACAGATAGTGTTGAATAATTTAAATACACATGAACAATTACAGCAGGGTTTTTAATGATAATGATTTAAATATAATGCAATTAGACATTTTCACATTAAATCAAACTTTGGCACAAGGCATTATAGATCGCTACATTTCAACGTATTTAGCCGTCACCCGCCCTCTCGTTCTATTCCGATTTTACAATTTTTGTAATATCCATTTACTTATTTTCATTTAAAATTATGACACTTAACTTTACATAATGACGTGGTAAAAAAAGAATGCTTTTTTTGTTCAGCTGACCAAGAAAATAAAGTTTTAAGGTTTTGAAAGCGAAATAAACTAAGACATGTTCTATCAAAGAACAACATAACGAACGTTTTTTTTTGGTGTTTTTTAGACTTGCGAAGCATACCCGCATTTTTAGTAGTCATCAAATAACTCATTCAGTGACAAAGATTACATTTGATCAGTTTAAGTTACTAGCCATGTAGTATTGTCAGATCATGCTGTCATGTCTTTGTCTTGATATTGGCAGGATTGAAAATGTGTATGTTTACTTCAAATTTTGAAATTTAAATGACTACTGTCCTCAGGAAAATACAATAAGAAAACTTTAAACGCGGAACCTGCCTTTTTTTCAAAAGGGGGGGGGGGGGGGGGGTGTTCCAACACATGTAAGTCATATAATAGAAGCATCAGTTGTCCCCCTGAAACCACTGAACTTAAAATGGCAAGTGCATTCTTAATCAACAAACAAAACTGCACATGCAGTTGGTAGATAAAGGAAAATGTGGTATGGGTGCCAATGAGGCAACTCTCCATCTAAGTCACAATTTATTAACGTAAACCATTATAGTTCAAGATACGGTCTTCAACACGGAGCCTTGGCTCACACCAAACAGCAAGCTATAAAGGGCCTCAAAAATTACTAGTGTAAAACCATTTTAACGGGAAACACTAATGAACCACATAAACAGACAACAACTGCTGAACATCAGATTCCTGACTAAGAACAGGTGCAAACAATTGCAGCGGGATTGAACATTTAAATGGTGTAAAACCTTCTCGTTTCTGAAACAACAGTATAATATCACAACATAGAAAAACACACTATTAAATATACATGTACCTATTAATCCGCAAATGATGTCATATGCATACTATTTGTCACCTTAACTATGTTATCGTATTATCTTAACCACCTTTTTCGCGTATTGAGTTTTGAGACAATTCTTGACAGAGGAAAACCTGCTCTTTTAAACAAATCTCCGCTAAATCTAGACTTAAAGGCAAAATAATGAAACACGTCGACCTCGGGAGGAATATTCAATCAATGTAATTTACGATTGAAAGATTTTCTTCTAAACTTTGAATTTATTTGATGAATAATGTTTTACTACGCACTAAAACGACAGTAAGAAGGTCCAGAGGGATTCCGAATTTCGATTATAAAGTCATTCGAGTCACCTCGGAACGTCGTCTACGTCAGATTAACCGGACGTGTAATCTCATGTGGCGCAATGATATATGATTTAATCAATATCATTCCGCGTGGGAATACAGGTCCTACGCCGAATTTACTTGAAGTGGCATATGAAATATACTATTGTGGAATTATAAAGAACATTGATTTGACAGCAGCTATGCTTTATGAAATTACAATTGATAAAGAAAGAGTTCTAGTATCAAAGGTCATATTTTATGGCGCTATATTTCTGAATAAATATTATTGAATCAGAGAATAGCATAGTAAACAAGAGGAAATTCCCAAAACCTAACAAAGTGTATGGTAAAAGCTGGAGTAATATGATTTTGATCTTAAATGGAAGCATTTATTTTTAAAATTATTTGAAAAGTCAGCAGTTACTAATCAAAATCTAAACATACATTGCTTCGTTTTATTTTAACGACATGCAATTTGCGAAGATAATCTGCACGAATGGTTTGTTATGATGTTTAACGTTTTAATTATTGCTTCAGAACTTTTAATCCAAACATTTTATTTGAAAAATCAAAATGTTTCGTCGTTTAATATTTTATTTATTACTTTAGAATTATAATCCAGACATTTTATTCCTTTCTATCCAAGTGCTGCTATGTTTAATATTTTATTTATTACTTCAGTATAATAATCCAAACATTATATTTGTATAATTCAAAGTGATTATATGATCTGACCATTAAAATGTTCATAAAAATGAAATATCTAATACCATCTATAAAAAAAAGTTTATACTATTTAATCTCTGATAGAATTTAAAACAAAACAGATTTTAATTATATGTAGTTTCGCCAATTATCGGTGAATAAAATTTCAGCAATTGCCCTTCTAGTCTGACATTTATAAAGATTAGACAGTTGGTCCGGTTTGAATGGTTTTACACTATTAATTTTTGGGGCCCTTTATAACTTGCTGTTCGCTGTGAGCCAAGGCTCCGTGTTGAAGGCCGTACCTTGACCTATAATGGTTTACTTTTACAAATTGTTATTTGGATTGAGAGTTGTCTCATTGGCACTCATAACACATCTTCCTAAATCTATGTAATATATCCAAAATGTATGGCTTTATCTATATAAAACTTTGGACCTTTCGTTTCATATTTTAAGACTTTTATCGTGTTATGCAAAATTTAATCTTTTCATTTGCTCCCGTTTTTACAATTTTTACATTACTATTTACCTGTATTATTAACGTAAATGAAATGTTTTATTTTTGCATATTTGCATATGGTTTGTGGCGCAAATGAAATAACAATTGGCGCAAAAGCAGAACAATATATTTTTTTTTTGGTTTTTGGTGTTAAACCGAACTGTGAATGGTCATATATAGTTTGGTAACTTCAATGCGATGTTTCTAAATACAATTCTGTCTCTAAATGGTTCGTGTACGAGTTAAAATTGTTCAAAGAAATCATTGCTTTTAAAATATTTCCAATTGTTCAAAATTTGATGTCACTGAATGATTCGACACCTTTTTAAGTAACCGCACGTAAAAACTATTTGACGTACAGCTGCTGATGAAGTTTTATCAAGGAAAGACCATTTATTGATAAAAAATCATATTCATCATTATGTTTAACTTCAAAGAATATTATTGTCTTTGTATAGCAATTTATTAATCTAATAAACGTTAATATGACTAAGATCTGGACTGCATCACTAGTTTCAAATATTATAGACATTGATTTCAGTAAAATATGGAAATGTTGAAAAGGCCATTTAGCAAATAGCTTGCTAACGAGTGGAATATTATGGCATTCCTTTTTTTAAACTACAAAGTTCTGGAAATAATGTTTTGTAGAGTTATTCTGAACATTTGTTGCTTTGTACTTTTTTGAATCCGTGTTTGTAACCTTGGTTACCAAGGTCAGTCACAGTCACATGTATGTATGAAAAATGGCGTGTAAATTCAATTTGTTTCTAATTCAAAAGTTTAAAAATATTTGATCGAAAGTTCGAATCCTCATTTTGTTCTTTATTTTTTAATCGCGTTGTCTGTGCTTTCAATATTTCACTTTTCCATAAACTTTAAAGACGAGCAAAACCTCTTAAAGTTTCTTGGAATGTCAAAAGTATATTTACGCCTGAGTGTGTATACAGAATAATGAAGTTGAGTTTGTTTATTTTTAAAGTTGACCAACAAATCAATGTTTTCTCATGTTGTTTCCATTGAAAGAAAATTAATGATTTGTAACATTAGCCGATCAAATCATTGGAAAGAAAACAGAAGAATAATTAAAAATCCTGTTTCAGCAGTTTAAAAATCTGGATGGAAAAGGAAAATAAAATGTCTCGTTTGATTAGCTGATATTTTCTATGCATCTTAAACCTATGTGCAATGTAACAATTAACTCTTTAGGGTTCCCGGGTATAAATAGGTGGCTTATATACAATTAATTCAATTCCCAGTTATAAATTCCCTCTCCTTTCATTCTATTTTTCAGAACCTTCTTTTTGTATCAATTTTTATTATTTTCTTATCCTGAATATGCATGAAATAATTGCCACTGGACGTTAAGCAAACAAGAGTTAGCAATCAATTTTCTTTACTGAAGATGATCGAAAATCGTTGGTCTATACTGACGATGATCGTCAAGCATTGGTCTATACTAACGATGATCGACAATCATGTTGCTATACTGACGATGATCGACAATCATTGGTCTATACTAACGATAATCGACAATCATTGGTCTTTACTAACGATGATCGACAATCATTGGTCCATACTAACGATGATCGACAATCATTGGTCCATACTAACGATGATCGACAATCATTGGTCTTTACTAACGATGATCGACAATCATTGGTCTATTCTAACGATGATCGACAATCATTGGTCTATACTAACGATAATCGACAATCATTGGTCTTTACCTAACGATGATCGACAATTCATAGCTAATAACAAATTAATAGTTTACTTATGAAACAAGCAAATTTTTTTTAATTTGATACAAAATAATTACTCGAATAAATAGTTTAGCTGAAATTGTTTTGGTATTGTGTAGTGTTTCAAACATAAACAAGGTCTTGTTATTGTCAGAATGAGGTCGGTCTATTGTTAGAATGATGTCGTTCTATTGGCAGAATGCGGTCATTCTATTGTTTACATGTTTTTAAGGTGGACATATTTTGGCGACAGAATGTATATGAAGCTGGCACACTGTGTCGAACAGGAAATGTCAACCTTTGCTCCAAACAACAAAACAAAAACAGAATTTAAAAAAAAAAAACAAAAAAACAAAATTATAAAAAAGCAATCAGAATATAAATTTAACATGTTTAAAAAAGAAAAGAAAAAATAATCTACTTTTTAAAATTTGATTTACATATACCCCTGACCCCCCTTTCCCCCCTGACTTTTTGTGTCATGTATGTAATTATATCTCTATTCGAAGACGCTATAGCATTGGCAAAATTTGATTTTACCTGGTCCAAAACCATTCCCACCAATGCTATGCTTGTGCTATGCAATTTTATCTGTATTCAAAAACGCTATTATATTGAAAATGCACATAAAAAAAAAAATTGTCAAAAAAATATAACAATAAACCGGAACACAAATCATGATCAAAGGATTTTTAACACAATGAGTTTAATCTAAAACTAGTAAAGATATTTTTAATTTAATTGATAGTTAACGATAGAGTATATTTTGCCTATATCAATACCATTTTTGTTATCACATAAAAGTAGTGGTGAGATTCTTTAATGAATTGAAAGCTCAGTTTAACATAAAAACGAGTATAAATATTTTTGATTTCTTATCTAGTTAGTTATTTTTCTTTCCTGTGTTTTACTTTTGTTATATATAGTATAAATAATTCAAAGGTATATACCACAGAGCAATCATTTAAATTCGCAAACTCAAATACTTAAAAAGTTTCAATTTAATTACACAACTTCGTAAAACTGTCACATAGTTTTCTATAAATGAAATAACAACAAAAAGTACCATACCTTAAAAAGTAACTTTAGGACAGCAGCGGCCATTTTGGTTACTAGTATATACAGCTTCCGGTTTATTGATATAATCAAAGCTGCTTTATATTAACCAGACAAATTTGTCTTACTTAGTGTCAGTTCATATTCGTGGTTTATTTTATAACGACCTGTTAGGTCGAACTGTAAACTGTTATTTAGTTATAAAAGACGGAATTCCACAAATTGTCGTAAATGGTCAGAACATAAATCCAGTTGCACTTCGGATTACACTTTGGTTTATCCTAATACTTATTAAAGCTTCATAGAAAGGCGCCTATTAGTGCAAATTATTTGAGAATCTTTATTGTTTTAAATCCAAACTATTTTATGTCTTTCAGTCACGAAACTCGACATCGCAATGAAATCAAGAAATATATTCTGTCATCTAAAACTCGTGGAATAAATACAAAGTGTTTTACAAAATGTCAAATCTTCTGTGATAATAAAAACAAATGGCTAAATACGGCAAAGCGCAAACAACCATATAATATGCCAAGAACCCTTTACTAAATAAAATGTCTATTAGATCTAACGGTAAAGAACTCAAAACAATGGAATCTGAAATCACAGTGTGTTCTTCTATTAAATAAAGCCACAATCAATAGAATATAAAACAAAATGCATTACTAAACATCAGATACGGACGCGGAGTTTTAATTTAACGACAAGCAGGAAATGAAGTTACCTGATTCCGCGGGATTCCTCCGGTTTTCTCAAAACAAGATACAATCAGAATTTGGACGTCAATATTATCTTCTATTTGTTTGATTATAATGAGAGTTGATGTTTTATTAGGCCGTTCACATAACTCATTGTTATTTCTAAAGTTTGTAATAAAATGGGCATTTGGCTGGTAAATTAAGTTAATTATTGTTTTTATATATGTATAGAAACATATAAGATATGTCATAAGAGATTAGAAAAAAAAAGGATCCAAGCAAACTTACAAAGCATCAAAAGTATTAATCAAGTTAATGAATTTATATCCACGATTTCTTATTCATGACTGCTATGTTAAAACAATTAACGAAGCCTGATACCTAAACATTACGACACACATATTGTTTTCTCTAGCGTCAATCTGATTGAAAAGTCCAAAATTATGATTTAAAGTATAGGTTCTTAAATATATATATAAATTTGTAAGCATCTGATAAACTCTCAATTTAACTGTACCAATTAAGGGACAAAACATGTAAGGAAAAAAGAAACTCTAGAAGTCGACAAAAAAATTTAAAAGCTACAAACATATAGCAGAACGTTTTAACAGTTTGTGAGAAAAAAGCATTTTATCAACGTGGACAAAAACTCTGAAACCAGACAGCATCTCCTGTTTTGCTATTATATATTTCAGGTATATATAGAATCTAGTGATGATTTTTCAAAATTATAAATCTATCATTAAGCTGGTTTGATGTGTTCCTCTTAAAGGAAACAAAGCACCTGGGATCACTTTAAGTTTTTGGTAGGGTTCATGATGATCAGTTTTTAAGTTTCTATGTTGTGTTTTGTGTAGCTGCTGTTTGTCTGTAGGTCTTTCTTTTTTTGTCAGTTTATTTTTTACTTATGAATTTTAATGTCCCTTTGGTATTTGTCACCTCTCTTCAAAAAGAACTTTTAAAATAAGAGTATATCTAACCGTCTGGTACTCCAAAAAAGCAACGAACCAAGTGGAAAAGTAATGTATACCAGACATTTTTCTCAATGATTGATTTTCAATTGTCTTGTTAGAAGAATTAAAGTTCAAATAGTCTAGGTTTCCAAATTTTAATTCCCTTCCTGCGCCCGATTAGTTTTAGGTCTGATTTAGTGCACTGCAAACTTTGAAACATTCAAACCGTTTATAGTTTTAGTCTAATACAGTATAATTGCCATGTATCTTATTAATTAGGTGAGTTTGGTTTAAAGCTTTGTGGAAATAGTGAAAATAACTGAACGTTAATAAAACGAGCTAAACAATTCCTTAGACGCTTGATTTTAAAGTAAGTCGATCTAGTTTCCTTGTCGATGGAGCTGGCATGGGAAACATATCAATGAAGCCTGCAGCTCTATTTCTATCAGTGAAGCCCATATCCCCAAAATATTGCTCAATAGAGCCCAGATCCCAATACGTGGAAACTGTAGCTCAACCATTAAAAAGGGATATACCTAAAGGCCGTCTTATTCCTAAGAGATGCATGGTTTTGCTTCAAATGAAAAAGTTACAAGTAATTCAAAGTTGGCGAGTCAAGTCTCTAAATTGTTGCTCAATAAACAAACTAACATGCAATCTTTAACTCGAGCAAAGTTCTCTTGAAGGGATAACATAATTGGACAGAATGAATATAGATAGAGATAAATAAACTAAAATCATGCACGTGCATAAAGGAAGATATGCATCTTTACTCTATAAAATTCTTAAAATTGTTTGATTTTGTTTTAATTGCTTGGATTCACATGAAATATTTGCCACTGCATATTAAGCAGAAACAAATAAGTCATGCATTGCCTCTTTTCTTCTAATATGACCTATCGGATAAGATTGATCACCGCTTTTATTCCTAAATGCGCAACACAAATGGTGAAGACATTTGGGGCAGGAACTGCATGCCTTCTATTCTGGAGCACATGAAATCACCCGGATGTTGGTGAGATTTGTGTTGCTCTGTCTTTCGATTTTCATGTTGTGTTATGCAAGAGGGTTTGGATGGGGTTAAATGATTAAAGAATAATGCCCTTAAAAAATGAAGATTTGGGAATAACGGGCCAAAAAAAATGAAGATGAGAGAAAAAAAGGGGTTAATTTTTTGAAGATTAGAGAAAAAAGGGGTTATTTTTTCAAAGATTAGAGAATAAAGGGGTGAAAATTAAACGTTTACAGAATAACAGAACCCCCCCCCCATCCAGACCCTCATGCAAATTGATTGATCGTTTTTATTTGATCGTTTAGAGTTTGATATCTTTTGCCTCTTTTTTTTGCAATGCAATAATGCCGGATTGTGTGTCCGTATCCAGTTCCTTTTTTGCTTTTTATCTAACACCTTGAAAAATTATCATGACAAAACAAAATCTCCTAATATCGAACAGTTTGATTTCATATGCAGACCATCATCTCTAGTCATCGCAAATTATTGTTCGCTGCATTAATTCCACCCCGATACGGCTTATTCCCAGATAAAAACCGTTATAAAGCCATTCCTGTCATTAAAACTGTTTGTAAGAGCTTTTGGAGCAGAAAATTGGACAACTTCTAATTAGTGGATTTGTGCAGTCACAGTAAAACATCTATTATTCCCATCTTTGACAATGAAATGACGATTGCATTGTGAAAAATTTCAATCGACAAAAAGCCGGCATGTGGTCCCGTACTTGTCATTATAAACTAATCTATGGGATGAAGTGATAATGGTAATAGAGGCATAATCCTTTATATTACGTTAATGCCAAACAAATGTATAGAAATAATAAGTAAAAATGGCTATTGATTTATCACTATAAATGGCGGACAATATAACTCAGAACGGAAACGAAATAGGTGATTTGACTTACTGAAAACAGACAGACATGAATATTTATGATGTATAGACAAGTCTTTACAGTGACATCAATCGTTGATAGTATGACAACAGTTGGTGGCCTGGTAGAAGTTAAGCAAACTGCTGACGAAATTGGAATCTGTTCTCGACTTTACACAAATTAGTTCAAAATCAGACCTATAAATCTATTAGTCTGCTGCAAATATTGGTGCACGTTTCGCACCTTACAAGGTTCAGCCCCCGAAAGACGAAAGGCTTTAATTAATCCGAGCGTTCATATATTGGGTAACAACTTGCGTCAATAAATCAAAGCAGGCCATGTAAAAATTAAACAAAAAAGAGACGAAAAAGAGACAAACTGGAAGACTGTTCTATTTGAATACGATAGCTTTAAAATTCTACCTCCTAATTCGAGAACGAAAACTTTTCATACCCTTGCGAGGTTCTACCTTTCAAAAGACAAGCTTCGAGAATTTGTTAAGGTAAGCGTCAAACTTTTGCCAGGTCATATTAATAATTCTTCTTTTTCTCTCAAAACACGGTAACACATATATTTGATTTGTATTTCATATCATTGCCTCCATGATTTTTTAGGACAAATTTTTTTTAATAGGAATAATTAGAAGCGATTAGAAATAAAATAAAAAGTATGACAGGGCAAACAAAGTTGCATTAGAATAAATATAACTAAGATTGTTAATTTGAAACCATTTCATGTAAAATATCAAATACATTAGTCAAAGTAAATCGTATTCCTTTTGATGTATTTATATAAAGATTGCAAAAGGCACTATAATCAATAAAAATAATTTCAAAAGCGCTAATTGGAGGTGACACGACAGAAACAACAAATAGTTACAATTTATTTAGATCATCCTATTCCATGCAAGAACTATTTAAGGACAAAATATTATTTCTGAAAATTAACACCATTACTATATCTTTATGAGCATTCACAGTTCAGTTCTACATGGGAATAAAATATTCCGACGGCGTATTAATCTTATTGTATTGTGCTATAGAGAGGTGTTATAGACCAATAATTGAAAACTAAGCAAGACTTTTTGTTCTATTAACTTTTGCTTATTAGTTCATCGAACACGTATTCGTACATCTAACGTTAAATTGTTCAGCGAGCATAAAACATTGTATTCATTTAGAGTATTGTAGCCCTTTTCACAAAATAATATTAAGTGTAAAATTTATCGTAAGTCTAAAATATTCCTTAACAATTTAACTAAATATTTTTATACTAGTAAGATTAATTTTACACTTAAGATTTTTTGTGAAAAAGGCTATTATTTCTGTGAACTAGCACACAATATTCATGTAGCTGAAGCAGACTTAATTTCACGCTGGATTGGAAACCCATTGGTGGCCTTGTGCTGTTTTCTGATCTTATGTCGAATTGGTTTCTCTTTTAATCATACACCACAGTGGCGGATCCAGGGGGGAAGGGGGGGGGGGGGGGGGTCCTGCACCATTTCCATTCTCAATTCTGTTTACGCCTTGTACATTTAACATCATGCAAGATGGACTTCATATGAATTAATTTATGTTAAGATTCCCATCCATTACTAAGTTCTTTGCGCTGCTTATTAAGTTTTATTCAAGTATTGTGATTGGATGCAGTAAAACTGCAGGATTTAATTTGTTTTACATAAAATAATACTTGAATTAATCACCAAGAATTAAACGATTTTAACATAAAAATCACAACGATACTTTTAAAAAAATGTTTGTCCTCCTACCGGAAACGCATTTAAATTATTTATTCCAAAAATAAACAACACTTATATGAATTTCACGTTAAAATTCATACAATATCGATGAAATTAATTTCTCTGATTATTATTCATGTTCCACTTGAAAATTTCTATAGAGAAATTTGTCATTCCCCATAATACAATTTAGTTTACGGTTTAATGGAGAATTTTTCTGTAATTTCACTTGAATGTGTCTTCAGAAAGTGAAATTCTAATCATTCGGGCATTTAAATCATATGAAATCAACTAAACGACTTAGATTAGATCTTTAATAGTTTTCTAAGCAAATTGGAATTTGATTGAATCGAGTTTTTCAATGTGAAGTTGACGATTTTGCCGCAAAAGAAGTGGTCCTTAGCTAATATATAAAGTGATGAAGCCCAAAAAGTTGTTTTAGACAAAAAATTATCATGACAGAATAATGGTACAGTAGTCCTCTGATTTTGTTCGAAGATAAAACAATTAAAAAAAAAAGCGAATTCGCAACTCAGGCATATTATAAGTTGTGTTCTGTGTATGGTAAACTAAAAAGTAGTGGATTTGGTAACAGGATTTAATTTTTTTAACCCCCCCCCCCCTAAAAAACAACAACAAACAAACAAAAAAACAAACAAAAAACAAACAAACAAAATAACAACAAAAAAGAAAAAAAAAGAGATAAAAAAGAAAGCAAAACGCCAACAAATCTGTTCAAATATCTATCTTTTTTTAATGGGATGCTTATTCAAAAAAAAGTACACAGTCAAGTTTCTAGACTTGAACTCTTATATAGGCATCTTGAAGTATCTTAACTAGAGTTGAACGCCTTCTATATACATAATGCATAGACTCTAAACGATTATTTAGTTGTCGAGTTAACCCAAGCATATTTTGTTTCTTTGAACAAGCTGTTATATGGAAACATCGCCGTTTATTTAATGAGATTACATAAGGCATGACGCACTTTTTGTATAATGGCATTTTCATGACTGCAAAATGTTTAATCCGCATGCTTATATATAAAGGCATTAAAGTTGCACTCATTCATTTCTGAGTACTTTTCAACGACTCACGAGAAGAAAAAAAATAGGCGTGATGCATCGATATTATTATTATAACTTCACTTTCTTAACAGCAATATTTTTTTCTTAAATAACAGAGATGTTTTTTTATGGTTTGGGATTTTTTTTAAGGCTTTAACGCTATAAAGTTTGTGTTTGTTTTATCAATTGAATAGTTTTAATTTCTTAAACAAGAATGACTTGTTCACATTAAAATGATATGTATATGGATTACGAAAATCCGACTGCGCTTTCTGGATTTTAACTTCATCATGAACACTCAAATCCCAATATATGAAAGCCATGGGTGCATTAGAACTGATGCAGTTGAAGAGTTATAGGATCAAAAATTCTAAGGACACTTTTGCCTGAGTGATAATTAACCTTAGTTTCTTTTATAAGTTTTAGATTTAATAACGTTCAATTTAAGAAACTAAGGTTTGTTACAAAGCACCAAAGTACTGACTACTGAGCTGATGATACAAATATATATAGTAGACGGTTATGAAGAAATTGAGTCGCATGTATCAGATATAGAGCCTGTTTGTCTGTCGTAATATATATTTACAGCTGCTTTTTGTCCTCGTTTGTTACGAATTAGCCGGTTGTTAAATTTATTCTATTTCCGCAAGGACATAGCGAACCAGACACAATTATTACTAACTTATAAATTCTTTTTTATACTATATATATAACATTAAGAATAATCATATTTAGAGTGAGTGCAGAGATATTTCTCTGAAAAAAAAAATAAAACCCAAGCAAATGTCAAAGAATTTACCACTGCATGTCAGATCACAAGATTTTTCTTCGACTCAATTTAGTCGCTTTGAGAATGTTGTTTATGTTCTACGATTGTCGTGTGCAATTTTTTAATTGCATTTCATCTGTATCAAAGACAACTGTTACGATTAATTCTGCTTAAAAGAAATATCATTAGATTGTTAAATATCTACCAGAATGCAATCCATTATTTCCTTTTCAAAGTTGAGTAACACCAACAAATAAACTCATCATAGTTACCAGGATTTATTTTTTTATTTTTTATTTACAAAATTGATTATCAATGGTTAAGGATGCTTGCTTGTCATGTTTTTGAAATTTTGTCAGATTTTCGAAATCCTCTGGTTTTATCCATTTGAATGCCTTCAAAAAATGTCCCCATGAACCCCCATTTTTCTTTGTATAAATCTTTTACACGTATAATTATAAGCCATTTATAAAAGTCTTATAAATCTTATAAGTCTTATTTATCTTTTGATCGTTTTTGAGAACTTTAACTGGTCAATGATAAAACTATGAAAAATCAAGAGAGAACATTTTCTCGCTAAAATTCCAAAAACAAGAACATTGACCTATATATTTCTTTTTGCTTTTTTGCTTCCTCAATTAAACCCCTATCAATATATATATAGATACTAGTTTTATGGAAATCTATTTATTTCGAAACTGAGCAGCAAACTTCCTTAAATACTGGAACCCTTGCTGAACAGGATTGTTTGCTCTTTTCTGACTGAGGCAAGAACAGTTTTTATTTGGCTTAGTCTTTATTAAAAGAAATGCTATTAACTTACAAAATACTAGATCGTACTTGATATAAATAAATGCTTTGCAATTAATTCATTCTAGCATTATATCAAGTACGATCTAATAGATAAAACAACTATGGCATTTATGACATTAAACAAGCAAACCTTTGTCATATTTTACTTATCAATAAATATATACACGATGCTAGCATTCCATACAGATTGTTTTGTAAACATATATTTATCCGAAGAATTTAGAGTCATTCATTAAAAGTTGTTACGTCGTCGACGTGTGATCACTCACGAATAGTATTTTGTTAGTTTTGAGTTTGAATGTTCAGTTAAGATAGTATGGGAGTCGTCCGCCGTCATGAATCTTCAAATATAATTACACCATCGCTCTAATTTTTTTGAATTATAAAATAAGTTAAATTTGAGACAGCAATGCAATTTGAACCATGTTCAATCCACAATTTTCTACATTTGAAATTGTTTATACCAAGTCAGAAATATGACGTTACTTGGCCATTCGTTTGATGTGTTTTATCATTTGATTTTTCCATTTGATTAAAAGGACTTTCCATTTTGAATTTTCCTCGGAGTTCAGTATTTTTGTGATTTTACTTTTTATTTATAATGCCTTTTATTCTAAATGAAGACATTTGTGTCATGTTATCTAAGTATTGTTCTATTCATATAAATACACGACAACCCTACATCATAAAAGAGCAAAATCTAGTTGAAACAGCCCAACAGTAATGAAGTATCCATAGTGTAAACACATGTATGAATAATTTACGAACTTTAGAACGAAACGAAAAATTATCACATTTGAAATAAAAAAAAGTGTCGTCTGCTGTTTATGGTACAACCATGAACGTGTTGATTATGCCTCATAACAAATTAATAAACCTCCATTAAATCCTGTTATAATTTCTACAAATATTAGAATTTTATTTCCGTTTTATATTCATGTTGATGTGTCAGTAAATGGGAATCGTGCTTCGTAAATGATTATTGGTTGGAGATAGTAAATTTGTTGTTTTAACTAAATGTCATCCATTATAAACGCATATTGAGATATTATTATCGTAATTACAAAAGAGCTTTAGTGTAGAAACCCATGTTTGCTTTCTGTTAAACGTTTACATGATCAGGTTGTAGACATACTAACGTCAACCATTTTTACACGAGTTTAAAATAAGGGGGACAACACATTTAAAATGAACTAAGCGTAAAGGAAATTCCATTTACCACAAACCGCAAAATTGAATCCATTTCTTAGTTCAGAAACATTTCCTTTTATAAAGAGCTACATGCTTGTTCATGGCACAGTTAAATAGACATACCACGTTACTAATGTTTTATTATTGGATTTCATTTGAACCTCGTTTGGCGGTAAAAGGTACATACACACACGTATAGGGCCTACTTAGTAGTTACAAAAGTTAAGTTCATTCAAGATGTATAGCCAAATTGAAGTTCGAAAGGATTTTCAGAGTAAAATTTGACGCCATTAAAAAAACTGGTCCAAGCATTAGTATTTTTATCAAGTGAGAACCATTACAAGGCACTTTGTACTCATTATTCTCTATACTGTGAATCCCATCTAACACTACAGGGAGATAACTCTGTAAAGTCAGCTTAACGTTTTAATTACGTTGTGTTGTAAAAGGAATATTAAGCTTCTCAAAGATCAAAATTGGTGTTTGACAAATTGTTTTATATAACTAGTGTAATTTTTCTGGCAAAACGGTTGTTTCAAAATTTTCAAAATTTTTATATTTTTGTTAAAGTGTCAAAGTAAATACTTTAACAAAATTTAATGAAAATCAAACCAGCCAAATTAATTTTAGTGAAAGTGTTGGGTACCACCTTAACTCGATGTTTGACCAACACCTTTCAACTGATGAAGACAATGTTCACCTCTAAATCTCTTTTGCATATCTGGGTAAATTTGGTTGCTGGCCCTTTGATATATTACCCATATACCAGCTCTAATAAATATCTATTTCATAAGTTTTGTGCCTTACATTTTTAAGGTGGACATTTATATTATTTTTTTTATTTAGACATCAAAGGGACAACAAAGCTGATATAACTTGTTATCTAATTCAAGAGATGCTAATCTCATATTTTTGGTATCATATAGTCGACCAGATTATAAATATATCTAGCATCAAAACAACTTAATATTATTTGTCTACTAATATCAAATTGATTGCTGAAACTAAATATTTGAGAGATCATGTATGATACATTATACGTTTAAAAAAGGTTACCGATATGATAAGCTGACAACTATACTGTTACATCAGTGACAGCCGGATCAAGGATTTTTGAAGAAAAAAAGGGGGGTTGTAATTCTACAAAAGTAAAAATATACAAAAAAAGTTTGGACGTTTATCAGCTAAAATTACAAATAAATCGTAAAATACATGAGATTTAAAAAGAAAAACGTCATTGAAAAGGGGGGGGGGGGGCGTTCGCGCTCTACTTTCTATGATTTATTAGCCACACACTGATTTTATTTTATGTTTTAATGTTAAAAAATTATCAAATAAACGCTGCATTTCTCCCAGACTCAAAATATATTTCTAATATATATTCGATGAACTGTATCAAAAAAGCGAAATATAGCCCTTAAATGGCTAGTTTTAAATATTAAATAAAAGTAATGTCAATTGCAAACATGAATCTTTTAGATTTTACGAAAATATATATCTCCTACCTTTTCAATTATCTTAAGGATGGCAGCAGCCATTTCTTCTGAATTTTGTCACAATTCCCACAACACAAATCAATCACATGAAATCATCCCGAATTAAGTAGATAAATTTACAGTCTATTATAGAACGATTAATCGCCACTCGGCCAAGGTACCTTTAGATTGGCAATAAATACTTGTCACAAACTTCAATCAGTGCTGAGTGCTGAAGCAACGTAATAAAAAACGTTCATACAACTTTGATTTCTTGGGGTCGATGCATTCCGAAAATCACTGTCATTGTTTATCAGGCGAAATAGTTGATTGGGGAGATTTAATCTAATTTATAAAAAGAGGAAGTCGAACGTTGAACATCACAATACTAAATTACGTGGTCTTCAATTCGATGTCCTTACAAATCGATTTCCAAGCAAACTAATAATACCGTAATCTACATATACATAGAAATCACCAGAGAACAAGATATTCCTTGTCAAACAAACGTTTTATGACAAACTTATTCTCATGCTATACAAATATGTCATATTAAATAAAGGTCCGTCTCATTTGTACCGAGCGGAATTGATCGGTCTTATTATCCAATATCCGTTAGCTATTCATTAAATGATTATTCCGTAAAATGATATTCAATGGTAGAAAAGCTAATGAGAAATCTTAGCTTATGGCTTATTTCTCTGTTTTTCGTTTTAATTTGTTTCTAGCACTGCTGATTGAAATGATCAGTTCAGGTTTTCTCAGAAAATGCACATGAAAAGAACAGTCCACCTTTTGTAAACAGTACAATTGATTTTAATTAAAAGATGCCTTCTCTTTTTGTAATAATTATTCCTAGAATAAATGTCAGAAAAATCATATATTTGTAATTATTTCTTTCCTGATGTGTATATGAGTTCCCATGAATTTTTTTTTGCTCAATAGCAATCGATTTTGTTCACTTGCCGATTAAAAAAATATGCACAAAATCTTCAATTACAGTTGAAACCTTTCAGCAAATTGCACCACACCTGAAGTGAAGCATGAAAAAATCTGCACTTTGTTTTCGAAGATAATTATTAATTGAAATTTGCTGTCGACATTAAATTTTCATAAGTCCTCAAAACACCTTTGCATGACGACAAATTGCGCAATTACTTTTATGTCTGTGTTTTCTTTGAACAAATAATTAGGTATAATTATTTCCATAAATATTTCCTACATTTAGATGCGTTGGTTTGATACTGTTATCATTATCAAACAAAGCAGTAAAATTAATTGCTTATTTTGCAAATCGCACAACTTACAATCAAGTTTTGAAAATTATTCAAGCGTTTTTATAACTGCTCTTCCTTTTAGATGTAAATTATGATGGATTTCATATCATAGTGGTGTCAGTTTCAGATTGCTGTCATTTTCACAGGTAAAAGACATCGATAATTCAATAGAAGCATAGTTCCGTATTCGTCAAAGACACGTTTGATTAATTGCAGCTAGGAATAAAAAAACGTTTGCTGATATACTTTCTATAGTTAAAAACTGTTTTCAAAATTCACAGATGTGTCTTCAATTAACCTCAGACCTGTTGTCGAAACTTACATCAATTTATGTTCAACGTCACTTTCAGAAAAATCATTTCAAATGTATATTGCAGTAAACCTCATTTGCATTTATTTCACTGTAATAAATCTCTAAACGATTGCAGATTTATCATTCGTTTCGTAACTTATTTTGATAAATATCCGTCAAAATATTCAGTATTTGAATACAACTGCCAATTTGCTGCCACTACAGGAATGCAGATTTAAATTGTTAGTTGTCGATACGGTAAACATACAAGATATCCAACATTTTTATAATACCATTATATACAGGTGACTGCTATAGATCACCGATCAATTTCATACATCACACGTGTTACTTACAATATGGTTCCTCGTCTCTTTGCTGATTAATTTATTCTTTGATTAATCAACCGTGATCAACATTTATGTTACAATTCGTTGATAATATATCTGTATATGATTGTATCCTAAGTACCATTTAATGGTATATTGAAACATTTGAAAATTTCAGTAAATATTAATGCTGTTCACTTATATCAAATACAATTACAATCGCGTTTACTAAATCCAAGTTAATGAATATTAATTATTCAGATGATAGAGACAAATTATATAAAATGTAAAACTAGAAATTTAACTAACGATTCAATTATCAAAGTCAAAGAAAATCCCAACTGCCACCAAACAAAAACGATCCAGCCAGACGTATAACAATTAAATTTTAAAGACGAAATAAACAGAACATCTTTTCCACCCTCGAGTGAGCTTTATGCAATCATTTATGAACTTCGTATGTCAGATGATTAACTGAACCAAACATTGATAAATATATAAGAAATCTACATAAACAAAGAATCTCTTTGATAATTTGATTATTCTGGTGAATCAAAGGTTCAATTAGAGCACGACGGGGTGGTAATGTAGGCAGAATGCAAAGCACACATCCACTGAGTCGTTAATTTGTATGGCAAGTATTAAGCTTAATTACTTTGTATGTTTTCCCGATTTATTCGGTAAAAATGTCAATTTCATTACTGATATTTACATCATGGCTTGTAGCATTGAAAATTATCAACACTGAGGAAGAAAATTCAACCGTTGTAAATCGCTCAGCTAGTTATTTATTATGTGACGTTTGTAAATAGAGAGTGTTACAGAGCAAATCTTCTAATGGTTGTTGTCTTTCGCTGTCAAATACTCTTGGGATTATGATATGCTGTTAAATGTTTATTTTGTAGCTTAAAGAAAACATATCTAATGTGCAAAGCTATGACCAGGAAATCACATGTTAAAGTTTCATATTTGGTGGTTTTATTTTTCATCAAATGTTTATGAATTATTTTGACACTTTCTGGATAAAGAATAAGGATGTCAATTTTGATTCTAAATATCCGATCAGAAGTAACATGCAACTTTTTAAAAGGAAAAGTCTGATATTGTACGATTTTTCTTTAGAAAAATGAAACCCAAGACAACCTGTTGACAAATGTCGTCTCCAGCTTTTCCGTTATATTATTATTTTTTTTCTGAACAAAACATATTACTAAAATTTCACGAAAAAATCCTTTTATTCCTATATAGATAAGTGATATCTCAAATAACGTCATCAAAAGGTTATGAGATTCCAAAAGTGTTTCTAGGCACACTTAAAATGTGCATTTCGACAGTTTTAAGTATCTTCAAAGAAAAGAAGTACTGACAAACTTTCCATATTTGTTTTTTTTTCATGCAAGTACCGAAGTTCTTAACAAGTTTCTTTAAAATGAAATGCAAGGTCATTAAGTTCCTTTAGATTCTTCATTATTTACTAGAAAGCATGTTATGTTCTCATTCTCCTCTACATTTTGCGATGTACATTTCCTGAGCGAGGAAACATACATCTTTTATTATCATTACTTACGCATCGATTTCACAGTTACTGTAATGTTTGTTTAATCCTTTGACTAACTAGGCAACTGTTACCTCGTTTTAAATAAAGAACAAATTACGAACGTAACAGGTGCTTGGTTTATATGGAAACCTTTCTGAATATTGATTATAATATTTTGTCATTTTTTCTTCAACTTATATTGTCATAATTGTTGTATATATATTAATATTTGAAAAGTAATGATTATTTGTATAGTCATGGTATTGTGTAAATATACAATCATTATTGTTATTGTAATACATTTACATCAAATAATAATCATTTTTCTAAAAAGGATAATAATAGCTTTTTATCCTTTTATATAAAACTTGTTTATGTATAATCTGAATGTATATAAAGGGATGAACATCAGCGAACTTAATCTTATTTTATTTATTCTATAATACATTGAACCGATAAGAAGATATTATGGTCAAAGGAAAACAGACCAGGAAGCCATAAAACAGACTGAAAACAAAGCTACACGGTTAAAAAAAAACAGACACCCCCCCGAAAAATCATTCAGCAATACAACGAAACATTGTCATAAGAACATGTGCAATAAGAGAAACGAATATCAACACGTCCAGTCCAGTAGTCTGCTTCTCTGTGCATGTGTTGACATGAATTATCATTTTTTGAATTTTAGATACAAAAAACCTAAGATGTATTTGGCAAAGACTTTAGGAAGTTTGGGGGTTCATTGCTTTTCAACTTTTAGTCAGCAATTGACGTACCCACAAAGTAACACCATCCAAGTAGTCCGCACATGACGTCCCCACAAGGTATCACCAACCCAGTAGTCAGCAATTGACGTCCACACAAAGTATCGCCAACCCAGTAGTCAGCACTTTTGTATCGACATTGAATATCATTGGTTTCATACTTTTCTATAAATTAAGTACTATTAAAATGTTGAATTATTTTAAAAGCTTAATCTGTTATAACCGAAGCAAACATCCTCACAACACATATATTTTTATTTACCTGTGTGCGTTACTTTATTTTCCGTATTGTTTTACATTTCAGGCCAACATTAAAACTATCTGTTTTTCCCCTCCCCCGACTGAGGTTGTCAGGGTATGGGTAGGTAGGTAAGGCTCAAGTCAAGAAAAGTGGGGTATTCCCTGTATTCAGTGTACACCCCAGTTTTCTTGTGTTAAAACAGTATACAGGGACCTCTTTTTTTCCTATTCATTTTATAATATGAAATCTACAAAAGTGCACATTCTAAATGTGAAAACAATGTTTAATGATAGCAAGTGTTTTATTAGTTAAAAATCAAGCTTATTTCGAGTCTAATTTGATGCATAACTCACAACAAAATAATTCCTTTGTTCACCAATTCATACCTTGATCATCATTTATGAGATGACAAAAAAATATGTTAATCACTTGGGAATTAAAATTTTTCAATAGACGTGAACATAATTCCATTATGTTCAGTTACACCTGGATCATGCAGCTTGGTCAATTGATTCCTAAATAAAAGATTTGTATGTTCTAGAAAAAACAAGTCTTCACTTATTCATGTTTTGTTGTTCCTAGAATACTTTTAGTATTTTCAAATTCAACTGATGCAGTTATAACGCTAAAACGTGCCCTTTGTAAATTTCATGCCATAAATTGAAAAAAAAACACGTTTAAAGTGTTTCTTTTTTACACCAGAAATCAGGGAGGTTCCCTGAAAGCAGGGAATAGTACACGTATCCTACATTTCCTGACTTGTGCACAACCTGTTCAAAGACAAAGTAGATTGATTTCAAAGAACGATGTGGCAAGGCATTGTTCGTTTCCTTGATTCAGAATCATATAGACGCTTCAATGCAAAAAATGCCTGGTTTTAAAACGCATATTGACTACAGCATCGAAAGGTATCACAAAAAAACCAACGCTCATTAACTACGGCATCGAAAAGATGTCACCAAAAACCAACATAGCAAAAACAAATTTTGGACAAGAATTGCCAATAAAATTTTTTCGAGTCGCGGTGATTTTACCGGGTCGGTCGGGGGAGGGGAAACAAACAATATTTTACAGTGTGTCATAGATCATTCGTTCATTGTATGTTCACTTGATTTTGTTAATATGTCTTTTGATTATGTTAACGTTGACACCTGCTGCATTTGTTTGCACATATCCTAAGTAAGAAACCTGATGTTCAGTTTTTGTCTTTGTTGATGTGGTTCATAAGTGTTTCTCGATTTTCGATTATAGAATATAAATTGGCTTTCCTGTTAAATGGTTATAAACTAGTCATTGTTTGGAGTCCTTTATAGCTTTCCGTAAGGTGTGAGCCAAGGCGTGGTGTTGAAGACCGTACTTTGACCTAAAATTTCTTACTTTTACATATTGTGACTTGGATGGGGCGTTGTCTCATTGGTGTTCATACCACATCTTCGTAAATCTATCATAAAAGGCATAACTTTTCGGAATTTTGGTTGTCATTGCTTTTCAACTTTATGTATGTTTTTCCTCCTAGCTGTAGTTTGATTATCGCTTCACTGTATGTTGTGTTTTCTGTGGACGAGAAAAAAATGAAAAAGGGGAAAATTCACGTATCAACCAACGGATCGAATTAAAAAAAAACTGTAATATTCCTGACTTCTTCGGATAAAAATGGTTAAAAATCTGGTTTGAAACGCGCATCTGGAGTACCCATTAAAAATCCTTGTAAGTTTGATGATTTTGTACAGATCTGTACAGAAGCAAATGAAAATTCCTCGGTTGTCAGGTGTTCATTCTTTCCATTTTACACATACAGTAAAAAATCTAATTTAAAATGCTGTAATATGTTATCTTAATTTATTTAAATAGTGATAAAATTTCAAACAAAGAAACTTCTGTAACGTTTCTCTCAGTGCAATATTAGAAATTTCTGTGATAAAAGATGTATTTTTATGTTGTTGCATTAGTTCAGAATTTAATTTTGTCCTGTACTTTTTTGAAGCTATAATTCTATTATAAATTGACAGAATTACCAGTCAGCAAGGTTAATAATTAGAACATTCATCATGATTAGCGCTTAGTTACAAGGAAAATAATGGAATTACAATTGTTCTTTTCTGAAGACAAAAGAGATACGGGTCCAATGCATCAAATAAACACAGAAATTAATTTGTCGACGAAACAATGAATATTTGTAAACTATCAGAGATTACTCCATCTTTGAACAATACAATACAGTGCCTCGTTCAGAATTTGAGAAGACAAAATAAGTTGATTTGCATGTATTCAAAAACTAATGTAACAAAAAATGTACAATCAATGAAAAAAAAGTGAGGAATGAAAGTAACAAATCTTGATGGTATATCATCAGGGTTCATTCTGTACCTTTTATTTTGTAATAAGATGAACTTTCGTGAAGTAAGCCATTATTCGGTTGAAAAACCGCATAAGACCCTTATAGAGTAAGAACTGTCAACCTGTATAGTTTCATACTAATACAGAAAGAAAATAATAATATTTGGAAGTAATGTCAATATTTTCATGAATATGAATTTATTTTAAGTAAAATATTAATTATGTAGGTTTGTTAATCACATGATTATGTTTAAATTTAGTACAATTTTATCATATAGCTGGATATTCGTGAAAGGGACAACAATCCGACCAAACAGCACTCAACAATCTAATGACCACCAATTGATCTTCAACGTAGCAAGAAATCCCATCCCCGGAAGTGGGCTTCATGTGGGTCCTTCCACCTTGTATAGTAGTACAGCGAAATGGACGTCACATTACACTCCAAACACATAAATGATCTAACATATAAAAAAAAAACACCAAACAACACAAGACTAACAAGGGTTCTTGATTTGAAAGAGGCGCATAAATGCAGTGGGGTTAAACACGTTTTGTGAGATTTCATCCCTCACCCTAAACCACTAGCCAATATGGCATGATCAATTCAGTTTAAAAGAAGGTACTTGTTTTCGCGTAATTAGAGGACATACAATCAATCACAAGAATGTATGGAAAATATGAACGCATCATGAACAAAACAGTGCACATCGACGGGAGAAATCTGCAAAATATATCTAAAATTATATTAAAAATCAATTTCACTACAGATCAAACATACGCTCCAAATGCTAGCAATCACCGAAACATTCACGATTGTCAAAGACAAACTGTTTAATAGAACTTTAATAACAATTTTATCAAAACCATGGAATTATGGTACAAACATAACAGAATATGGAGATTATGTGTAACGGACGAAAAGTTTGGAAAGAGATTAAACTTGGAAAAACAAAATCGACGCAATTCAACAACTTTGGTTAATCCCAAGATACGCAGCGTGAATTCGATTACGTAAGTTTTAAAAGATAAAATCAAACATGTTTAGAGTTCAATACATTAAGACAACCATGGTATAGTCATCATCGAAAATCAGCGGCTTTGCAGGACATAAAATATTGAAACACATGACAATATATTTAAAACGTCACTAAAATGTTCAAAGGAAGATGCTATATCACTTAATCAGTGCTTTATATTCCAAATAGTATGTATTCGCCATGATGATATAAACAATACGATTTCATTTATTTAGATACTATTCATTTCTTAATTTTTTTTGATTGAAAAACAATATATGAAATTTAAAAAAAGACATGCAAGAGGTAGCTGCACATGAATTATCATTGATATGGTTATATATAAATTAACTGTTTACAAAATTTAGAACTTTTGAAATACTAAGGCTTTTCTACCTCAGGCATAGATTATCTTAGCTGGATTTGGCAAAAGTTTTAGGAATTTTGATCCTCAATACTCTTCAACTTCTTACTTTATTTGGCCTTTTTAACTTTTCTGGATTCGAGCGTCACTGATGAGTCTTTTGTAGACGAAACGCGCGTCTGGCGTATATATTAATTTTAGTCCTGGTATCTATGATGAGTTTATAAAGTTATTAAGGTGCTATCAAACAGTAATCACAACAATCTACGTACTGTTTCTTATAACATTCCGTGAAAGTAAAGAGATGTTTAGCAAATGTTTAAGATGTGCAATGCACACATCCTAGGAATATAGGTGCACATTTGCTTTAAGATAATGTATAAACAATTATTTTGTATTAATATTTTTAAATACACACTTCATATAACTTTTTTAAACAAAGTTTTTACAAATTATTTTTACTAAAAATCTGAACATCTTATAATTTAAAACAAAAGATCCATTGTCCATTATTGTGAAACGTCTTTTTCGAAATTTCTGCGAATACCAGTACTATGGATTCATTGATTTTCGTGGGTGTCAACTTTTGTGGATTGAGGACAACTTGCATTTTCGTGGGTATTTGATTTCGTGGTTTAGAACATCTCTGCATACAAAATGTGTGATTCGTTAAACATTTGAATTCGTGGTTCATCTGTAACCACGAAAACCACGAAAATTGGTATTCAACGATTAATATTGAATCCACAGTAGTCGATAGACAGTAGATTTTGTTTCCTGTTATTGCATCTAACAATATCTGCTGCTTATACAGACATGCATGTTAAATCAAGGAAAACATTCCTTTACGTCATCCTGAGGCCAACCAAACACAAGAATATATGTCTCCTATTAAATAGCATTTCAATTTGTGCATTTGTGATGTTTAAAATGTATTATTCCCATTATGTGACATCTTTTTGTAATATAAACCAATGTTCATAAAGTTTTCTTTTCTGGAAGGCCTTCAAATTCATACTGACCAAATGACTATAAAATAGTCAAATAAATGCAAGTTTTAAATTGAGGATGGAAAACGCAAGGCCAATTCCAAAGTTACCAGAAACCTCAATAATTCTAAAGATTAGTGTCTTGTTCTAAACCTCTTAACAAAGACAAGATGTTACAATGATTAATGATCAAGATCACTTCACTAACGATTTTACATCAAAACTATACAACGTATAATAACAAACCGATTACGGTCAAATCGTTTTCCGAATATAAATGCTCTGCCGTTAGGCTTGACTGCATAATTTGTTTCAAGGGTCGAAGGAAATTATATAAATGACAATATATTTATATCAAGATCTTTGAGATGTTTGGTTTTAATGGATCTGGCAATAAAAGAGTTCGCATATGGCATAGAAAACTGATTGGTAAAGATGTGATCAGCAATGCAGCAAACCGATGACAAATTGCCGGGAAAGAACAAGGGAAATCAAATTATTATAAAATGTCGTCTAAGGAAAATTTGATTTTGCATCGACATGAATGTATTAATCATAAAACGCCGATAGTTTGAATGTAAGTTGACTAACATTCAGCGGTCAAAATGTCTCTCACATAAACACATAAACAATCTTTCCTGTCCAATAGTGATAATGGTAAGTGTATTTGAAAAATCAGGGGAATATCAAAGAATTGTGTTTAAAGACGGGAATGCATCGTGTGATTTGAACAGATGGGCGAAGTTTAAAACAGGCATATATTACGATGATATCGAGCGGGCGGACCGGGAAAAGTGTTTTATATGTTAGCAACGTCTCCCAATTCTTTCCAACGTAAATTACTGCAGTTTATTTAAAGACAATAGAGATAAGTAGACTTCAGTGTTTCTATTGTTTCGTTGTTTTCCTCTTATAGTTGATGTATTTACCTCAGTTTTAGTTTAAACCCGGATTTTTTTTTCTCTCAATCAATTTATGACTTTCGAATAGCGGTATACTACTGTAGCCTTTATTAATAAAAAAACATTTATGCTTGTTTCTGAATTTTATTTATTAGAATTATATATTATGTTATGATTTATTTGAATAATTTTTTTTAGAGGTTGAACACATGTTGTAATTGTGCACACGCTATTATGGGGTTGTTTTAGAAAGTTTTCACCTTTTTACACACTTGAAAACTAAAAAAAGATAGTACCACTTTTGTTTAAATGACTGAATTCCCCATACAGTTTTCTATTCAGAATCTTAAAACTTCAGAGTAATGGAACCTATACTTGTTATTATAGTATTGTTAAATAATTCTTTTGCAGATGAAACGCGCTTCAGGTGTACAAAAGTTCAATCCTGGTATCTATGATTATTTTATTTCTATAATCATATTTTAAGCATTAATATACACTTAATACACCATAGTGTGTTTTGTGTTTGTTTTAATATTTTGAGCTCTATCTCGATTGGCATTTATTTACACCTTTTTTTTTTTATTTTCCTCTTTTTTCCCTTTAGAAGATTTAACTTGTTCTGTAATAAAGTTTTGAACCCTGATATTATTCAATGAATTAGACTTTCGAATAATAAAAGTTGTAGCGTTACAAATCGAATATTAAAAGAAATTTATGATATCAACTAATTTAATATTAATTGAAATGCGTTGAAATATTTACGTATTGCTCTTTTAAAGTTATTTATAGCATCATAAATATGAAATACGGAGACCAGTATAATAAGGATTTGTCATGTAATCCGTGAATTTATGTTTTTCTCGGAACAAATAATGCGAAAAGGATATAAGACGTTGGAATTTTGAATAATAATATTAACAGAATTTGCTTGATTTCCATTAATTAGACACTGGAACTGATTTGAGAGGATTACGTTAGAAATTTAAATGCACAAATCCAAAGTCCTCAGAAGATTATAATTCTTGTCATTTTATCTCGCAATTCATATTGATTTATTTGGAAATATTAATTTCAGAGTGATAATGTGCTTTAGTATGTCTCATTAGGAAATTTGTTTCTCCCCCTAACAACGATTTTTCTTTGTAGATTTATAATCATGGACTGAAAAAGTATCAAATGACAACAAAAACAAGGAATTTTGTCTTCTAAGGCAAACTATTGTTAAAGTCAACGCTGAATTTGAAGTAATGAATATTCAAAATTTTAATACTAGTTTGCCTGTAATGAGGAATCACCTCTGTAATATGTATTAATTAACTTAGAATCACATAAATGTTAAGTAAGGGCAGAAGGTATGTGTTCTAATATAGGTATGTTGCTTTGTGGTGTGAAATTTATTATCTATCGTTGTGTGAAAACTTCTTTTGTCTTTTTTTATTAAGGCCAGTTGTCAATAAGTTTATTTGCCGATGGACTATTTTCATATTACCGACTCATGTCTCCCGGTATATAAATTTTTAAACTAGGCTTACAATTGGTCCACACTGATTTTATCGTGTATAGCAAAACATATACAGTTATTTCCCCCAAATTGCACATATTTTAAGCTTGTTCCTACTTCTTTATTTTGCTCTTGTGTATAGCAAAAAATATACAGTTATTTTACCCAGAATTGCATATATTTTAAGATTTTTTTTACTTCTTTCATTTGCTCTTACTTTACCGATTACCAGAATATCCTACTACAGAGGGTGTAACCAGTTAAAAAATTATTTCGACCGGACACAAAAGAAGGTTTTTTTGGAAATGGCCTATTATAGACTGTCTTTTCAATACAAATAATAAAGGAAAATACCAACTGGGTAGTACAAAATGTAACATTGATGTAATGTGTTTGATCTAACAATTATTTAATTTTGGATATTCCACGTTGCTATCAGCTTAAAGACACGTTTTTGCAATGTAACCGTGACGTCATCAACGCTTTTCATGATTTACTCCGTATTGATTGGACTTAAAATTAAATAATGAGGAAAGACTGTTATAGGTTTTCTATCTATTTTACCTAAAAAAATGAGGTGCTCAGTTTGAAAAAACCCAGCACTTATTGGGTTATTTAGTGTACACCACATTATGATGACATTTCTTAATAGGCAGAAAAAAGCAGCCAATCACTAAATACACAAGTGCATTAGACATTTGTGGCAGAATTGGATTGTTAAATAAATGTTTTGTTTGATAATAAATAGCATAAGTCAGGCTTATGCGCGCAGTAGTATAACGTTCCTGCTGTTCCTAATGGTTATCAAAGGTACCAGGATTATAACCTAATACGCCAGTCTAAATAAGACTCATCAGTGACGTTCAGATCAATATAGTTATAAAGCCAAAAAGGTACAAAGTTGAAGAGCATTGAGGACCCAAAATTCCCTCAAATTGTGCCAAATAAGGCTAAGGTAATCTATGCCTGGTATAAGAAAATCCTTTGTTTTTCGAAGAATTCAAAGTTTTGTAAACTGGAAATTTATAAAAATGACCAAATAATTGATATGCATGTCAACGCCGAAGTGCTTACTGGGCTGGTGATATCCTCGGGGACGAAATTTCCACCAGCTGTGGCATCGACTCATAGGTGTTAATAATTCTAAAAGGTACCAGTATAATTTAATACGCCAGAAGTGTATTTCTTCTATTTTTTGAAGAATAATTACTAAAAACATAGGGAGCTATCATATAGCTATATATTCTCTGACATAATCCTCGGAACTTGTTTTTAGAATAAAGTATGTAGTTGTTAATGTATGTGTTATTTTGGTCTTTTGTGGATAGTTGTCTCATTGGCAATGATACCACATCTTCTTTTTTTATATAGTTTCGTTTAAATTGTAAAATAATAAAACCAAATCTTCCAGTATAAATATGGAGGTATTACTGCAACAAAATGATGCTTGGTTAATCATAACTTTAAAACAAATGCTGATTGAGAAAAAGACAAAATGCTGCAATAAATTGTTCATCAGACACTGTCACAACAATTTGTTCAACTGAAACATAACATTTTAACATTGCATGCAACACTGAATGTTTTAATTACATCATTTGTCAGGAATGTATAAAGCTCTGTGCAAGTTTAGAAAAAGCTTTTAAGTTTAACAACATCACATCCGTTAACGATTGATCCTACGAATTTTGCATGTGCCAACTTTAAATTGTATAATGCACTAACTTGCGACGGGGGAATGCAATTTTTATTCTGCCTTCCACATGAAGTCAATATTTATGTCGTAGCCTTTATATCTGAATACTTTCTTGTACCATATTGAACTATATTTTCATATACTTTATTTTCAGCGTAGTTTTGTTAACGATTACACAGGTAAAATTACAACGCCTGTTTCACGTACGTAAAACGTATCTTTTGTATCCACGGATGGATAATGAACGTAGAAAGGCGGAGTTCATGGTAAATCGTTCGATATAATGGCTAAACCGTACGCGTAAGAAATTAGACGCATGGATTGAATATCATGGTTCAGAATGAAACTTATAGGTTGACAATTTTACATCAACTAAATGTACATTTTTTTTATAAGGTTCTTTTCTGTTCCAAATGCGTTTTAACGTACATTAAGCAAACATCTACAGCCCGTAAAACGATCGTTACAAAGTATCGTAGTGTTGGAAAATGTATGTTTTTTTGTGCGTAAAATGTCGAATTCTATACGCATAATGTAAACGCATGGTACTAAACTACTATTTTACATGTTAAAATCGTACATCATATTAAACAAACGTTGTTATTTTTCCTGTTTTGTATCCAGTTTTATAGACGTCTATCTATTCCTGTTTTTTGGTAATTGGATAACAAGTGACAAGAATGCTATAACCATAAACTTCTAGAATATGTTCTACGATCAAACAGTTTTATTCATCATATTCCGATACAAATCCCTAACATCCAACAGGAAAATAAGCTAATCGAAAAGGATTACGATTTATTGAAATACCGATTAGAATGTTAAAATTCAAATATGAATATACCATATGAAACAAAAATATTCATTCACTGATGAAAATAGCTATAATACCACACACATATACAAAATATAATAAGATTGATTGATATTCCTATGGGAAAATTTAAAATCCAACAGGAAAATACAAAATCTAACAGAAAATATTCATATTTCGATGGGAAAAATAAAAAATCCCAAAGAAATACACACTATAGAATAGAATGTATTCATATTCGAAAAGAAATCTGTAATCTCTCATAGCATATACATAATCTTACTGAATTTATTCATATTTAAATTAGAATTTCAAACTCTCACAAGACTTTTATAAAATCTTACAGGATTTATTCATATGCAAAAGGAACTTATAAATCTTACAAGCTACACAAAATCCAACGCGCGCTGGGTAAGCCCAAACCTGATTCCGCGCCTATGATGGTGGTTTGCAACCGAATACCTAAAAAATTCATTTACTAATGAAAATAACTATAATCCCACACGCATATACAAAACATATTAAGATTGGTTGATATTCCTATTGGAAAATTGAAAAATCAACAGGAAAGTGCAAAATCTAACAGAAAATATTCATATTTCGATGGGAAAAATTAATAATCCCAAAGAAATACACACTATAGAATAGAATGTATACATATTCGAAAAGAAATCTGTAATCTCTCATAGCATATACATAATCTTACTGAATTTATTCATATTTAAATTAGAATTTCAAACTCTCACAAGACTTTTATAAAATCTTACAGGATTTATTCATATGCAATAGGAATTTATAAATCTTACAGGCTACACAAAATCCAACGCGCGCTGGGTAAGCCCAAACCTGATTCCGCGCCTATGCTGGTGGTTTGCAACCGAATCCCTAGAAAAATCATTTACTAATGAAAATAACTATAATCCCACACGCATATACAAAACATATTAAGATTGGTTGATATTCCTATTGGAAAATTTAAAATCCAACAGGAAAATACAAAATCTAATAGGATATATTCATATTCCGATGGGAAATTTAAAAATCCCCCAAAAATATAAACTATAGAATAGAATGTATTCATATTCGAAAGGTAATCTGTAAGTTCTCAAATATATACATAATCTTACAGAACTTATTCATATTTAAATTAGAGTTTCAAACTCTTACAAGACTTTTATAAAATCTTACAGGATTTAATCATATTGCAATAGGAATTCATAAATCTTACAGGCTAAACAAAATCCAACGCGCTCTGGGTGAGCCCAAACCTAATTTCGCGCCTATGCTGGTGGTTTGCAACCGAAGCTACAATTTGTCTAGAAGCCATAATTCACTGAGATTACATGATTTATACAAAATGTGTTTAAACATTTGATGAAACCCGTTATTGTATGAAGGTTGCACTTATCCTTGGTCAATGTTACGTTTTTTGTTTTGGTGGAGATGATAAAAACTGTATGTACATATGAACTCCAAAAGTTTTTATTTCCAGTGTATCTTGAAAACAACCCTTTATAAATTTGTGCGTCCGAATCACTTTTTTGTCTAAGACTTTATAAGAACCTCAAACCAAAAGATTTGTAAGCTAAGATAATATAAACACACAGAAACGTTAGGAAGTAAAAGATCAATAAGGACCTTAGAACACAGGCATTCAAACAGGCACTATCACTACCTTCATCATCTTCAAAAGTTGGTTCTTAAACATATTTTTGACAGTTTTGATCACAGACGGTTATTTCTTCTTCGCCTCATCCCCCCCCCCCCCCCCAAAAGAGGGGAAAATGTGTGAAGTAAAGGCATCCGGTGCTCTCTCATAAATTTGTATTTAAACTACGAAGACCCATGGGTTTTTATTTACTTGCACATGTTAAAGATATATAAGACAGTTTTAATAAGTCCGTTGTGGTAACATACGTCTAGTAACTGTCGAAAAGTTGCGATTCTGTTTTCATATAAAATTAAACAGAAGAGGAAATCAAGAAACGAATAGCAAGTGTATTTATCCTTTGATTAATAAATAATTTAATTTTGGATGTAACGCGTCTTTTGATTGGCTAACGTTAGTTTGTTATGAGCCCATAGACATAATTTAGTCATGTGACCGTGATGTCATTAACGTTTTTTCAAGGTTTTCTACGGTTTAAAATGGAATTTAGAATTAAATTATAAGGAATGACTATAATATTTTTTCTTTCTATTCGAAATAACATAAAAAAATGTGTTGCACACTGTTAAATAACCCGCTACGCGCGTTATTCAGTGTGCACCACATCTTTTATGTTATTTCTTCATAGACAGAAAAAAATATTGCAGTCATTCCTTAAATAACTTACACATAGTATATAAGCTTTTTTTTTTACAATTTAGGAAAGTTTTTATTTCTGGCCGAGAAGGCACGTAATTAGTCTCATCATTATAAATGCTTAATATGTGTTATGTTTTATCATACTCTGCTGTACTGTTATATGGGTATACTTACTTATATGATTATCTGACTAATTGTTTAAATGTAAATATATTTCACTGATGTAATTGAATATGTGTAATATTTATATTCTTTGAGCTGTATTGCTTACGAATAAAAGATTATTATTTTTTAGACTCGGCATACTATACACACAAAAGGACATGAAATAAGGTCTATTGCATTACTCTTTTTAACTACTACAGACTCCTTCTTTCATGCCAATGCTGTTGGTATTGTGTTTCATGCTAGGTAAGTGATTAACGTTAGCAGATACCTTACACCTGTGAGATATTACAGGTGTGTTTATTTTGTGTTCATTTCAAGGATTGATTTCTACTTCAATCATATTTCAGAATAAGAGGTTTGAATAATAAACAATATTGAAAGACGCTGATGGATAGGAGCTTCACTGATTATGTCGGTTTTAATGTTAAATGTTATCGATGATGGATAAAAGACAGATAGCGGAAGTCATGTCAATTAAAAATAAAATCAAGATTCTATCTCTTTGTAAAAACCCAGACTACAATTAATTAGTTGGTTTACAAAAGAATAACGATTTATTAATGCATTGATGTACACAAAGACATCCTAAAACAGCATATAGCTGTTCAGTGCAATTGACAGGCATCAATAAATTAGTTTGTGTAAATTTCGTACATGGGATTCAAACTGTTTTAAAATAGACAGTATATGTATACCCATTGGAAGTCATTCCTGACATATATACGTTAAAATGTGTAATTTAAAAAAACGGTTATATAATATGATCAGTTGAAAAAACCAACAACAAAGCCACATATTGTCCTAGTAAAATTTAAAAGATAGTCTATGTAAAGAAAATATATAAATAATATATCAAATTTTGAGAAAAAATTATTGAAAAACTCAAGAAGATGCTACTATCCATATTTTTGTTAGTGACATTATAAAGCATTGGGTCACAGTTTCTTCATCTTACATATATTTTATTTATCATGTTTGATTCATTGATTCTTTGGGCTTTTTTTTTTTTTTTTTTTTTTTTTATTAATAATGCATATAAATTTGATTTATTTCAATATCAAAACTATATGTACATGTTTATTAGCGGAACATTATTTTGTATTTTTTTTCCCCAACAGCGATCCACGAAAGACAACTCTATTTTTTTAATCTTCAGAAACCAACGTACAAAATACAACACGTAAAAATGACAATAAACTAAACTAACTAATTCTTAAAATATGGATCTACATTAAAATATGATACAGACTAAATGTTGGTCTTGAATATACACATGACAACCTGGCGGGGTTGACTTTAGAATTTTATAGTAATAAGTGAGAGGCCAATATAATGAGATTGATTGATTGATTGATTGGTATAATACGCAAATTCAGCTATTTTGTTTTTTCATGGCAGTCAGCTTTTACTGGTTGAAGAAACCGAAGCGTCAGAAGAGAACAACCGAGCGTAAACAGTGCAGAATAAAGATTAAATAAATAAAAAAAAAAAAAGGTAGAGAGAACACTTGGAAAAAATAATAAAGATTCCCAAGTAATCTCAATTGCAAAACCCTCTATTCCATAAAAAAAGGACTAGTCACGAAACTAAAGGCAATTGAAACGAATAAAATAAGATTTGAATGTTATAAGTCATCGTCGCTTCAAACGTGGGATAAGGGAAGTAACTGCAATTAATTCTGTCATCTTAAATTGATTTCACCACATCTAGATCTATACAATTACAGTTATTAGATGCGGAAAAACAGTAGTTGGGAACTGTCAATATATAATTTACAGACAAACAAAGTAATTATGGACAATTACAGTTTAGAATGACTGATGTTTATAACAAAAAAGGAGCGGGTACCATAAGAACGTATAATTTTATTGACAATTGGTCGTAAATCAACAAAGAACAGAATTATTTTTTATATTAATACAAATAAATGATTTAGTATACTTAAGTGTATGGAAAAATCAAGTTGGTATCTTTTTTAATTGTAAAAATGCCTTTCTAGATTGACCTTTTTATTTAATTCAGTTGCTTCGATAATAATAGGTCGACCTCGTATTTTGTTTTTATTTTTAATTGTCACACGACAGGTGATGCATGTATAACATAAGCCACCGACCCTTTGGCTCGTTTATATAAACTCATCATAGATATCAGGAATGAAATTTTGTATGGGAGCCAGACGCGCA
Source organism: Mytilus galloprovincialis (assembly GCA_037788925.1). Lineage (NCBI taxonomy): Eukaryota > Metazoa > Mollusca > Bivalvia > Mytilida > Mytilidae > Mytilus > Mytilus galloprovincialis. The sequence continues at coordinate 11,390,958 of CM075342.1, read as the reverse complement.
TTTCGTCTACAAAAGACTCATCGGTGACACTCGATACTAAATAAATTACGAAGTTGAAGATCATTGAGGACAAAAATTCCAAAAAAGTTTTGCCAAATACAGCTTATGTAATCTGTTAGTATTACTGAGCTAGAAAAGCCTTAGTATTTCCAAAAAAAATAACAGTTTTTGTAAACATTTAATTTATAATTATGACCATATCAATGATAATTCATGTCAACACAAAGGTACTAAATTCTGGGCTAGTGCTACGCTCATGAAATCCAAACACCACAATCAGTGGTATCGACCAAGTGTTTATGAGATGTCCTAATTTTTTTTGTATCCTGATTGATAGCGGGTCGGTGATAATTATTATATTATAAAGTTTGATGGAGAACGATTAACAAAACCTCGTCAAATATACAAGGCTTATATATGTGTACGCTAGACGGATGTTCAATTAAACTCACAAGTGGTATAAGAATCAACATAGGAAATATTATTTAAACTAGAGCCCTCTCATTCTACCTCCCCTTAAAAACGAAAGTACAAAAAAGTACAATAATTATTTATTCCCGTTTCTACATACAGAAATGCCTGACCAAGTCTGGAATATGACAGTTGGTTTCCATTCGCATGATGGGGTTTAGCGCTTTTGATTTTGCTATTTCTTAATGGACTTTTCTTTTTGAATTTTCCTTGTTTTTTATTTATTTTTATTTTTGATGTTTTGTTAAATTTCAGGGCACTCCATCATTAACCAAGATGAACAGCTGGACCAAAGACAAAGCACAGCACCGACTGCTCATGCAATATCCAACCATTTTATAGCAACCTGGAACGCAGAAAAAAAAATGTATATCTGGAAGTTTTAATGCTTATCTGATAGTAACGTGTATATTAGATTCAAGGGGCATCATTTGGAATTGAATTATCTTCTTAAGTGGGGAAGAATTGATGGGAAAGTTTCTTTTCTTTTAAGTAACTAAATGTATAATACGATGCTTATCATGGAAATCTGAAACATTCATTTTTGACCTTGGATAATTTTTCAAAATTCGCCAATTCAACATTAAACTTAACGAAGAATGACCATTTAAATGTGGAGAGTTTCCTAATTCGTCCCTTCGCTCTTGCAAGTTTTTACTTGTTCAAACATCTTTAGAGGCATCTAGTTTGAAAGCTGCTTCTTTTCGAAAACTTATTTACTAATTATATCAGCATCCCTGCGGAACAATTTTTCTTTATTTACGTTATAAGTAAAAATAATATATATATAAATGTTTAATCCCTTTGTTTTCTTCCATGGTAAGCTGAGGTTTATATACATCATTATGTAATACAATGTAACTAAACAAAACTAGTCTTTCAAAATGAAAACATGTTTTCGAGATATGTAATTAAATTCTCGTTTTCTTTCTCAAATTATTGTGTGATTCTAAAAATCAAAACATCATACTTATACGAGGTAATAAAAGCTGTTGGAAGCTCAATAATAATATTTTTTTACTGAAAATATGAAATTGAAAAACGATATTTTTATCTTTGAGAATGACAAGGAAGCTGTTTTTAAAAATTGTTTCCGCAAGTTTCCAATATAATACTCATCAGCTGTTCAATTGATTTCAAGTGGGGAAATTAAGTGTTATTTTCAATATATTAATACACTTTTATATGGTTGTGTATGAAAGAGGTATCAATATGTAATGATAAATTATATATATTACGTTTCATTGAGCTTACTTTATAAAAAGTAAAATAACAAGATTACTAAACTCCAAAGACAATACAAACGGAAAGTCCTTTATCAAATGGCAAATTCAAAAGCTCCAAAAAAAAATGTGGATTAGAAAAATCAATACCGACATGTTTAAAAAGGTTTTTGGTTTAGTCAGAGGTTCGCCATGAACTATTTGGTTTCGCGTTGATAAAGATGCTTTCCTAGATTTCAGTTTTGGAGGAATAAACCTTATAAGATATGCCCATTGAAATAATAACACATCATTCTGGAAAGGCGCATTTGCTGTGTAAACTTAAGCATGTACATTTAGGTCGCCCTTGAGATAAGGGCATCAGGAGCATGTATATAAAGGACTACCACAATCAATATATGCCGCATGTTACGGAAGAGACATAAATCAGTGATTTTTTTTAATTGTTTTGCTTTATGATAAAGCTTATTCATAAAGCATATGATAAAGCGTATCTTAAATAATTCACACATAAACATTACCAACTCAAATATACGTGTAAAAATTAAATTGTTTTATGAAGAAATAAATATGCCCTTATCTCTACACTTATTTAAATGAACTTATAGTTTAAACTTCCAAGATACATCTGATTTTTGCTAAAATATAAAAAAATTATTTTGTACTATTTTGTTTTTTATACCACCTTATAAGGGCCCTTCACGAACCTCCTGCTTGAATGTGAAAGTTGTAATTTTACTTGCATATTTACATGCATGTTCACTATAAACTAAATGCGCATGCTTTGAAATTGATCAAAGGGTGTATTGATATTTTTTTGTAAATTAAGTTGTTCTTATCAATTCCCCCATGAATTACACAATATATGCAACAGCTGAATACATTATAAAATTGCAAACAATGAAATATAGATTAAATTCTAATATGAACGTGTATTGATATATGTTTGTCAATACCAAGGCATAGCGAAATGATTTCATGTTTCAAAAGCTTGGTTAATAAGTTTGTCAACAAATTGCAAATTAAAAAAGAGTGACACTACACCATATTTATTTTTAGTTTTAGGAAAATAAATGTTATAGCATGTTTTATAAGATTGGATAAGAGATTTGAAATCAATATTTACATGCTATTACATTGTATAAGAATTGAATGGAGATATAACCCGAAGCATAATTGTACACGAAACTAGGCACGGATCGAATGAATAAAACACTACGCTTAAAATTTTAAAGCATCAGGGCCCGAGTGGTCTTAGTAGTTCAATTATAATATGTCTTAATCAGGACTGCTCTGATTTATCCAATGCTGAAGGGTGCACTGTGAGTTTCAGTTTCTTTTATCTGCGTCATTTAAACTCTAGTGGATAGTTGTCAAACTGCTAATCATAACACATATTTTTTATACTGGTCGTTTGTATAAACAAATGAATGAAAGAACCTCATTCTCGGACTATAATACTTATATAATATATAGACCCAGGAAGAATACGTAAATGAATGAATCAATGATAATACTACTCAATCATTACTTGAATTTGTACATACATAGTATGTATTTACCGTAGCCAGAGGAGGATTTAATGGGACTGGGGGCTAGACCCCTTCCTTATGGAGCTACATTTATGATAAAATTAAAATGCATATATACTGCAAAGTGGTCACACCATTTTTAAATCCTTGATCCGCACTTGGTTGCACAGATCATTATTGACTATTTTGTATTTAAGATTTGTAGTCTGGTACCTTTGATAACTATTTACACACTGTTTGGCTTTCTAACTATTTTGATTTGAGAGTCAATGATGAGTCTTATGTAGACGAAACGCTCGAGCTCGTATGGCGTATTAAATTATAAGCCTGGTACCTTTGATAACAATTTATACCACTGGGTTGATGCCACTGCTGGTGCACGTTTGATTCCCGGGGGTATCACCAGCCAAGTAGTCAGCACTTCGGAGTTGATATGAATATCAATTATATGGTAATTTTTTTGTAAACTTAACTTACTGTTTGCATTTAAATAACAAATATTCGAACTACTAAGGATTTGCTTATCCCTGGCATAGATAACCGTAGCTGTATTTGGCACAATGTTTTGGAGTTTTGGGTCATCAATGCTCTTCAACTTTGCACTTGTTTGGCTTTCTAACTTTTTTTTATATGAGCGTCACTGATGTGTCTTATGTAGACAATACGCTTGCTGGCGTTTTAAATTTTAACCCTGGTAAAATTTATAACTATTGTCCCTTGTATACTGATATTAGAACGAACAGAAAACATATATTGTTAATTGATGCCTAATCTCGTAGCTATATCATTGTAATTTGAACACTGCGTGACAGCGGGTAGCTGATGAATATCAAGACAAATTGAGCGGTGATATCAAATAGCATCTAATGTCAATTTCAGAATCAATTTCATCGTAGAATAATAAGGCAATGCCTACCCATTGAGTATGGAACAACCGCACGTCAGGGGTGTATTATGACAACTATGTAGACCATGGGTATTAAGAAAAGAAAATGGAGGTAGTTGGGTATAAAGATCCATGAAATCAGTGAAAGGTCTCCTTACACGTGCGCAATACGAAATTATAATTCAATAACACGTTGACTTCATACAATGTGAGATGTTAATGATGACGATTTCTTTAAAAGAGGAAAAAAAAAGAACACTTATTCAATATTTCAACAAATGAAACAGAAAGATTAAAAAAATGTATTTCCGGTTTTACTAATGTAATCTTATTGAATAACTACAAGGAAATTTTTTGTGCAAATCGTTACAGGATTTTAAAACTAAACTAAAATAATTTTTATTTCTTACGTACATGCAGGGGCAATAGTTACCAGTATTATAATTGTGTACGCCAGACGCGCGATTCGTCTACATAAGACATATACACGCGCGATTCGTCTACATAAGACATATACACGCGCGATTCGTCTACATAAGACATATACACTCGCGATTCGTCTACATAAGACATATACACGCGCGATTCGTCTACATAAGACATATACAAGTTATTGTTTTGAAATATAACCAGAAACGTTAAGCAGCAACCTTTTTTTAAAACATATTAACAGAATAAGAATTTTCAGATGTATTCACAAAGGTTATCATGAGACAAATCCTAGGGTTTAAATATTTTTCTCCCTAAAACACTGGACACTTTTAATTTGCAAAACACTCATTTGCAAATCCGCCGCCGCCTCAAACAAGAGCTACAATATCAAGTATATAACCAAAATGTGCAGAATTACATGGGATTCAATAATTTCATTGGTTTTCTACAGTTACTTTCATATTTATTTTGCAATTTGAATTATAAAAACATGGGATTTTCAATATCCCATGGGACAGGGCAAAATCCCATGGGATTTACCATTATCCCATGGGATTTTGGTTAAATCCCATGGGATTTTTTTTTGTCCCATGGGATTATTGTAGTCCCATGGGATATTTGTTGTCCCATGGGACAAAAAAATCCCATGGGATTTTTAATATCCCATGGGACAAATTAAAATCCTATGGGATTCTAATTGTAAATATATAGATATAAATAAACAGTAATGTGTATGTTACAATGTTTTCTATTTGGTAGTAAATTATTATAAGATGAATCTTTTTAATTGAATATCTTTTTTTCTTGGGAAATGTTAATTTAGCATATTGTTCTTTAAATGTTCAAAACTAAACTTTTAAACAACAAAGCAGATAAGGTAAGTATCAATATATGTTTATTCATGAATTATAGAATACTTTCTTGAAACACAATTATTTGCCATTTGAAATCAATAAAAACTCTATTGTTAGGCTTAGCATACTAGTAGCTATTTAAGTAAATCTATTTTTTTCACAATATCCCTCAACACAAAACATTAATAGTTTCTTATCATCCAGCATAGTTTGATGGTATAGTCCACTTTTTGGACATTCAGCACAGAACTTTGACATTATTGTGGTTTCAATATTTTTTTGAATTTAAAAGAACTTCAAATCATTGACTGAGTGATGAAAATAATAACTGATCCAACTTTTGTCTTTGAATTTATTCTGGTCTTGTTTCTATGTTTTCTCCATTTATTCTAGGTGGTGAATTTCAATCCTTCTGAAAAAGAACCAATAAAATCTAAAGTAATGGATTATACAAAATTGTTTTCATACATGTAGCAATAATATGATTTTCAATAAAAATAGCTATGCGATATGGATTTTACTGATTGTTAAAGGTTGTCCAGTGTCATCAGTTGCTAACGGCCTACATCCTTTGGTCTCTGATGGAGGGTTGTCAAATTAGCAATATACCACATCTTCCTATTCTAATACCATATAACAATCAATTAATTTATTCTTTTCTTATTACATTTGGGTATTTTCCCAAGTTATATACATACTATATATATATATACTGTAAATTCGGAATTAATGCGAGTTTTTTTTTATTGCGAAAAATGCAACGGAGTTGTAAACGCAATAATTTAAACTCGCATTATGAAATATTTTATATGGATTAAACAGGATTTTTCCCAAAATCGTAAAATTTAAAATCGCATTTAAGTCTAAAATGACAGAATCGCAATAATAAATGCACGCAATAATTTATGAATTTACAGTATAAAGATCAATGTTAAAACTTTAGACAACTATAATAACATTCCATTATTCACAAGAATTTGCAATATATTATACAAAATGCAGACAACAGAAACAATATTTCTTTAAGCTTTTGAAGTTCAGACAGATTTCAATTTGTGTTTTATTTCAATGAAAAAATACCTTGAACATATTGGAAATTATAACATTGATACAAAAAAAATATGTATGTTTTATCCTTATTTTTTGTGTTGTTGGCTTGCTGTCTCATTTTAATATACATTTAAACATACATCAATAATCTTCTTCTTTATTAAAAGTAAAAATGGGATATTTTTGATTTTGATATCCCAAAACATTATAGTTCTATCAAACACCAATGTGTTTGATATTAATTTTAAGACATGTATAAATGTTCCAGACCATATCAGTATTCGGATGTTACTTTTACGGTCCAGAACTTACAGTCCCACCATATGTGTACAGTCAGACCATTTAAGTATATTTGTACTGTCTGGTACCAGCTCGACCAAACCTGTGTTTTTATTTTAACTGCAATTAAACTTTTTGTATTAATCTATTAAAGATTTCAGTTATGTTGATCTGTACTGTACATTTGTTTGTAATAAACTTGACCAACTTCTTAAAATTGGGCAAGCGTACAGTCCAAATACTTGTTTGTTCTGGAACATAAACATGATTAACAAGCATTTGGCAGGATGTCATGCTAAAATCCCATTAATAATAATATTAGTACTAAATTTTGAGTATATACATGTAAATCCACAAGTTACTTACTGAAATTCATGGTGAACACTCACCAAAAACTTACAATTTAGAGGAAAGACTGGAAAGATGAATGCACTAACACTATCAAAACAGAGCATAAAACTTACCGAAAAACAAGATGTTTTACATTTATCCAGGAGCAGGATAATTGAAAAGTTGTTTTTTCTTTCTCTGCTGTCCATCATATAACCTTTGATTTCATTCATGCAAAATATGAAAATCTGCAAAGGTAAGACCTAGAACCTCAACTTATCCACATTTTGAATTTTGAACTGCATACTTGTCCTTTTCATTTTGCTGACAACCTAAACATAAAAAAAAAATGATAAAAACATAATTCTAGATTGACTTTGTGTTTTTATTTTTGTTGGTACATGTACAAACAATTTTCCCAACTTTAAAACGAAAACATCATCACCAAAGAGGAGGTCATACTAACCTCCGAAATATTTAAACAAACCGAAATTATTACTTGATTAAGATCTTGTCGTAAATTAATGGCATAGATACTCTTATTTTTGAAAACTTGATGTCTATTGCATACTTATATTCCTTTGTACGAGAGTATGCATATTAAGATGGACTCCATGGACTTTAATGTTAGCATGATTAATTTTACAGTCACTGACAGTTTTTCAGCTCTATGTGTACATTTTGAGAGAATCTTGCAATACTGTATATTCTGATATTCAGAACTTATTGTGAGGTTTTTATTAATACAACTGAAAGCTGTATCTCGTTTTCATTTCTGATACATATTTATGAGCTGAAGACCAGTGCCGAATTTTTCTCACTGCATTGAAGACCCATAGGTGACCTTCGGCCGTTGTCTGCTCTTTGATTGGGTTGTTGTCTCTTTGTCAAATTCCCAGTTTCCACTTCCCATTTTATATCATGTATGCTGATTTTTCTTAAATTACAATATTCAATCATGCAATTTTGTCCATTATTGAAAATACGATAAGCAAAAATAAATGCACAAAAAATTTAACATTGTTATATATGTAAAAGACTTTTTTTTAAATTCAAAACAGTTGCCTACACTGTTAATTTCCATGTTTGATTTCATATTTTTAAAGCCTTTATAGCTAGCTAGATGGTATGCCGGGGCGGATCCAGCCATTTTAAAAAGGGGGGTTCCCAACCCAAGACAAAGGGGATGATCCTATATTCATTTGATTTGTTTTATTGTCTCATACAAGAATATATATGGTTTGACGGTGGGGATCAGGGATCCTGAAATTTTTTCACCTAACCACTGGATGACAGGGGATCTCAACCATTTAAAAGTTTCTCAAACATGTGGGGGTGGGGATGAACCCCATGGACTCTCCCTATATTTCCTTTTATTTGTTTTATTGTTCTATACAAGAATATATAAATATGGTTTAGGGGTGGGGATCTTGACCGTTTACAAGTTTTCAAACTAGAGGGGGTGGGACTTCACTTTTATTTTATTTCATTATTAATTTTATTGTCCCCGACAAGAATATATATGGTTTAGGGGTGGGGATCTGGATCGTTCACAAGATAATAGCACATTCTCAAATTGAACAGAGTGGTGAAACCCCCAAAGACCTCCTTTTAATTTCATTTGATTTGTTTTATCGTCCCATTCAAGAATATATATGGTTTAGGGATGGGGATCTGGACCGTTTACAAGATAATAGCATATTCTCAAATTGAAAGGGGTGGGGATTACCTCCCATGGACTCACCCTCCCTTCTCAGGGGCGGATGCAGGAATTTTCGAAAGGGGGGGTGCTAACCCAGGGCAAAGGGGGGGTGCAAAACATATGTCCCGATATGTCCCGATACAAATGGATTGACTGGCAAAAATAAAGGGGGGGTGCGCACCCCCGGAACCCCCCCTGGATCCGCCACTGCTTCTTTCTTCCCCCCCGAAATACCTTTTAATAAGCCCCAATGCACAGATAGTTCACAGTATTTTCCCTTGATTTACACTAAAGAATATACACTATACAGGTGTAATTTTTTTTTAAAAAGATAATACAACTGAAGACCACCCTGACCACAGTGGTGGATCCAGAATTTTTCATAAGTGGGGCCCACCGACTGCCTAAGAGGGGCCTGCTCCTGCCATGACTCAGTGATTCCATATATAATCAACCAATTCTTTTCCCAAACAGGGGGCCCTGAACTCCTGATCCCCCCTCTTTTTCCTGATTTCAATCACCCTGATATAAATTTAGTTTTATCACTTACAATAGGAATGGTTTGAATTCCCCAATAATTCTTATATACCATTAATATCAACATATTTCATTTTTGATAAATGAAAGGCAAAAGTTTTCTATGGGTAGAAATGGATAGTGGGAAGCTTTCAGATTCACACCATGCCGGTGGCTGTGTTCAAAGTGCTGGGTTTTTATTACCCTCGTTGTTTGCGGACTAACTATTTAGGCCAGTGGTGGATAATAGTGTGCGTGCATTAATCTTCTATACCTTCTTAATCAATATATTCAAATACTGACGGCAAGTGTGTGTTGTAATGATGTATCAATGTCTTTTTGAAAATCACCGTGCTATTTACATGTGGGATCGAGAATGCAGGGGAAGGAAACTTGTCAATTATGTTTATTTCTAAGCCAAAATAAAATGAGCCGCCGTAAAATTAACCTTGGGTAATAACAGTGCATGTAAGGCTCGTCTCGGAGGGGTGTCTTTTTTTCTGTCTTCTTTTTTTAGTTATATTTTTAATAACTTACACTTTTTTCCATTATTCTCTTTCTTTCACTATTCTTTATTCCTTTTTTTTTCTTTGTCCTTTGTTCTCTATTCTGTTAATTCACATCCATACCCTCTTATGTGTATGTGGACTTACTGTAGTTTATTTTTTAGTTCTGGCAGAGATATTAGATACAATATATATGTCTCTGGTTCTGGTATTATACGATAAGTAAATTTCTTTTTCATGCAGTAGTGTCATGAAATATAATGGTTTTATGCATATCAGCCAAGATTGTGCGCAACATTTTAATAAACAATTCAACACTATATACACGTTTAATGTGAATTTATTTTAAAACGATGAAGAACATGAATTTGGCAGCTAGTGCCCCTTAAACAGGTAAAGTTCAATTAACAAATTCTGATCTACTGGCATTCAACACCAAATTACTTACTTGCTGTATATTGATAAATGTGATTGTATATTGTCAATACCTCAACATCGAGAATACGTCATGTGAGGTGTTGGTCGCTACGTTTGATACGGGGTCAAAGGTTGCGGCTTCGAGACAGAGAAAAACATCCAGGTAAAAAGTGTAGAATTTTGTTTTTGAAAATTTGAGTTGTAAATTTTCCTAAAAAGTACTTAATTCCGTTCATCTAGTTGTAAATTTTCCTAAAAAAAGTACTTATTTCCGTTCATCTATTATGGGTATAAACTAAACTGAACAAGAAAAGTATTAGTAAACAGACAGAAAGTCCGACGTTGAATTAATTATTTTACAATTAATTGTTTAAATATATGAGAGAATGTTTTAGGCGAATTTTTATATGAGAGAATGTTTTAGGCGAATTTTCTTTAATTACAGATAAATGTATTTTAGGTTCAGGAAATGATTTATTCTTCGGGTACGTCTAAACAACCGCTCAGGACCTCCTGAGTGCACTCAGGACATACAAAGTGCACTCAGGACCCATTACCGTAATCATATCTGCACACATGATGGATGTTTATATTCGTTATACGCTTCTTATTTTAGAATTAAATTTTGGTAGAAGTTGAAATCGCAGGGGCGGATCCAGCCATTTTAAAAGGGGGGGGGGGGGTCCTAACCCAGGGCAAAAAAAGGGGGGGTTCAACTACATGTCCCAATTCAAATGCATTGATCGGCCAAAAAAAGGGGGGGTTCCAACCCCCCCGGAACCCCCTCCCCCCTCTGATTCCGCGCCTGAATCGAACTTAGATAGATATGTTAATTCTTATAAAATAATGAGGGCACGTGTCACTGATTACACAACTGCTGAGCCATGAATTATCCAATCAACAAAATTGATTGTATTATCTTTATTGTTTTTTAGGAATTGTATTGTTTAGTTCAGTTTTACCTTTAACATGAATTTGCATATAGAAAAAATAAAATATATATCTCATTCGATGTGCTTTTTCAGTTTATTTTTCATGATGACGGGTAAATTAATTTGTTGTGTTTTGCAGTTCACGAATAAAGAAAATTATTTTATAGTTTTTTTTCTGTAACAAGTTCGATTTTTGTTTTTCAGTGTGATTCTTTTCTCTCTCTCTATCTAAATCAAGTTTTTAAACAAACACAATGTTGACTGAATATCAAATTTTATTACATTTGTATATCTTTATTCTCAACAAACCATTATACAAGAGAAGACAATTATGTACAATATTCAGTTTAACCTTAACGGAAATCTGTGCACGAAGTCTTAGTCGTGGTTTGAACGGATTTCGTGTCAATAAACTGTCTTCGAAATCATCTATATTTCAATTAGATTGCTTCGAAATAGTCTTTCTTTGTTAATGTTTGTGTCATTTTGGTCTTTTGTGGATAGCTGTCTCATTAGCAATCATACCACATCTTCTTTTTTATAATTTCTCGCTACTACAATCTAACTTACATATTTTTTTAGAAATAATTATACCCAAAATATCATAATTTTTAAAAAACGGAGACGAAAACGGAGACAAGTTCATTTTCAGAATTTATTTTCGCATTGAAATTCGTTTCAGGCTTGTGAAACTGGACAAAACGACTTTAATTAGAGAAAAAAAACTTAATAAAAACGGATTTCTTAAAATATTCGTATAACTCAAAAATAAAATTCCTGGACAAGTTCGATAAAAATGAGAAATAACATCTAACTACATGTATATGAGTTTGATTGTTTGAAAAGTACGGCTTTACCGTTTAGAACGGATTCCATATACAAAACTTTAATTAATTTAAATTCTTTTAAAGTATGAACATTTATTTCCCTTTTCAAACTCGTGCAAAGAATTAATTACTGGTCCAGGACATGATAATAAAATTAAGAATAAAACTTAAAAATTTATGGAACGAAATCTTAATAAAAGACGAAAATCTTAAAACATCGTGATATTCATTCTAGACGTCACAATATTACTTCCCGCATGGTCACACTGTACTAACAACACAATGTATAAAACAACAATAAAGATAATCCAATTAATTTTGTTGATTGGATAATTCATGGCTCAGTAGTTGTGTAATCAGTGACACGTGCCCTTATTATTTTCTAAGAATTACAAATGTAACATATCTATCTAAGTTCGATTTCAAATTCTACCAAATTTAACTCTAAAATAAGAAGCGTATAAAGAATATATGCATCCATCCTGTGTGCGATGACTATAAAGGGTCCTAGGTGCACTTCGTATGTCATGAGTGCAATCAGGAGGTCCTTCAAGCGGTGTTTAGACGTACCGTTATTCTTCTGGAAGCTTCAATTTTTTTTTTATCAACAACTTTTACACAAGGAGACATTTTTGTTTTTTGACAGCATGAACCCCAGTTAATGAGCAAACACAAATTAAGAACGAAAATCGTTTACAATTAAATTTTATAGAAGGAAAAAGGGGGGGGGGGGGGGGGTAATAAACAAATTTTATTTACGCTCACATACTTTTAAACAGATTTGCATATGTAAGCTCTCTATAGATAATGTTAAATTATTTCAGGAGTTTTGAACAAAAGAATATATACAGTTTAATTTCGACTAAAATAGTGATTCTTTTTATAGATTTGGTACCTCAGTTTCGACTCAACATTTCATTTTGAATTGTTAGATGGCAAACTCTTTAGGCGAATATTGTATCTGTTCTTTATTTAATTATGGTGATACTGGCGATAATATTCATTATAACAAGGCCTTGTACAAATCCTTGATTATAGAATGTTTAGCAATTGAAAAAGACGAAAGTAGACAAACCCTAATTATGCAGGGTTTCACAAGTTGATCTCCAAGCGGCCCACATTTAACATATAATTTATATTATTTATAAATTTAAATTTTTATTTGTATTTTTATACTAATATTATGATGTATGATATTGTTCTGTATTGGTATGTGACACTATAATAAAATATTCTGTCTGTCTGTCTGTCTATAATAAGATCTATATTTCTCAACGTTTTCAAAATGAAATAACTTGAATTGAAAATTTCCCAACTGTGAAAATTTGTTATTTCTAAACGTCTTTAATTATTATTTCGGAAAAAAAATATTTAGCATATTCATATATTTTCATAATTTTTTCCGAGGAAACCTTTTTTTTTGCAAAGTTTACTTCTATGTGTTTTTAACAATCACCAGCGACTTATTCTCTGCCATCACCAATTAGTCCTAATTATTAAAGATCAATTGACCAAATTCAAATGATGATTGGTATATCGTATTGAATATGATCATCGGTCATCCGTGACGTATCCCAAATAACGACGCATGCCGATAGATAGATCATAGTTTATTAATTAGCGTCTCGCAATTTAAATTTCATCAAGGGGACTTAATTAAACCAGTTACTATACAAATCTTGAAAAAACGATGTACATGTACTTTTTAATATTTTTTAAAACAAATTACGAAAACGTTTAGAGTAAAAATCACCGAATATAAATGTTTCTTTCTTGCAGGTTTTGGCATTTGTAAATAACATTAACGTTTTGGAATTCTAATGCAAAAGAAAGTCGATTCAAACTGAAATAACTTCTTTAAAGATGGTTTGATTTTTTCAGAGACACACATATATATATGTCTCAATACATGTATTATATGTCTCTGATTTTATCAAAACAAAAATAACAAAATTATAAAATATGTTAGTTATCGAATGTATACCCTGAACTCTTACTATTATATATATATGTCCTAAGTTACTTAATGTCCTGTGTGCAACCAGGAGATCCTGAACGGTTTTTAAACGTACCATTATTTTATATGCATATATTCAAAGCTGTTCTTAATTATATGCATACTAGGTATCAGTGGCGGATCCAGGGGGAGGGTTTCGGGGGTTGGAACCTCCCCTTTTTTGAACGATCAATGCATTTGAATGGGGACATATGGTTGGAACCACCCCCTCCCCCTTTTGTCCTGGGTTGAGACCCCCCTCCTTTTCAAATGGCTGGCTCCGCCGCAGAGGTATATTTATATATATATGTGTGTACCAGCCCCCCTCCTAAATCTTTGGAAACAAATGGTAGATTATATAGGGAATCACGGAAGCATGACTGGACGTGAACACTCTAAGGCAGTCAATGAGTCCCCACTTATGAAAATTTCTGGATCAACCATTGCTTAGTTCTAGTTATCTTAGATCCTAGTGTGAAATAATGCCAATAGGTCTTTTAAAACACATCTTTATTCATACATGTATATATACGTTTTCTCACGGATTTGTTCATGCAATATTGGAATTATGTTTACTCAATGCGCAATTACTGAAGTTTATATTTGCTACTTTTCTTCTTAATTTCATATAAAAATTTTTTTGATTTTTTTTCTTCGAAAAATTAGTGGTGTTGAAATAGGGAATGGACACAGATACCTTATCACATTTAACCAAAGAAATGTTGTATAATGTCATCAATCTGTATTACACGTAGACAGGATGTTCTCTAGAAAACTATACGTTATACACACCCGAGAATACACGCACTGTCGAAATGGAAAATTACTGTATGTTATAGTTACCTGTAATCAGCTTTGCAACACCATGTCATGACAGTTCAAAAAGATTTTCTTCAAATCAAAATGGAATATTCATTTTTTCTGTAAAATTTAAAACTTTAAAAAGTAGACTTTGACAAAATTATGAAATAGAAAGAATTGAACAATTTAAAATCGTATTTTAACAAAGATTTAGATATAATTTTACAACGATCCTTAAAAAATAACCAAACAAACGTTGAATCAAACGATATGAACCTACGCAGTTTTATATTAAAATACTGACACACACCAGTTTGCCATCTCAGTATGCAAGGCAAGGGTGCTTGGTGAGGTACATGTATCATTAAGTTAATACAGTTCTGTTAGGATTGACTGCCTTTTTACAGAGACTTCAAGTTCTATTCTTACTGTTATCAGTTAGTATAGACGGTTCCTGGCTTAGAATGATTCTCTGCTCAGCAAATGGTGCGTAATTAGCATTTGAATCAAATTTCTTGTAGAAGTAAAAAACACAAATTAATGTATTTGACAACTTTATTCAGGAGCACAGTCTATATTATCCGGCGTAAATAACTTCGAGATTTATGTGAAAGTTTACTCTGCTGCTCGATCTATGCTAATCGATGTTCCAGTATATTTCATATTTATATTTATTCGTGAGGCCTCGTAATCGTTTATATTCACTAAAAGCACAGTCGCCTAAATATTTTATATGGCGAAAAAATTGCGAAAATTGGGGGAAATAATATATTTTTAGTAGCATTATTATTTTAAAATCTTAAGAGGTTGCTTGCAAATTTAACTCTAAAATGAGAAGTGTATGAAGATCTATAACGAATATATACATCCATCATGTGTGCAGATACGACGGCGACTATATAGGGTCTGCCATGAGTGCACTTTGTATGTCCTGCATGTGTGCACCCAGGAGGTCCTCCTGAGCGGTGTTTAGACGTACCGGGAAAATCTTATCTGATTCAGGATCAATTCATCGGTTACACTCCCCTGTCACCAGTGATTCTTTTTTGCTGACATTCTGAAAAAGTATTGTGTAGTCCCTGTGTAAGTGTTGACTCTCAACTTGCACATGTGATTTTTTAACACTCCCCGGACTTCTGCAAAAAACAATTATTCAGTTCACTGATTTAGATGGAAGGTAAACGAACAGAAAGTCACAGGACATTCCGACAAAAAGTCACAGGACAAAAAGTCAAACACATGTCAAACTCAGGCATAAAGTAACAAAGTTGATAGGACAAAAAGTCACAAACAATTTGTTGACAATTGATTGAATATAAATGAAAAAAGATTTTGAAATATCTTCTTTTTATTACATATATTCATTTTTAATTTTAGGAAATTGTTCATAATATAAAAAAGAAGATGTGGTATGATTGCCAATGAGACAACTGTCCACAAGAGACCAAAATGACACAGACATTAACAACCATAGGTCACCAAACAGCCTTCAACAATGAGCAAAGCCCAAGGTAAAGCCCATACCGCATAGTCAGCTGTAAAAGGCAATCATACTATATCTTTTTTTTTATATTTACATATTAAAAAATGCGTGCAAATGTAATCAAAAGCTGCACACAAACGTAATGATTTTTGTGTGCAAATGTAATGGTAATGTGCGCAAACCTAATGCACTGATTTATTTGTTTTTAATAAATTTTAATTTAAAAGTTGCTACATCATGTTCATGTATAAAACTTCAAGAAAAATACAAAAAGAGTGTTTTCTTGTTCAAAGAAAAATAATCTCAAAACTAAATTGTGACTTTTTGTCCTGTGACAGTGTGTGACTTTTTGACTGTGTCTTTCTGTCCTGCATTCAGATTGAATAGGGGAGTTTGGTTGACCGCGCCTCTCTCTATCTGAGACTACTATCTCAGTGATGAGCTTTGTGTTTCATGTACAAATGTATTGTGCTTTAATTTATTTACAAAAAAATTGAAAAACAGATATGTTACACATAAACAAACGACAATCACTGAATTATCGGATCCTGACTTGGAACAGGCACAACCATAACAAATTGGCAGGGTATAAGGAACTTTGAAAATATTTAGTTTTTGTGGTTTGGTCTATTTTCCGGATACTGTAAGCAATAAGGCCCCTTTATTTAGTGAATGAAATAATTGTAAGATGCACTTAGCTGTCTGTCATATTTTATATGAACTTGACCTCATTTTCATGCATGGTTCATTGGTCAATGAAACACTGCATTGTTTTGTCAGTTTATCATATGTTTAAAGTTACAGGTAGATTATATTTGGTAGATATGAAACAATTGTAAGGTGTGCATGTCTGAATGGCAGATTCATATATAAACCATGACCGCATTTTATTGTTCTTTGGTCAATGATTAGTTTTCTTGGTTTTGTCATTTTATCAGGCCACATTTAAAAGAATGTCTGTTTCCCCTCCCCCGGGTCTACCCTTTGTAGACCAGGAAGGCAGGTTTTTTTTAGCTCACCTGACCTGAAAGGTCAAGTGAGCTTTTCTCATCACTTGGCGTTCGTCGTCTGTCGTCCTGCGTCCGTCGTCCGTAAACTTTTACAAAAATCTTCTCCTCTGAAACTACTTGGCCAAATTCTACCAAACTTGGCCACAATCATCCTTGGGGTATCTAGTTTATAAAAAATGTGTGGCGTGACCTGTCAAACCAACCAAGATGGCCGCCATGGCTAAAAATAGAACATAGGGGTAAAATGCAGTTTTTGGCTTATAACTCAAAAACCAAAGCATTTAGAGCAAATCTGACATGGGGTAAAATTGTTGATCAGGTCAAGATCTATCTGCCCTGAAATTTTCAGACGAATCGGACAACCTGTTGATGGGTTGCTGCCTGTGAAATGGTTATTTTAAGGAAATTTTGCAGTTTTTGGTTATTATCTTGAATACTATTATAGATAGAGATAAACTGTAAAAGCAATAATGTTCAGCAAAGTAAGACCTACAAATAAGTCAACATGACCAAAATTGTCAGTCGACCTCTTAAGGAGTTATTGCCCTTTATAGTAAATTTTTAACAATTTTTCATCATTTTTTGTAACTTTTTTAAAAATCTTCTTCTCTGAAACTACTTTGCCAAATTTAACCAAACTTGGCCACAATTATCATTGTGGTTTGTAGTTTAAAAAATGTGTCCGCTGACCCAGCCTACCAAACAAAATGGCCGACATGGCTAAAATTAGAACATAGTGGTAAAATGCAGGTTTTGCTTTATATCTTTGAAACTAAGACATTTAGGGCAAATCTTTCAAGATTTAAATGTCCATCAGAATAAGATATTTCCCCTTACAAATTTTCAGTTGAATTGGACAACCTGTTGTTGGGTTGCTGCCCTAAAATTGGTGATTTTAAGGTAATTTTGCAGTTTTTGGTTATTATCTTGAATACTATTATAGATAGAGATAAACTGTAGACAGCAATAATGTTCAGCAAAGTAAGATCTACAAATAAGTCAGCATGATCAAAATTGTTAGAGGACCCCTTAAGGAGTTATTGCCCTTTATAGTCAATATTGAACAACTTTTCGTCATTTTTGTAACTTGTATAAAAATCATTTCTAAAACTACTTGGCCAAATTTAACCAAACTTGGCCACAATCATAATACTAGGGTATCTATTTAAAAAAAAGTGTCTAATGACCCCGCCTACCAACGAAGATGGCCGACATCAGTAAACACATTAACAGGTGAGCGACACAGGCTCTTGAGAGCCTCTAGTTTTTTTTAACTGGATGTGATTGTCATAGCATGGTCACATGAATGGTTTGACTTGTCCAGTCCAGGCCACTTATCAGTTGTTTGTGCTCAATTTGAGTGTATTTATTTAGATTATTAATCCTTCTGCTTTCAAGCACTTTCCAAAAATGGAAACAAATTATTTTCAGGAAAAAAATAATTTCGATTTTTTTTGTGGAAAATAATTTTTTGACCCGGGCGCTTATTTTTGACCCGTGTGGGGGGAGGGGAAACAAACATATTTTTAATTTTGGCCTTAGATTTTTTAAGCATAGGTCTACTTGTTGTATGGAATGACTACAAGGTATTAAATAAAAAAAGATGTCTGCCTGCCAAGGTTAATTTTACTGTGACCTCATATTCATAGAATAATGATAATATTCATGATATTGAACAGCAAGAATGATGAGTAAGTTAATGTTATATACAAATAAGACAAAATTTTCAGTTGCCTACTAATTATGTAATACATGTAGTAGTTATTTTTGTCATTAAATGATGTTTACCCTTTTATGTGTAGGGCAAGAACATGAAAGATAAAGGGGAAACTATAAACAGAAGAAATTATCAACAAAATAAGATTTACAGAGGTCAACAAAGCCTAAATGGTAAGTCCACTGTTATAAAAAAATTTGTCCTTGAATAATAATTAAATATTTATTAAAATAAGATGTGGTATGATTAAAGAGAAAACTATCCATCAGAGTTCAATTTAGTGGATGTAAGCATTGTAATTACTTATTAGAGGCCATTGATGACCTGTAAGTAATGAGAAAACCCATACCCTATACATGTTATAGTAATCTATAAAAGTCAACACTAACCAAATTTGAAACAGAGCATCAATTCAAACGTCAAATATACCAGACTAATTTATAAAAACAAAAAATTATGAAAAATAAAAATGACGGGTATGAACCAACATCAACCACTGAACTATGTACAAGCTCCTGATATTAGACAGGTATAATATGGCTGGGTTGATATAAAAATAAGAAACACTTAGCAGTCTGATTTCCAATGAGACATTTCTCCAATAGAGATCAAATGACATTTAAGGAGGCTCTAGGGTATAACAATTTCAGAAAAATGTTTTAATATTTTTTTTTCATAACTCAATTTATTTATATCTTTATCATATGGTACACCAAATCATTCAAAACAATCAATTCGGTTTGGCCCCCGATGACTTTTAAAATGCATATATCATTGAAAAAGCTCCAAATTATCTCCCTTTGGTGCAAAAATGCCATTTTTTGGCATTAAAAATGTAATATCTTATTTCACTCAACGGTGGCCTATATTTTTTATTATAATTTTAAATAAGCTGTACTTTAACTAAACTATTATAAAATTTAAGCGATTTCTGTAATTTAGTACTTGAATATTTAAATGAAAGTTTATCATATTAATCATAAACATGATAAAATAGCCATTTTATTGATCTCTTCACTGATAATTTTTGAGTTTGTGTATTTGTAGGTCAGAAATCTGGATTTTCATGGTCATCATTCACAGATCAATACTGAACGGAAAACTTAAAGCTGATATTTTTCTCCATAGTGCGACTTTTTTATTAATTTGAAATGGAACATGTTTTTTCCTACATTTATTTGAAAGAGGAAATTTCAACATGATGACTA
Organism: Mytilus galloprovincialis; assembly: GCA_037788925.1. Classification (NCBI taxonomy): domain Eukaryota; kingdom Metazoa; phylum Mollusca; class Bivalvia; order Mytilida; family Mytilidae; genus Mytilus; species Mytilus galloprovincialis. The sequence goes on along the minus strand of CM075342.1, from coordinate 11,370,786 downwards.
TAAACAAAAAGGAGTCATATCATCACGATCATTGATGCACAAGAACTTGATCATATAAATACAACAATGTAATTATCAATTGAAAGATGGAACGAATGAACAAGATATTAGAATGTTGTTGTCCAAATAAACTTGCTTTGTCTTCTCATTTGAATCTCTCAATTCAATAAAGATGTACAGAGGAAGATCTTTGAAGAACAGATTGAAAAAATGTTTTGTCTAAGAATTGCAGGAATATTCTAGTGAATGAAATTATTTATTGAATTCACTCTTATATAGTGGACTGAATAATTGTACATAGCAAGTTGTGAATAAAGAAAGCAAAAACTTTAACAAAAAGTGTTTATATTATAAATTTGCAAATATAAGCATACTATTATGTACACCACAAAGTTATATATTATAATTCAAATCGTTTGCCTAAACAAGTATTGCAATGAACCTATAACAAAGAAAATCTTACCTCATGAAAAGAGTGAATTATTCAGTCAGAATATGAAATATTTTTTCAGTTCTATTTTTCATAATAGAATAAACAAGACAAAGATTTCAAAACAATATTTTTTCATTTATTTAGAAATTTCATCATTTTGTTTCAGTGAAAGGACTTTATTCTTTGACTGTAAAATATTATTATTATACATTCCAAAATAAGAATAATCTTTATTGTCATATAAACAAATAAAAAACATGTTTGTGACAAAATTTAAAAAAAATTATATATATGTATATATAAAAAATATAAAAAAAACTCGTATACATTTAAAACATTTTACTACCAAACAGCATTCATTGTAACATACACATAACTTTATATTTATATATATATATATTTATAATTTTAATCCCATAGGATTTTATTTTGTCCCATGGGATATTAAAAATCCCATGGGATAATTATAGTCCCATGGGATTTTTTTTGTCCCATGGGACAACAAATATCCCATGGGACTACAATAATCCCATGGGACCAAAATAAATCCCATGGGATTTAACCAAAATCCCATGGGATAATGGTAAATCCCATGGGATTTTGCCCTGTCCCATGGGATATTGAAAATCCCATGTTTTTATAATTCAAATTGCAAAATAAATATGAAAGTAACAGTATAAAACCAATGAAATTATTGAATCCCATGTAATTCCGCACATTTTGGTTATATACATGATATTGTAGCTCTTGTTTGAGGCGGCGGCGGATTTGCAAATGAGTGTTTTGCAAATTAAAAGTGTCCAGTGTTCTAACTTCAGTGTGCATTTGTTGATTTTAATTAGTTATCAAAGGTACCAGGATTATAATTCAATACGCCAGACGCGCGTTTCGTCTACATAAGACTCATCAGTGACGCTCAGATCAAAATAGTTGTAAAGCCAAAAAAGAAAAAAGTTGAAGAGTATTGAGGACCCAAAATTCCTAAACGTTGTGCCAAATACGGCTAAGGTATTAATCTATTCCTGGGATAAGAAAATCCTTAGTTTTTCGAAAAATTCAAAATTTAACAGTTTTTACGGACTTCCCCTTTTTACCTCAGAGTTCTTTATTTTTGTAATACTTTTTGTAGTAAAGATTTTAATTCAAGTTACAAACGTACTTTTTAAAACACTATTCCATAGCAAATAGAAAGTTTATATTTTTATGTTCTAAAAGTGCATTTATTTTATAACTTTTGCAATCATATAAAATAATCTATGCAAAGAATCACAATGTAAAAGCAAAATGTTTTTTTCTCACAAAAACAACCTTTGAAGTCATTATCAGCGCGCCAACAGAATTATTAATATTGCGATAGCAACCATTAATTTTTTATGAAAACACATTTAAAGTTTATTTTAAGTTCAATTCAAATTTCTAACCTAATTAAAGTTATTTAACAATGAAAATGACTCGCCTGAAAGGTTTTTGTCTATTCACCTGCAGAGTTGCGAGACAGGAAGTACTAGTTATAAACGATTAAATGCAAAAGAATGAATGAAAATGTATGTCATTACCCAAACTGCTCAACCACAATTTTTTTTTCTTCTTCTTCATATAATGGGTTTTACGTTTTGATATTAAAAAATGTTTAAAATTATTTTATTTTATCATATGAAATTCAGTAATGACCTTCTGCTGTTGTATGTTCTATGGTCGGTTTGCCAAATTGTCTCTTTGACACATTCCCCATTTCCATTCTCAATTTTATGCATAAAAAATTACTGTTTCATTCAAAAACACATATATTGTTCCCAGTTTCATCTTACTCGGTGAAGATTTTCATAAACTTTAATTATTTAAACAAAAAGTAATAACAAAATTTGAAGTATTTCCACAAAATTTGAATGTATTTCCACAAAATTTGAATGTATTTCCACAAAATTTGAATGTATTTCCACATGAACGTTTTAAGATGAACTGAAGCATTTTAACACATAACAAATAGTCCAGAGACAAATTTGGGACGCTGATTGAATTAATTTCCTGTATTTTTTTAAGAGTATAAATATTTAATTCGACAAGTGCATATAAAATATACATTTATCAAATTTGGCTATTTCCGTAAATGACACATGCACCAAATGCTTTTATGATTGGAAATTGCAATTAAATGCACCAATGAAGTGTTCATTTCATGTTCCACAACCTGTCAACTAATCAATACATTGACATTGTAATCGGCAGTAAGTGATTAATAATTAATAATTATTTTACCATTAGATACTATTAACATGACATGTTTCAATATTTGTTAAAACAAGTATAAGGCTGTGATGAATTTACGTCGTGTGAGCATTTCAATGTGTTATGCTTCATAGACGTCCAATTTTTCGTGCTAATGTGATATGGATGGTGCCCCTTAAACCCTTAAAGATGTGATTTTTTTTGGATAAAATGACAGGCATTGTTTGGTCAAAAAATGGTCCACTCACACCCAATTTTGAGAGGCGCTTCCCCTTACATCAAATCATGGATTCAAGCCTGGTGGTTATATCTTTACATGTTCTGTTAAACTCTTGACTTATCTTTAATCTTCATATAAAGCTTAACACAGTAAATATTATTTCAGCATAAGTAATGATTTAAAAGGGACAATTAGAGATTCCTCATAACATTTTTTTTCAATTTTAAACCAAGGTTGCAACTAAAGCTATCATGGCTAGCTAATTTTTCTCTTGAAGTTGATGTGTTTCCTTGGTTTTGGTTTGTAACCATAATTTGTTTTCTCTCAATCGATTTACGATTTTTTTAACAGCGGTTTACCACTAATGCCTTTATATTTTACACAACAATTCGCCGTTTCAGAATCTAATGCATCCTGGGTAATATTTTCAAAAATGTACACCAAAACGTCGTGATTGGTTAAAAATGTCATAAACAATGGAAATTCAACCAATGACGTGACGTTATTTTCATTTTGGGATACGAACAATGAAATTACCCATGATTCTTTAGATTCTTAAACGGCCAATTGACTATATTCCCTTGTATTTTAAGGTTTTGTTTAAAGGATTTTTGTTTCATCGTTGATATTGTGACAAAAATAACGAGGTTGTTTTTGGTGTCCCCCCTACCAAGGATTTGTATAGTCGTAATTACAAATCCTTCTCTCTACATATAAAAACATACAAGTAGTATCATGATATGATTCATGTTATTATTTGCAGCATGTCATGTGTGCAAAAAAAGAGAAACAGAGCTAAGACATAAGGGTAAAAAGTATACCACTTATACCTTTCTTAACCGTAACATGAGGACAGACTAAGAAATAAAGAATCTTTAGTTACATTTGTCATGTGTTTTTGCTCAGATTGTTTTACAGATTTTTTTTCACAAAAAACATACATTTTCTGTCTTTTAGCTTACACGTGCGGAAAATTGGGAAAAAAAGAAATGATTATTTATGTACCTGTTGCTGATGTAAGTTTCCTGCATGAAATGATAAAAGTGCGTAATCATCTTAAAAAAAAAAGTCAAATTACTTATATCGTTACATATCACTAAATCATTATTCTATCATGTTTGTAATGATGCGTATATAATACTAATAATTAAAACATGGAACATGTAGATTTCTCTTACATAATAAGACAACGAGGTGCACCGACTAAGGAGTCAAATTAATTAGAGCAAGGCACAAAAATGTACATGTAGAGTTTTCTTTACATGATAATGCAGCATTGCTACATGCCTGATAGAGAGCATGCGGTGCGCCAATTAAGGAATTAAATTAAAATAGACAGGAAATAGTTGTAGTTAACTTTGAAATGTACCTGATACCAACAATGAAATCAAAACAAATCAATTCCAAACATCGACTGATGAGGTAAAAGATAATGAGGTAATTATCAAACGTCGGAATTGGGGTTTCTTATCAAGATTAACATTTTACAGCACATACTTGTCATGCCTAGAGGTTTCAAGAAGTTTTAGGGAGTCAATACAATTATCTATTATATGAATGATAATACTTTGTTGTTATATAATTACATTACACATATAAAAAAAAAAGAAGATGTGATATGATTGTCAATTATGAGATAACTCTCAACAAGAGACCAAATGACACAGAAATTAACAACTATAGGTCACATGTATGTTTTATCAGAATCTGCATTTACTTATCTTTATTTGCTGAAAACGATCACAAGAAAGGTGTCAGACCACCAATTAAACATCCCTATTTGTTCAACCAAATTTTGCAATTTTCACAGCTTTCTAAATATTTTGCCTTAAGTTTATAATAACTTCATAGAAACCAGATATATCATTACTTGTACATGTATCAGCTTTCTACATGCCAATTTTCACCATACCTTTAAAGCCTTCTAACAAAATAACTGACCATCAAACAGAGGTACTCCAAAACAAAAACCTGGTTTTCTGGAAATCTAAAATTAGTATACTATGGAGCGCATTAATCCTCAATTTTTAATGCAAACTCATAGACAAGTAAATTTTGGCTCAAAATGATCTAGATATATTTCTCTTTCACCAAAAGTTTCATTTCTGCAAATTTGTTGGTTAGTTTAAGTAAACAAGGACATCAAAAGCACTATTTTGTGTTAGAGTAGGGCTACTTTTACATACGTTCTAAATTGGAGGGAGTAATTGGTGGTCTGACACCGAAACCTCAATATCACATGTATTGTCCGTAGTTTTTCGACTGTTTTATTTAAGAATTACATTAATGTAGCTGGATTGTAAATAACTAAGTTAAAGCAGTTATAATGACAGAGATTTTCAATCATTATGAAAGATTGTTTTTGTTAGAGTTACGAACATCTATTTGTTTTTGTATCAATTTCCTGTTTATGTTCTGGAATACAAGACCGCCCGCAAATAGAGAAGTCAAAGTTAAAGAAATATTGAGTAGACATCCTTGACGAATTAATTTTAGATGAAGGAATTACCATTAAATCAACGTTAACAACTCACAATTTTGAATGGTGTATTGCGTTTTGTTTATTTTTAGTTCATTGTCGGTCATTCTGAATTCTCATTCCATTTCAAGTTATATATATATAATGTATGTATCGTAGAAATCAAAAGTCGATAGGACAAACTAAAATTGAAAAATGAAGCAAAGAATAAAGCACAAAAATGGCGGAGGGTTGAGATCTGAAACTTTGTCTCAATCATAGGTGCATGTACATAGTACTTTTGCTTCTGAAATAGCGAATTGCATATAAGAGACAAATCGTATGCGAGTTCTCTAAATAAAGACAAAAAGAGATGAATGTGCTTGTCTTTTTTTACATGCAAAATTTCTCTTTTTTATAGCATATTTAACGAAATTATTGAATTCGCATCGCTTTAAATTCTTTTAAATTGCATTATGTTAAAATAGATAGTCTTTTCGTCTGATCATGTCTAAAGAATTGAGTTTTTTCTTTCTTTCATTCAATTAAATACTTATACATAAAGTAAAGTCTGAGGAATTTTCTAATAAAAGTTTATGATGATTAATCAAGGACCAAACTATAAAATTGTTATATTTTGCGCTATATTATATTGCAGGCCAGATCGACCTGCCGAATCTGCATTAATCTTCTAAAATCTCGTTAAACAGGGAAAAAATCCAATATTTTATGAAGATTATTTCACGGTTTGTAAGAGCGATGACTTTTTGGTCAAACTTAATTTACAAAATAATCCAGTTTTTATCGTATTAATATCAAAACAGCAATTATCTTTCTACAGTGTTTCAGATGAAAAATTACCCGCGTAAGTCTCATATTTCTAAAAAGTGACAAATTGATTCTTTGAGATTTCATCAAAGTTTTAGTTTCAGTTTTATCGCGGATGAACGATATCTAATGCGTTTATAATATAATAACTCAGGATCAGTTTCTCTAAGTGTCCTAAGTTTTAGACGAGGCTGTTTTCCATTGCATTTGCCCAGAATAATTTCATTATGATTTGGAAGTAGCCTACACTGTAATAAATAAACCATGAAATGTTGAATAGGTCTAGAAGTCAGACAAACCAGTTTGAAGTAGATCTGATATATTTGTTTTATTTCTTTCGCAAGCTGTACAATTACTTTCAATCTAACGGCAACATCCGATGTTCATGTTGATTTAGGCTCCTAATTTTACGACAAGATCACCTAATGTTAAGAAACGTTTTTAATACTTTAATTTCTGTAAGAAGTATTGTATTAACTATAGATCTTTAAGATGGTAACTAACACTACAGGGAGATAACTCTGTAAACTCAGCTAAACGTTTTAATTACGTTGCATTGTTAAGGGAATATTAAGCTTCTCAATGATCAAAATAAGTGTTTGTCAAACGTCTATATAACCAGTGTAATTTTTCTGTTGAAACGGTTGGTTAAATTTTTTTGAAATTTTTATATTTTTGTCAAAGGGTCAAAGAAAATACTTTATCAAAATTTTATGAAAATTAAACGAGCCAAATTAATTTTAGTGAAGGTGTTTGGTACCACCTTAATTTGAATCAGTAATATTAAAACTTTTGCGTGAAACATTTATTCACCTTTTCGTAAAATGTTTTGCGCTCCAGTTGCTTTAAATTTCCATTGTTTTATATTCTATAAACCCCATCCGCACCCTCTTACATGTACATTTATAACTGAATTTCATATTCAATTTGTCTCGGGGTAATCATGCGCGTAGCTACGTTTACGTCAAAACGCCCGGGCGTACACTTTGATTTTGAAAATCGAAAAAAAATGATGGTAGAATAAGAAAAATCTGGTTAAAAGCTCATCAGCCTTGTGCGTCTTTCTTCAATGGATTGTAATTATGATTAAAAAGGGACTAACTTTACTTTAATCAAATAGATCATATTATTTATTTGTTCCAACTTTCTGTTAAAGTCTAAATCTACTGTGAATTCTGAAGTAATTTGTGATCTGCTGAGAATCGATATGCGGTTTGCATTTTTGTCGAGCCTGTGATTTATGTCGCAAAAGCGAGAAATAGCGTTATCGGCGTCAATTTTTAGGTTCCGAATGTGAATAAAGTTTTTTGAATGACTCTCCGTGAAATTTTACGAAAACGGGCAAAAATTGTTTATGATCAAAAGAGTATCCAGCGCAATATAATAATGCAATTATATGTTCAATTTTCCCGCGTTTTACGGATAAAAGGTATTTCTTTCTGCAATTTTATTAATAAGTGGTCACAGTTTGGACTGTTTGTTAATTCCCAATTACATTAACTTAATGTCAAACCTTCATCGAATTTTGTGAAAATTTGGAAGAAGCTTTTTTTATGATTAATGTCTCAAGCAAAATTTTGAAAGCTTTGTTTACGTTCATTTTTCTGTTCTTTACTGAAAACCGGACTTTTTTTTACGCAATTAATTGTTTTACCAGATCAATTTATAAACTTTCATAGATTGTTTAATCCTTTTGAAGGACTGATAAATTGATTCACTTTTAGTGGGAAGGTGTTCCAGATAAGTTTTATATTGCACCTAAAAAAATATTTTGTTCATTTTCATTAAAAGGTGCTTTTGTCGATTGTATGCTCACTTACTGCTCTCTTGAAATATATTTGAAAGTAATATTGGTTTGGACGTTTTCTCTAAAACCAATGACCATTAGCTTCTAGTTTAACACAATGAATAATTTAAACATATTTAAAAATTAAACATAAAAAATAAACCAGTTAGATTCAAAAGTATGTTGCTCTTAATGAATTTTTACTGACAGGAATTGTATCTCATTCTCGATAACTCCATAGCTTTCGGGGGCTTCATCCCCTCGAACCCACTACCAGCAGGTGCTTTGACATTGAGCGGTTGGCACCCCCTCAGACCCCTCGCCAAGGTTCGGGCGTACACGTAAAAATGTCCCAGCTACGCCACTGGTAATCGCCTGTCATAGTGTTACGTACACCGTCCTGGCTTTGTCAAACTAGTTTTTGCATATATGTCGGATATATAATATACATGAGGAAGGTATGTCTGTACATTAGTTCTATTTCGCATTTTTTACACAGTAAGACTTCATTACTTCTTCATCATTTCTAATTGTTTTGTAAATCCTTCTGGCTACGAAAGTAAATTATACAGTAAACTTAAATTGATGAAAATACTTCAGGAAATTAATTTTTGAACAATGAGCAATACGCCAATATCTTACAGTCCCCAGACACAAAAGCATTTGACATTAGTAAGATAGAATATGGATTTTAGAGATTATGTCAAGATATTATACACATCTGTTTTGACAATGAGGTTTTAAAATCTTGAATGATCGATATGTACAATAAAAATGTAATGAATTTACAATGAATATACAATATATCTTTTGAAAATATCGAAAGCTTTGACAATTAGGGCTCTCGGAGTACAACATAATGTGTACTGAACCCCAAAAACAGTATTTTGATTGGTCGATTTCCTAGTCTTGAGTACAATAATCGTGATCGTAATTTGTATGACCACAAGTTCAGATACATACATGTACTAGTATACCGTATCTTAGAATTATTTCTGACACACACAAGACAAAGACATATACCATCATTGTGACCCACGAGTATTGAAAGCGTTCTTAGAATTCAGTTTAGTATAAACTGTGTTTAGAAAGGCAATTTATAATTTTAATGTACGCTTGGTCTTTTATTTCATGAATACATCACATACATGTATGTCGTTATATGTTATGTTATATGTGTGACGGTAGTTTTATAGAGATAAAAAGAGGTACAGTTTGGGTATACCTCGATGACACAGCAACCCAAAGAGTAAAAAAATAACTAAGAATACACAAAATACATGTAATAATGAGGCCATGCAACATACGATACGGTGTTTATCAATAGCAAGGTGTTTCATTACTATGACAATATAAAAAAGAAGATGTGGTATGATTCCAAATGAGACAACTCTCTACAAGAGACCAAAATGATACAAAAATTAACAAATGTAGGTCACCGTACGGCCTTCAACAATGAGCAGAGCCCATACTGCATAGTCAGCTATAAAAGGCCCCGAAATGACAATGTAAAACAATTCAAACGAGAAAACTAACGGTCTTATTTCTGAACAAAAAAGAACGAAAAACAAAAAGGTGACACATATACAAACGACAACAACTGAATTACAGGCTCCTGACTTGGGACAGGCACATTCATAAAAACAGTTAATTAAATCGCATAAAAAACAAACAAAATTCTTACCTCTTCAGTTTTATTTTGACAATGAGGAAGATCAGGCAGAAAGTTACATCCGACCACCATTCTAAAAATCTTCTAAGAATAACCTTCTATTAGCAATGCACGCGTTAATATCAAACTCAATTTGTAACAGGCTGTAATAGACTAGGTAATCACACAATCAAAACGTTTCCACAGTAATGGTTTTATTTCCTCCTCACTTGAAATATTTTGAATAAACTTAGTGAAAGACACACACACTTCAAATCATCACGTTTGCTATTTATCATAAAATCAGGTAACATAGAAACTGTTTTCTTTTTAAATTGTGAATACCTACCTATGAAAAATAGTACAATACATGTAAATCTATATATCTATCTACTATAGAAAATTGTGATATTTGAGAATATGAAAATACCTTTGTTAAAATAACGAGGTTTAACTGAAGTGTATAATGAAGTTGAAAGATGATAATTTACAAATATCACTAAGTTCAAAAATTTAGGTTAGGTTTTATTTTGTTTACCTTTGTCTAATTTTAGATCGGATAAAAGTCGGAGGGAGGGGTTGAGGTAGTAAGGTGTGACGGGTTAGTGGGTACTACATAAAATGAGAAGCAATGTCACATTGTTTTAAAAATTTTGGGGAAAAAATAATTTGTTGATTATGTGGTCAATAATTTGCAACTTTACAAATATTACAATTTTTGAAAGTTTCTATTTTCTTCTCAGATTTTTTCAACACATCATCATGAACACATAATTACATAATTAGTTTCTAAGCCCAATGATAACGCGAAGAATGTCGATGCAAGGACTACAGCAGGGGAAATGATTGAGCTAACATTCAATATATATTCTGCATACTTGTCACTAGACGCCGTTGTAATTGAATAACTGAACTCAATGTTGGCAATTCAATGGTGCTTTTTTTGGTAAGGTTCGGGATACATTTTGGGCAATATTCTGATAACTGTACAACGAAATGTACCCAAATAGATATAGGAAGATGAGGTGTGAGTGCCAACGAGACAACTCTCCATCTAAATAACAATTTATAAAAGTAAACCATTATAGTTCAATGTACGACCTTCAACACGGAGCCTTGGCTCACACCGAACAACAAGCTATAAAGGGCCCCTAGTTACTAGTGTAAAACCACTCAAACGGGAAAATCAACCGTCTAATCTATATATATAAAAAACGAGAAACGAGAAACACGTATAAATTACATAAACAAACGACAACTACTGTACATCAGATTCCTGACTTAGGACAGGTGCAAACATTTGCAGCGGGATTAAACGTTTTAATGGTACCAAACCTTCTCCCTTTTCTGAAACAGTAGCATAACATCACAACATAGAAAAACACACGATAAAATATCAATTGGAAGACTTAACTCAACCCTATCTCTTTTAGTTAGCAGTCACATCTTAGTAAAATTAAGTATCGCATAGCATATCGAGGCTACTTTATTTATGTGGAATAAATAATTAGAAGCTGTATGATTAAAAGCTGCACTATCCCAATTAAATTTGAAACGTGGAATGTTGTTTCTTTTACATCTCCCTTTTAGACATCTTGTCATGTTATTCTATTTTGAATATCGTCTTGAGAATCAATTAACAAAAAATGAAACATGTGAACAAAATATTAGTATGCAAAATATTATTGAGCTGCCTTTCGTCTTAATCACTCTTTTCTTCCTGTGCATCTGATTAAAAGAAAATAGTCCCTAGACACACACACAAATTCTTCCTAAATTTCATTTATATCAAAATTAGTTCGTAAATGTTTGCCATTTGAAAATCTGCGTAAATTAATAGATGTTGTTATTGATAACGAATGTGTAAAATGTCAATCAAGATATGTTGTATACATTATTGTTTGACAATAATTTAATGATTAAATATTTATGGTGCGTTTGTTATGTCAATAAAAGAATATATATGTCCTTCACATGTATTGTACCTAACTCATCCCGTCGAGACTTAAGTACACATGCATAATTGAAAATATAAGGGGCTGATAAAGGTTATTTCTTTTAATTCGTTAAACTTCTTATAGAATAAAAGAAGATGTGGTATGAGTGCAAATGAGACAACTCTCCATCAAGGTCACCATGTATAGAAAATTAACAAGTATAGGTCAAAGTACGGCCTTCAACTTGAGCCTTGGCTCACTTCGAACAGCAGGCTATAAAAGGCCCGGCCAAAATGACTAGTGTAAAACAATTCAAACAGATCGGATAACCAACGGTCTAATCTAATAAACCGAAAATAGAGCATCGAGCAACAAGCGGCAATTACGGAAACCACTAACAGAACAGAAATTGTGTACACGTCTCAAACATCTAACCACTAACGGAGCAGAAATTACGTACCCTTCTCATGCATCTGAGATCTTGTATTAAAATTTATTTGGTTGTGTTTGCCCAATCTTTAGTTGAGTTTCCGTGTGCGTATTATGCAGACTCTGACTGTTGTTCATCTTTTTTTCTACCATTGTGTTGAATGTATTTCTTCAGCTTGTCTTGATTGCCTACTGATCGGAACTTATTATTTTTTATTTAAAATATAAACATTTTTAAAGTACTCATATATTATTGACATTTTCAATATTTGTATCTTATTGCTGGAATATAATAACACATTTGGGAATAATATATGATCGATAATATTATTGATAACGAGCCGACACTGTATCAAGAAAAACTTGTTTTGCACATTGACATTGTATAAAATATTTATCCAACATTAAATATTTATAGCGACAATATTCCATAAAGTGGTTACTTCATTTCTTCTTAATAGACTGTGAAACATTAATATTAAGTTATTTGTTCATATGCATTTTTCTCATCTTAAAGTTATTGAAGTGCAAATACACTCTGAATACGTTTTAATAAAAAGAAAGAAAACGACACATTCAATAATTTGTGAATTTTTGTAACTAGGAATATAATTTGTTTTGTCCTTAACACTACAATATTAAGAAGGTCTTTCGTTTTTCTTTTTTTTTTCTATCAATATACCTTATTTATGATGACCATTTTTATTTATTCCACAGAGAAATGGACCCCCCCCCCCCAAAAAAAAAAAAAAAAAAAAAAAAGACTAGAGAAACATAGAGCAGATAACTAAAGAATCGAGAATAATGGACAACACAATAGAATAAATAGAGAAAGCTACCTACTAAATGAAAGAATAAGGAAATGGAGAATCAACCATCCAGACCCTCAGCTATAGTAATAAAGAAGATTTTGAAATGAGATTATCTATTTTAGGATCATTTCACCCGGATGTCCGTTTATAGCAGATGCTAAATCATAATAGCGTTTTAAGTAAGATGGCGGGGACGATAGGGTCAATCGGTAATTTTGAAATTGTCAATTAGTGAAATATAATTTTACAATTTCAAAACCGTTATTCAACTTTTTTTTAATAAAGATCAGAATGATTACAATGTTGCATACCCACCATAGTACTGAGTATGCATTACTTGAAGGATATTTTATAACTATATCAATTAAGTAAGAATGTAAGACGACTTGTGGAAAAAAAGACAACGAGACAGCAAACAATTGCCAACAAGACAAAATTTGTATTTTTTTAACCATGACCCGACCCTCAAATTCTATATTGCTTCCACCATGTGTTCCTTTTTTTGGAACATTTCCCTTATGTCAATCTAATTAAAAACCGATCTCTCATCGCTCCCGTTTTCTGATATATCGCGTGGGAGATCTAACGAAACCGGCTTTGATGTCACATGTGAGTAAAAGTTATGAATTTGTAATGATAGGCAAATGAGTTGACGACCTATAAGCCAATCAAAAAAGTTTATGAATTATTTTGACTGACGATTTCGTCGTAAATAAAATAAGTTACATCCCTTTACCTTACGTTAAACTTTCAAGATCGTGGAAGACTCAATTTCATTGGTCGAAAAAGACACACCTACGAGTTCACTCACATTTGACCTCAAAGCGGGTTTCGTTAGATCTTCCACGCGACATATCAGAAACAGGAGCGATGAGAGATCAGTTTTTAATTAGATTGCCCTTATGTGTACCCGTTTCTTCAGAGTTCTTGGTTAAGACACTTTCAACTGAACGTGTATTTATAAAAGTGAATAAACTATATGATACATTTCTATACGTTTTGATACTATCCTTTTTACTTAATTTGGAGATTAACAGCGTTTAAAGATTCAGTGAATTATCTTATCTGGGACCAATAGATAAATATTCATGCATTTTTCTCGGTTCTTTCAACCTGTGAACAAGGATTCCAGGCTAGAGGGTCATATACTCTTGTCGATTGTTGAAAGGATTCTGGTTTCAATGGTGCATTTTAAAATTAAAGTAATATAGTAAAAACTTTTTGGCTTCGAGCGCACTATTTTATTTATGTTTTTAGAAATGGGTCGATATTGCTGCAGATGGATTGATAATAAAATGAGACGACATCACATTTATAGAAACAGTATTATTCTTATTATCTTGGACATTACCGTGTACATTTTCTAGCACATTTTACACTGATAAATAATCGTTGATGTTGCACTGTTAGTCGCAAGAGTTTTATAAGTCCATTTGTCTGAATTTTGCACTGCCTTTGTATATCAACATTTAAAATTCCGTTGATTTTGGAATAAACTAAGAAAATACAATGGTTCGAATTTCAAATGCAAAGATAAGAACAATATAATAAAGGTATTATGGCTATTAGATTAGGGTCTCTTTTGGTCATCCAGTTCCTAAAGAATTAATTATAATACATTATTTTCTTTCAATTTATCTTAGTTGTACACGTTCCTTATGAAACCTAATTTTAAAATATACGCTTTCACCCTTATTTTTCAAGAATGAAAAAAACAACTTAACATTGTAACTCACGTAGGTGTGTTATCATATATCTATAAAAAGTTCAGATTTTGACAATTATAAACCAGAAAAAAAGGAAAAATACTACAGCAAATCATATTGTCATAACAAAACATAGATAAGGTATATTGTCACTTTAACTTTAAGGTGGCACCAAACACTTTAACTAAAATTAATTTGGCTCGTTTAATTTTCTTAAAATTTTGACAAAGTATTTACTTTGACCCTTTTACAAAAATATAAAAAATTCAAAAAATTTGAACCAACCGTTTTATCAGAAAAAATACACTGGTTATATAGCAGTTTGACAAACATTTATTTTGATCATTGAGAAGCTTAATATTCCCTTAACAACACAACGTAATTAAAACGTTAAGCTGATTTTACAGAGTTATCTCCCTGTAGTGTTAGGTACCACCTTAAGACAAAAAAGAAGATGCATTCCAAATCCAACAGAACATTTATTGGGTGACTACATGTAACTGCATCGGATTTTTTTCTTCTTCGAAAATGACGATTTTTCTGTTTTATCAAAGCTGTTTTTTTTGTTTAGAATAGTTTGAAAAGAAAATATAACATATTCTTTTTTATTATTTCCATGTTATTCAGATATAGTCGTCTCTTAAATATGAGAAGACTACAACTAGACTAAGTATTTATACTGCATCAGCTTTTCATTGATTGAGATAAAAGGTCTTCTACTATAAGACAATGAATAATCACAAAGACGGGGAGATAATTTCAACGTCTTAATTAACGGGCTAGTACACTCTAACCTATTAGTCAACTCGTATAATTAAAAGAAAAGTTTCCTATTTTTCAAATAGTAATCCGAATTTCTTTCCCCGAAACCTAATCTTAACGGATTACGCCGGGAAATGGATGTTTTTGATCAAGCGAAAGGTTGCTCAAACGTAAAATCTAATCTAGGTTCCGTTTCTTCGATCTTGATATTAATGTCATAAAAATGAAGCCAGATAAATTTCTTGAAAATTGTTTTTGAGATTTCTAGTTCATCTGATAATTGCAATATTCTGTAATAATTTTATAATCATATCTTAACATGCTTGATTAATCTTAGATGATAAAGTTTATAAAGAGGCTATCCATCTTCTTTGTTTGTGTTTTAAAACTCAATCAATTATTAATAATATCGCCAAAAATTTGGAAATTTCATTAATGTTTGATTGTTTCATTAATGTAACTTTAAATAATTTTAAAAATATTTTGGTAAATATAATAGTGAATTACATGTTTATGATACTTCATTTTGTGGTGATGGTGGTGGAAGCGGGCATTTTTATTTTAATCGATTCTTTATTTCTTTAGGACATAGATTAGTAGTTGTGTGAGTCAAGTGAAGATATATTTTGTTTCCATTGAAAATAAAGGAACAAAAAGGGACTCGAGAAAGCACGTAAGAAAAAAAAAAGCATCCCCTCACAAAAGATGAATTCATGCATGGTACCATTCAATAATCTCTCCTTGCATTTTATTGTGGTCTTGAGGAAACGATGATAGTCCGTCGGAAGGGGACGAAAAATGGCTTACCCGTGTTAAGAGAGAGCCATATCTCTTGCATGTAAAAGACACCCCTGTAGATTTAGAAAAAGAGCCGGCTAATGCCGCTACAAGGCAGCACTCGCACCGCAAAGTGGAAAGGGATTAGTATAAGTTGAAAAACTTGTTCCCAATCCACTATACACAAATATGTTTATACTAAGTCCTTGCACTTTTGTGTTTTAAAATGTAAGCAAGTAGACAGAATTACATCATTTATCATACTTTATTTTTTTCCCCTTAATTCAGTCTTTCCCGGAAATACCGCAATGAATCAAAGAGTAACTGACTTTTGTTA
Organism: Mytilus galloprovincialis; assembly: GCA_037788925.1. Classification (NCBI taxonomy): domain Eukaryota; kingdom Metazoa; phylum Mollusca; class Bivalvia; order Mytilida; family Mytilidae; genus Mytilus; species Mytilus galloprovincialis. Next base: position 11,354,424 of record CM075342.1, on the reverse strand, counting down.
AAAATAACACTATATATATAATCCTGAAACATTATATTTCAAAGAAAATCTGGAAACATTATCTTTCAACCATTAGACGATTCAGGTGTAAGTCGGTCATTACCAGAGCATTAAATGGAAAATGTGAATAAAAATTATGTACAAGATATAACTTTAAAGAAACAATGCAACAAGAAAGACATATGAAGCGGTAGAGATCTGAGCAAGACAGCTTACTCCCAACAAATTTATGAATGAAACGGGATATGTGTCAATGAGACACCAACCCCACAAAAAGTGTAGAAAACATCTCGAGTAGTCCAGTGGTAGTGTTTAGTGTGCACTGTTTCAAACTGTGCTGTAATTTTGGATGTTCCTTAATTATTGTTTTTAACTCGTTGCAAGGGAGATGTCAGGATTTTTGAAAGAGGGGGTATTTTTTCCATAGAACTGAAGAGATAAAAAGACTTGATATATGTTTGGGAGGATTTTATTTTGTAAAATTACACATTTACCAATCAAGGGGAGTTCATCCTATACGCCCCAATGAATCAGCGTGCGTTGTAAATGTAATCGAAATAAACCTTAACCTGTCGTCCATAACTACACCTTAGAGTGATGTTACGTTTAGTTCTTATTTACAAATGTTCATATAGCATCATTGTTAGTGTTTTGGAGAACTTCCTTTGCTGCGCTATTGTTTCTAAATGTGAGTTACATTTATATCTTAAATACATCAACACAAAGCTTGCCAAAATGAGGTTACATGTAGCTCTAATCTATATCAAATTGACGTTAGTTAAGCTGCTATCGAACACTAAATTCAAATACCCACGGAATCAACTCCAACTTAATTATGTTTTGATTTACCCTTAAAAAAAACTAACGAAAACTAGACGTAGACGGTCATAGAGGCAATAACTAAAAGCACCGTATAACGTTTGTTGAAAGTGGCAATAAATATAAACATTATTAAAACATAACATATAATTTACACTATCTAAAATGTCAAGAGGATAATTCTATAAAAACGTCCGCCATTTTCACAAAATTAAACATGTCAGAGTTATGTGAGCTTCACGTCATAATGATAAAATGATACTGACAAGTTTGCGTCTTAATTGGAAAATTTGCATTACCAGTTAATGTGATGAAACTGAATGTATTGTATTTTAAGAGCTCGATGACTTAGTTATAGAGAATTTCCATTTTAAGAAATGTCTCTTTAACATTGAATGAAGTGTTTTTGTCACAGAAAAGAATTTCTTGTGGTAATTTGATTTCCTTTTAAGAAAGTTATTCACGGTCTTCTTTAGATCTTATGAAACTTTATCATAAGACTTGTTAGAAGCCAAATACTTTTTATCATTTTTCACTTTTCCAACTCCACATTTCATTTCAGGACCCGCCAGTTTCTGTCATTCATCCAAATACCCAATTAACTATAAAGGCAACAACTTAATGACAGAAAAAAACCAACCAAATAAATGTACATGTAGATTACCTGCATGTGACAAAAGATGCAAGTTATCTGGTTGCTAAGATGCCGATTACCATGTGGTAAAAGATGAAAATTACCTGGAAGCAAAAATTGTAATTACCAAAATTCCAAGGCGGCAAAAAGCATATGGCCGTACCTATCCTTGCAAAAAGGCATCAACGCTTAAATACTGATATACTACGTTACTTTCTAAGATGCTGACAACTTTTATTCCCAGTTGTTAAAATGACACAATTCAAAAACGACATAAGTACATCAAATCTGACTGAGCACAGTGAAAAACAAAATGTGAGTGAACTTGTCAAAATTATTACTACCCGAAAGACTTGTGATAAGAAAAATAAAGAATTTGAATTTGAATTTTAATTCTGAGTTTTATATCGATTTCTGGGAAAATACCTGCTTTGAACGTTTTGATTGGTCTACACAGTGTAACGCGCATTTAAGAAGACGGAAGTTTCAATTGAATTTCTATTTAGTTGTGCCTTGTAGTGTTTTTGTCAAGACGTTATTTTCCTTAACGCTGAGATGAGGCTTCAGACTAAACGAGGACGAAAAATACACTTGTCTTCTGAACTTTGAGAGACTTTTATATTGAACTTTATATGCATACAGCAACAATTTTCATTGCAGTAAAAACCTGTTATAAGTGTACAAACGGCTGATAAAAAACATATTTCATGTATGGCTAACTCTTAAACTTTTGTTTTATCTTTTTGGAATTTGCAAGCTTTATTGTCTACACAAGGTTAATAACAATTAATTATGTTTTATATAAAGGTTGTATACATAATAAATCTACATCGACCGAGGTCACATGCCAAGACAATCGGTTCCAATGGTCAATAAAACTCTTGAGACTGTACATGTTTAAAAATTATGTAGTATCGCAATCAAACATCAAGATATGTGAAAATTGCCGATGTTCAATAAGAGTTAAAAAATATATGCATCATGACAGATTTGTAGTACGGGTCCAGGATTTTGAATGAGTGGGAAAGGGGCACTAACACGGCAATGTTAAGAGTGGGAGAAAAAAGTATGTGCATTTACCATATATGTAGCTTCATAAGGGGGACACCCTTGTGATTTGATCTTCGATTTGATAGATAAACTGACAACGCAATGACTAAAAATGAAAAAGACAAACATACAAATAATAGCATATAAGAAACAACAGAAAGCTAAAGACTGAGCAACACGAACCCCACAAAAAACTGGGGGTGATCTCAGGTGCTCCGGAAGGGTAAGCAGATCCTGCTCCATATGTGCACATTTCCATTCTATACTAAGATATTTCTCGGAGTTGAGGTATATGACAAATAGAACGCTACATGATATTTTAGAATCAGTCCTGGGTGAATTAATATCAGCCTTCGAACAGTCTGCTCTTGTGTTGATAACATGACATAGCAAGGGTTATTACTAGAACTAGTAAATTATTGAGAAATATGAAAGTTTTATTTCAGGCTTTGATCTATATCAGACCTCGAGCCTTCTACTCTTTAGCTGATATCGCGACCTGGGAATAGTACTAGAACTAACAAGTAGTCGATGTTGTATTCAATGTTGACAGTTCAGAGTTCACTCATGGTTGGAGCATCCGAGATATTTTTTACTCTTTAGCATCTAGTACACCGTGCTCGGGGAGGTAGAATGCTCTCTAGGGGGTTTACAGAATAGGGCATAATGTGCCAAATAAAGACAGAATGGAGTAATTTGTAAAAAAAATACAGAATATAAAAATAAAGAACAATTGGCAAAAAAAAAAATTAAAGATAAGAAGAGAGAATGCATTAATAATTATAAGTATTAAATATTAATAAGAATTAATAATTGAAGACCCCCTCCAAATCCCTAGGAAGCAAAATATTACAGCTATGGTAATGAACGTTCCTTCTTTACTCACAACATAAGAGTTAGGTCTATTTTTTTGCGTTGGTGTTCCTGTGTATATGATTCCATTAGAAAGACCATATGTCTTCGAAGTTTTAATTATAATGTACTTGAGAAATTCAATTGGATTTAATATAAAATTTTGAAAATTAGAAAAATCATTCACTATAACCTAGATAAAGTACCAGTCCAAATCCGAAAAGACGTTTACATTCAAACTTATTGCAGAAAAAGAGGGTACTATATAAAAGAACTAGTTGGTAAATAAAACATGGCTGTATTTTCCTACTAAAAGGACCCTGATTTGAGGACCTACCTCAGCATATTTTCCATGTATATACACGGTTTGAACATATAATATACCGGCTCTTGGGTAGGTGTTTCACAGCATAATCTCCTTATTTTTTTATGTAATTAACAAAATATTTCTAAGTACTGCTTTTAAAGATAATATTGTAAATATTCATGCTTTTAGTAAACGTTTGCACACAGGTACATTTTAAATAATGAATTTATTTTCGGAAATGCTTCCTTTTGAATCTTCGTTGGTCGTATAAACATACTAGGGGAAAAAGGGGGGAGGGGTCAAAAGAAAGTCTTCCAGCTTTTATTCCATTTGAACATAACTTTTGTCTTTGATATCTATATTTTCATTAAATCTCCAAATTGACGAACAATGTCACGAAACTGCAATTTTTAAAAAAGCAGACAGTAACATCTTTATTTAAGTCACATGGTCACAAGTGTCGTTATGTAACAAAATAGTTGTTCGTAACTCAAAGTTAACAACTAAAGCTGTGGCACTGTGAATTGGAATCTAGAAGTCGTTACCACTGCCTCTTTATTGATAATTATTTATACGAAGGCTATTTACCGACAATTTACACGCAATTTACTGCATATTTTCCATGTTCGATAATCAATTGACTAAGGAAAATCATCAGATTATTCATTGTTTTGAGATTTTTAAATGTCAAAATAAAATAAAACAAGGAAATTAAAATATAAAACTTTTAAGTTATCAATTATCAAGTTATCAAATCTTACCTGGTTTTTACACCTTGGAAGATCAGGGAAGAAGTTACATCCGACGACCATGTTTAAAAGTGATATCTTTTCTTCACTTGAACAGTATTTGCCAGTTACGAAACTCACAATTTATTTATTGATAAAACACCTATCAGACAAAGAAACTGTCAATTTGAATTAATACAAAATAACGAAGTTGTTTTTAGTATCTCTATATCAATATATCCAGTCTTTTCCGATTAACAACTTTTTTTACAGAATGATTCACAATAAACTATAACTTTTTTCACTAAATGATATCCTTTATTTTTGTTTTTAATAGCTTCCTATATGTGTTTGTGTCTGTTGTCAAATGTTATAAACAGAAACATGTGTTGACATATTGACATAAATTGAAACTTAAAAGTGTAAAAATCCAATTTTCAACCAATTATGGTGATTTAGAGAAGTTCCGAAGTCTCGATAGATACTACTCTCTACGTGATCTCTCCCTCTCTAGATCCATGCGATCCGATAATACAACCTTATGATTCGACTAACAACCAACTTAATTTATTGATCACCACTATTAACCTGGAACACGCGACTATGATACAATGGATCATGGATAACCAACTCAATTATTTATTTCCTTACTATTTATACAGGTAGCATGAAAAGGCCAATAAATACACAAGGGAATTTAATGTTTTTAATGTCAAAACAATTGATAATTACGGTATGATATAAGACAAATGAAAATGATAATTATACAAGATATATATTACTGGGAGATATACTGGGAGATCTAAGGAGAGAGAGAAAGAGAGAAAAGGAGAGAGAGAGAGAGAAAGAGAGATCGAAACAATTGATAATTACGGAATGATATAAGACACATAAAAATTATAATTATACAGAAGATGCCAATTACTGTGAGAGAGAGAGAGAGAGAGAGAGAGAGAGAGAGAGAGAGAGAGAGAGAGAGAGAGAGAGAGAGAGAGAGAGAGAGAGAGAGAGAGAGAGAGAGAGAGACATGTCACAGAGAGAGTATCTAACCCCAGGTTGAAAATAATTGGGCAATAAAATGAAATCGACGACTAATAGAAATAAAATTCTGTACATAAATACTGTACTGATATCGATGTTTATAAATAAAAGAAAACCAGAAATATTTTTTATTAAAATTTGAATTAATCACTTGTCAGAATTGTTAGCGATTTAAACAGCTAATTGGGCAGATGCAAAACCTTGTATGTTTCTGTATCACTGAAGGCGACCTCGTGCATTCTGTAATTTAAAAATAAAATATAATTGGTAGTTTGTTCACTGCAAAAACATCTTAAAAATTAACAGACACTATAAAAATATTATGAAATAATGACTGCATTCAAAACTCTGGCAGGCGCGACTTCTGTATTTTTGTTAGCCTATCGTCTGCACAGCACGTGATTAGGTCTGCCCAGGTGTAATGCATTTTTATTTTTGACAGGTGATTAGAGCATAAAAATATATCTTTCGAATTTTATATTATAGGTTAACAAGCGTTTGTTTGTATACTAAAGTAAGAAGCTAGTGCCATTGAAATATACTTGAAATGTACTTGAGATCAAAACATTATTTTTTTTCATTTTGTAGACTTATAGATATATACACAAGTATTTCGTTGTAAAATTTATTTTATTGCATTGCCTCAAGTACTCGAGAAGTATGAAAATTATTTTTTGAAATTGCTTAATTTTTATTTCAATGTAATGAAGTCAGTCTATTTTATGAGGGTATAAATATTTGAAAGAAATCTATAAACGAAGTACATTCTGAAAATATAATTGAATAACGATAACAAATATTTCTCTTTATATATGGCAAATGAAAACGATCGTAGCGAACCTCTTGAATTGAAATTGAGAAAAGCTTGTTTTAACATTCAGTGACAAATAGTTCAGGCATATTCAAGACGAGAACAAAATCCCAATTAGCACAAGAGGCAGGTTCTGCCAGGTATATTTAGGCCAATAAGGATGAAAGGCGGTAAATTTAGACGACCACTGAGAAATATTGGTATGTAGGATTCCATCCATCCAGGGTTGCTCATTATAGAGAGTAACAGAACCTAGACGTAATTTTGTCGGTAGAGAAGCACGTACATGGTTAATTTATGGTACAGGTTCAACCCATCAGTTTTTTTCTTAAAATGTCCTGTACCAAGTCAGGAAAATGGCCATTATGTTGTAGTTCGTTTCTGTGTTTGTTACATTTTAATGATGTGTCGTAGTTCTCTTATATTGGATGCTTTCCCCTCAGTTTTAGTTTGTAACCCGGATTTGTTTTCTTCTCAATCGATTTTTGAATTTCGAACAGCGGTATACTACTGTTGCCTTTATGTACAGACGCCCAACATTATAGCAATTGTTTTACTTCCGGAACGGAATGTCTAGGAGCTATTGTATTTCTATACAAAAAGACTATTCTTTTGGGTCGGAGATGAAAACACAAAGATAAGAGGAAGAAAAAGACAACTGAATGATATTCAAAGGTAAGATTATATATGGTTCAGAAATAAAAATATTTCATTGGTAAAATTCCTGAATCGCATTATTGGTGCTAACTGCAGTTTGAAATAAAAGGAGACATACCCTAATTATAAAGCAACCTATCAATGGAACAGTACGGGAGATCACCATACAGGTCAAAACCTATCAATGGAACAGTACGGGAGATCACCATACAGGTCAAAACCTATCAATGGAACAGTACGGGAGATCACCATACAGGTCAAAACCTATCAATGGAACAGTACGGGAGAATACCTTACAGGTCAACATATATGTTTCAGTATCAGCTAAGATTGATTGATGACTGTATCCCTGACGTCCAGTGACAACCATTTCATATTAGGTCGACAATAGTTTAGATAATTGTGTATAGCATATGATTATCATATGGCTTGTCTTCTTATAGGTATTTGTTGGTGATGGACAAGACCCCATTTTGGCCCCAGAATATGGCAGTTTTACAAAATTGTTAAAATGTAAAATTTTAGTTATGTATTGGACAGAAGAATGCTTCGGCTACATGCATATGGGCTGTTTTTGACAATACCATGTACATATATCGAGTAGTAGCACCATTAAGTCATGCTAAATTACTGAAATCTTCACAATTCTAGCATTTAAGTTAAATTTAAGACGGTTTCCGTGTAAAACGGAAGTGGCCGCATTCGTGTTCATCCTTAATATTGAAATGTAAGTTGTATTTGATGATAATACATAACATATATAAAGGTTGAGGATGAACACGGATGCGGCCACTTTCATTTTTGACAAAAACCATCTGAAAAGTGACATTTTTCGGCATATTTGGTAGATTTTTCATATTTGAGCTTGAATCGGATCTTTTTTAATGACTAAATCAGTTAAAATATTTCACATAAACTAATTGAATCAAATGAAATAGACAATTAAGTGTTTAAAAAGTGGTCAAAATCTTTCGTCAGATGAACCTGAAATTTGAGGCCAAAATCGGTCCTTACCGGACCTACTCCTTTCAAAAGAGACGAAAAATGGACCAAAAAGACGAACTCATAAGTCGACAACAAACTGACAACGCCATAGCAGGAAACAAAAAAAATGCAATCTATTGCAGAAGAGAATGGTCAATCTATTGCAGAAGAGAATGAGCAATCTATTGCAGAAGAAAATGAGCAATCTATTGCAGAAGAAAATGAGCAATATATTGCAGAAGAGAATGCACAATCTATAGCAGAAGAAAATGAGCAATATATTGCAAAAGAAAATGAGCAATCTAATTCAGAAGATAATGAACAATATATTGCAGAAGAAAATTGGCAATCTGTTGCAGAGAAGTGGCCATCTATTGCAGAAGAGAATTAGCAATATATTGCAGAAGAGACTGAACAATCTATTGCAGAAGAGAATGAGCAATCTATTGCAGAAGAGAATGGGGAATCTATTGCAGAAGAGAATGCGCAATCTATTGCAGAAGAGAATGAGCAATCTAGTGCAGAAGAAAATGAGCAGTCTATTGCAGAAGAGAATGAGCAATTTTTTGCAGAAGAGAATGGGTAATCTATTGCAGAAGAGAATGGGCAATCTATTGCAGAAGAGAATGGGGAATCTATTGCAGAAGAGAATGCGCAATCTATTGCAGAAGAGAATGAGCAATCTAGTGCAGAAGAAAATGAGCAGTCTATTGCAGAAGAGAATGAGCAATTTTTTGCAGAAGAGAATGGGTAATCTATTGCAGACGAAAATGGTCAATCTATTGAAGAAGAGAATGGGCAATATATTGCAGAAGAGAACGAGCAATCTATTGCAGAAGAGAATGAGCAATATATTGCAGAAGAGAATGGGCAATCTATTGCAGAAGAGAATGAGCAATCGATTGCAGAAGGGAATGAGCAATATATTGCAGAAGAGAATGACCAATCTATTGCAGAAGAGAAGAGAACGAGCAATCTATTGCTGAAGAAAATGAGCAATATATTGCAGAAGAGAATGCACAATCTATATCAGAAGAAAATGAGCAATATATTGCAGAGGAAAATGAGCAATCTAATTCAGAAGATAATGAACAATATATTGCAGAAGAAAATTGGCAATCTATTGCAGAGGAGAATGGGCAATCTATTGCAGAAGAGAATTAGCAATATATTGCAGAAGAGACTGAACAATCTATTGCAGAAGAGAATGAGCAATCTATTGCAGAAGAGAATGGGTAATCTATTGCAGAAGAGAATGGGCAATCTATTGCAGAAGAGAATGGGGAATCTATTGCAGAAGAGAATGCGCAATCTATTGCAGAAGAAAATGAGCAGTCTATTGCAGAAGAGAATGAGCAATTTATTGCAGAAGAGAATGGGTAATCTATTGCAGACGAAAATGGGCAATCTATTGAAGAAGAGAATGGGCAATATATTGCAGAAGAGAATGGGCAATCTATTGCAGAAGAGAATGAGCAATCGATTGCAGAAGGGAATGAGCAATATATTGCAGAAGAGAATGACCAATCTATTGCAGAAGAGAAGAGAACGAGCAATCTATTGCTGAAGAGAATGAGCTATCTATTGCAGAAGAAAATGAGCTATCTATTGCAGAGGAGAACGGGCAATCTATTGCAGAAGAGAATGGGCAATATATTGCAGAAGAGACTGAACAATCTATTGCAGAAGAGAATGAGCAATCTATTGCAGAAGAGAATGGGTAATCTATTGCAGAAGAGAATGGGGAATCTATTGCAGAAGAGAATGAGCAATCTATTCCAGAAGAGAACGAGCAATCTATTGCAGAAGAGAATGAGCAATCTATTGCAGAAGAGAATGAGAAATCTATTGCAGAAGAGAAGAGAACGAGCAATCTATTGCAGAAGAGAATGAAGTATCTTTTGCAGAAGAAAATTAGCTATCTTTTGCAGAAGAGAATGATCTGATACAAATTAAGATTTAATACCAAAGTTTTTTATTTGGATATTGATGTATACAAATGAACAAGGTTCATAAAATTTCTACACGTGCGCAGGCAATGGAAATGCTGACACATTTTTACATCTTTCAGTGGTGTAGCACCCGTGTAAACATTTTTTTCTTAAATGATTAATTTGTTTATGATCGTTCAGCTTTTGGGTCGCTGTCGTCCTGTAAACCCCTCCCTAGCAGTTTATATTAATTTGAAGGGGACAACGCCACTGCTTTCCCTTAGCTTTAATGCCAGACAGTATTTCGAGACTAAGTCTATTACACATGGTAGTAAAATGCTTATAATTGAGTTAGTCTCCGAAACCATCTTGTCCATTTTAGAATGTCCAGTAAAACACCAGTATTGCTGTTATAATGGCGACCAATGTCCTCTTCGTATTATATTAATTCGATGTAAATCGAATTATTCATCTTATAGATGATCTCTTGGTAATATTACTGTAATGAGGCTCCATAAGGGATGATTAATGTACCAAACATATTATAAGACAGTTAAAAATGTATATAAGTGGTACTTTTTGCTTAGCAAGTCGTAAAATTTCAATTGAATGACAGTAAACAGTACATTATTTACGGCAGGTTTCCGGTTTAATCCCTTGGCTATATCTTTATGAGCGTGAGTACCCAGAAAAAAGGATAACACCAAATAAGAAATTAATCCATAATCATGTTTCATTAATTTACCTACAGGGACAACATATTCTGATGTTTTTGTGTGAAACTGAGTGGTCTTTGAGGTTAATCAATTATTAGCTTCCATAACTGTAATCTATTTCAGATCCCTTGGTGTCATATTTGATGATCAAAACTGCTAAAGTATAAAATAACAATGAAATCTACATGGCATAAGCGCTAGAAGTAAATGGCATATGTACAATGTGACTTGTCCAATTTTTCCATCATCATGAAGTTTTTTTGAAGAGAAATGCGTAAGAATTACTCAATTTGGTAAACATGAAAGTGTTATTGTACAGGAACAGGGAACTGCGTAAAATTTACGTTTATGCAACAATGAAAGGAAATAGTTAGAATTACAGAAAATAAAACGAACTACTCATGTATTGCTGTTTGAGATATTTCATATTTTGCCATGCACAAATGTATATGAGTTTTGCTCAATGTTGAAGGTCGTACAGTGATCTTTAAGATGCTCACATACAATAAACAATTTACAACAAGCTTATTAGAAGACACTATTGACATCTATTACTTATAGGTCCTTTTTGTTATAAAAACTAACGGCCTGATTTATTTCCATTTTCTGCCTATTTTAGCTTAGACAGAATGACACAAATCGAGTGAGTGGCAACATAGCATCGTTCACAGTATCTCTGTTGACAATTAATTTGAAAAACGAACAGCATTCTCTAAATTATGTTATCTTGACAGTCATAAGTAGTATTGAATTGGACCAGAAACAATATTTGAATTTACACTTTAAACGAGAATTTGAACGATTTCTTTTTAATCTATTATCAGATTGTTTTTTCTCCTCGTTTTCTTAATTTTCTACCGTAACTACAAAATAAATTAATTAAATATCCTAAGGAAACCAGGCAAATGCTTTGAATGAATCTAGATTCGTGCGGGCTGAAATATTTCTTATTAAGAAAGCACAGTAATTTGACGTTTGAAAATGTGTTTTTATCCTGATTTAGGAACTTGATAACTAATGTTTTGTTTCTGATTGATGTGAAAATAAAATTTGTATCGGAAAATACAGTTTTCAAAATAAATTATTTTTCTTTCTTTTGAGAACGTTATCCGGGGATTTAAATTAGAAGATTGATGACAAAATCGATTGGTTGTCGATAACGAGGCTTAAATCATATAACCATTACCAATGTTTCACCAACAGTGATTACACAGATTTCAAAGGTTTCAAAAACTCGTCAAATGGAAATCTTAATCTTTTATAACAGCGGTATGCCGATCATTACACAAGGATGATACAGTTCTAAGAAAATACAATAATATCGAATATCAAAAGGATACTCAGGTTTAATGAAATTCAATTCCTTTTGTTTAATAAATTGAATTTTTCTTGAGGCATCAAAGAAATTGAAAATGTCAATTGTTTTCCATCTTATTAATATTTCCAAGAAAAGGTTTGAAATGGAAATTGTATTATCTATAGGTAGGTATGTGTTTCAATTAAAATAGAACAAAAGTACAAGTTGTTAAAAGATGTGCAATAAAGTTCTGAAACGAATCTGGAAATATGTCATTGTTAATACTGTACTGGACGAGTAAATGAAATACATGTACATGTACATGTACGTACTTAATAAGTTTCGTGCGGACGAAAAGTTTTTCTGCACTAACCTGTCACAAGGAAAGCTACAATAAGACAGACGAAAGATAAAAAAGAAACAGTCAAACTCATAAGTAAAAATATCCTAACAATTTCACAGCAAAACACGAAATTGAAGAAAAGGCAAATTACAAAAAAACACCACACACCCACCTTAAACAGACGCTAATCACAGGTGCTCCCAACGGGTAAGCCGATCCTGATCCACACGTCTCATCCGTCGTACATATACGTTGAAAGCCAGGGGTTTGTAAATACGCCACAACGATAGAAGTTGTATAAACAAAAAGGGCATACATATAAAAGCCTAATTTCTATGTGGTCAACCTTACAAGTTAGTTTCGTAAATACGCCACAACGATAGAAGTTGTATAAACAAAAAGGGCATACATATAAAAGCCTAATTTCTATGTGGTCAACCTTACAAGTTAGTTTCTTAATCATTTTGTAGTTTATGAACGGTATGAATTAGTTTAACAAAATATTGATAGGTGTGGGTCTAATATGAAATATCCTGTCCACGGTAAGGTTGTGGGTTCTATTCTTACATCCCAGCTCCTTTGTTCTAACAGGGGTGATCTGAGCCGGATCACCCCTACCAGATCACCCCAGTTTGAGTTTCTTTGTTATGCATGCTTTCCTTTGTTCTGTAACATTTTGGCGGGAATGTCAAATCCACTATAAAACTTATAATTAATTATACGGAAAAGACTACTTATCAAAATTCACGTAGACAAATCCAGTGAATATGCTTGGATTCGAACTCAAGACCTTTAGCATATCAAGCCACGTCACATACCACTACGCCAGGACGACTGGATACGAATTAATAGTAATTTGACATACTTAAAGGAAGCAAGATCTTTTTATAAGTGGGGCGAATTGTCAAACCTTTATTCAGTGGGGTTTAAACCTTTTTCGTTAATAACATGAATAAGTGAGTTTTCAGACTGATTGTTCAATTTGATTTTACACTTTTTCAAAAGTGGGATGAGTCGGTAAACAAGAGTGGGGCGATTTTTTTTATAAAGTGGCGATAAAGTGTGGGCCGATTGGCAAGTGGGGCGAGTTGACATTATTTGATATCTACTCCTCGTGTTTGAGGGTCATTAATGGTATATATCATATAGTAATATATAAAGTATATTATAATGGTTGTGTGGCATTCTTAACTAGATTTAATGAATTGTAAATGGTTTTCCGTATAATCTAAAACAGCTGGGATGTAAAATAGTTATCCCATTCGGACTTGGTGTGTCAGTGTAAGATCACACTCTGGCCTCCGGCCATCAGGTTGATCTTACACTGACACACCGCGTCCTTGTGGGATAACTATTAATTACCCAATATACAAAAGCTGGCCACCCCAATATAGTCAATAGTACTGAACAATCAGTCAATTAATCTAGTTTACTGTAAAATATTAATCTAGTTTACTGTAAAATGTTAATCAAGTTCACTGAAACAAAATTCATACGATTTTATCCGATTGAATATATGTTTACTGAAATCTACATAATATACGAGTATCTTTTCGTGTAAACTATTTTGTAATAACTTAATTTTGGATGTAACGCGTCTTCTGATTGGTTGACGTCGTTTTGTTGATCTGCTCATAGACATAATTTTGTCATGTGACCGTGACGTCCTCAACGTTTTTTCATGATTTACTCTGGATTAAAATTGAATTACGAATTAAATTATAAAAAATGACTGTAATATTTTTTCTGTCTATTCGAAATTACATATAAAATGTGGTGCACACTATAAAATAACCCACTACACTATAAAATAACCCACTACGCGGGTTATTCAGTGTGCACCACATTTGTTATGTTATTTCTTCATAGACAGAAAAATTATTACAGTCATTTCTTAAATAATAGTTGCTGCAATTTTTGTTAACATTTATCTATATTAATTTTATAGACGGAAGAAATATTTAATCCTTTTGTATGACTTTTTTTCTTATGAATACATAGTACATAACTGGTCAGAAAATCAATCTTTTGTCAACATATGGGCTTTGAAGTTTTGTTACTTAACCATGAACAAATATTTAGTAATTTTGAAAGATTTGTAAAGTAAATTCAATAATCAAATAATTACAATGAAAAGTGTTTATTTGTGAATTAGAAAAACGCGATGATTTCCGTCCTGAACACGACCTTAATGATAAAAAAGAAGATGTGGTATGATTGCCAATGAGACAACTCTCCACAAGAGACCAAAATGACACAGAAATTAACTATTATAATAGGTCACTGTACAGCCTTCAAAAATGAGCAAAGCCCATACCTCAAGTCAGCTATAAAAGGCTCCGAAATGACAAAGTAAAACAATTCAAACGAGAAAACTAACGGCCTAACTTATGCACAAAAAATGAACAAAAACAAATATGTAACATATAAACAAACGACAACCACTGAATTACAGGCTCCTGACTTGGGACAGACACATACATAGAGAATGTGGTGGAGTTAAAATCCGTTTTAGGCAAACATTTCGTAATTGAAATAAAAAAGACCATGGTCAAATTTGAGTAATAAAGTAAACAAATGAAGAGATGTGTAATCACAATGTGAGACATCAATCCACAACAGTCTAAATGACTGGGTAAGAAAATTCGTAACGTGATGAATATAATGTTGACTATTTGTTTCAAGACATGACGGTCAAGGTGGGTTTTGTTAAAGGCCGTACGGTGACCTATAGTTGTTAATTTCTGTGTCATTTCGGTCTCTGTAGACAGTTGTCTCATTTATAATCATACCACATCTTCTTTTTTATATATTGGATGTATTGTTTCTTCTTTTCCTTTTTGTGTTCTTCAATTAATGTTATCTGTACAATTACCCTATAGACATTACAGCTTAAAACTTTACACTTCGACGGTTTTAATACGAAGCCACGAAAGGCCGAGTTTTCAAATATAAGAGTATTTTTGTGACAGAGTGAAGGAAATCATTGTTCTTTTAGTTTCTTATAATCAATTTTACGGAAAAACATAACAAAATATCTTTTTTTTTAAATTCATACTAACATTCAACTTACAATGTATTATATTCCTATTTAGCATTTTCAAACAAACAAACACACACATAAACACATTCGGCCATATGTTATTCAAAAATATCCATGATGTATTTAAGACAACAGCAGTATTTGGTCAGACTTATTATAACTCCTTAATCGTCCGTAAAATGTATGAAATATTTGCCACTGGACGTAAGCAACCAACAATCAATCAATCAATCAATCAATCATAACACCTTAACTTTTCATCTACAACGGTTTCCTTATAGTCGAATCCAAGCATCAGCATTGTATATACAACGGCGGATCCATATATTTTCATTAGGGGTTTAGGGGGGGGGGGGGTTCCAATCATGCTTAAGATATTCCCTATATAATCAACTAATGTTTTCCCACGAAAGGGGGGGGGGGGACCCTCCCTCTCCCAGGATCCGCCTATGGTATCATTTCGGTACATACTATCGGATACAATCTTGAGCCATACACTACGATTTCAGTTACGAGCCCGATACATCAGTCTCTATACAAGTGAATTGACAATCGATAACATGATGATATTAAATGTAATTGATATGTCCCAATAGCTGTCAGAGTTAAGTTGTTTCTGCATTGTACAATAACGGATGAGATATTCCGAAGGGACGGATTACATCGCACGGTGCATGACTGATTAATTAGTAGCTTTTCCGTTACGTATTTCTGAGAAGTATTGAAATAATGGCAGACGACATCCTCTGCACGATTGGGATTGATAATGTATATTTGATGAGCTCGTGAAAGACTAAAACGAAATATAATTCACAATAAATTTCATTTATGTTTTTCTTTTCCTTTGTTTATTTGTTGCAATGAAAGAGGGTCTGGGTGGAGTGGTGGTTTATTTCTGTATTCGTTATTTATTTTCTAGGTGTACTATCTCTATTTTTTACATTGTAGCACCGCATTACTGTAAACCAACTTTCGCGAGTAGAAAAAATAACGCGAATATAAATCGTCTCGAAAATGTAAAACTTGGATCTTTCCTTATTAAATTACATCATATAAATTTAAAAATTGTGAAATTAAATATCCGCGAAGTGGACTAGAAAGGATAAAACGTGAAATAAAGTATTCGCGAAAATAAGTTGGTTTACAGTATTCTATATATTCTTTAGTGTTGTGGCCTATCTCCCCGTCAGTTTTTTAATATTTTAGCACATTTGTCTGCAGTATTGGCCCATTTTTATATATTCTGTAATGCCCAAACTGACCGTAAAAAAATGTCAACATTATATTCATCAAGTTGTTTATACGAATTTTCCTGTAACGAGTGTTGAACAATTAAAATTCTGAAATTATCCAACGATACGGTGTAGTTTGTATTTTTGGGGTACGAACAATAATATTAACAATAATTCTCCAAATTATAAATATTCCTACATCAAGGTCCAACCTGATATATCTAATATGAAGCCTAAGTGGTCGTCTGGTCTAGCGCGTCGGATACAGTGCAAGGTGTCACGATATATCTTAGTAGCATGAGTTCGAATCCCGGAGAGGGAAGAACACAAAATATGCGAAAGCCAGACAACCAAATTACGTATAAAACTTCACTGTTAAATAGCAAGCAAAAATTAGGACGGTCACTTAATGTTAATATCTTCATGTGATAAACGGTAACATATTTTTGTAATCGGCTACATATAATGTCATAAAGTTTAAACTTAAAATTTTTCTTTTTCCTATAATGTATGATACATGAAAATAGAAACACAAACACATTTCGCCGATCAATAAATGAAGTACATATGCTATTTAAGTAACATATATTGTGTTCCCTTGGTACATGTATCTCCTACCATGTTTATACTGATTTTTTGAAGATTTACGTCTTTATAGTTATCGTATGCTTAACAGTATAATACATACTTTCAAATTATATACAGCATCACGTGACTATACCAGGTGTTGTCAAGATAAATGCAATAAATAAACAGAAAGGGTAATTTTGGGTGCTATTTGGGAGGATGCTAAATTTGTTAACTTTACCTGAGTTTACTTGGGTTCTTTTACTGATACAGGAACTAAAGTTTCTCTTCATCAGTCTCTATATCTTAATCTTCTCCACTTCCGGTAATTGTTGCTTTATAGTCTTCGTACACCATTGTTTGGTTCATCCAGTATTTGTCTAGTCTATTCTTAAATGTATTTGTAGTTGGTGATGTCACTATAATTTTGGGTAGTGAATTCCATGTTCTCACCACTCGTAGAGCAAAAGAATTTCTCCTTAATTCGGTTCTGGCTCTCTTAGACTGTTGTCCCGTACCAGTCTGAGAATATTTCCACAGAGAGCCAGAACAGAATTAAGGGGAAATGCCTTGTTGTCTTACATTTACTAAAATTTAAATACAGTGTTCAATTGCAATCCGCAAGAAAAGTCAAGTTGACTTGAGATTATTTTCATATTCTGTTTCCATTTTAATCCCTAAAACGTTTTATATTTTTTGTTTTCTCAATTGTTGCCATGCCATATGAACCAGAAACACATATAATGCGCATGGCAATAGGTGTTGTTTCTATGCTTATCAAAATATATCGCATTACATTACGCTCAGTATTCATTGCAAAAAGTCATGGGTGACGTTTTTTTATGCGTCCTTAAATTTTGGTCTTAAGCGTACCTTATGAAGCAATGGACTGGATACTATAGTATTTTGTTTTAAAAATACATTAGATAGAAAATGCTTGCGAAAAAAACACTCCAAATTTTTAATGTCTTCTTGTCCAGAATAAAAGGTTCCTGACTCACCAAGCCTTGTTAACGCAAGTTAATTAATGTGTGAGCTTTGAAAATAACTATTATCTTGCACTAGATTAACAAAGCTGATTTATGGGTCAAAGTTATATATTTTATCCGTGAAGAAGATAAGGAAGAAAAGTCGGTGTGCTATGTTTCATTCACCCATTTAATTATCAGAAAGTTATATTAAAAAGATATCCACTACCAATATTATGTCAATGTTAAATCTTAGAATATGGCGGATTTAGATCCATTCCTTCAATAGTTTTGTGTCGAACACTGAAATGTAGATATTTTGGACATTGCCGAGCCTATTCACAGTAAGATTGATAAAAAAAGTAAAAAAACTCAACACTTTTCCTTTGTTTTCTTACATTGAAAGCGTGTCTGGATGGGAAGGTAGTTCATTTCTGGATTCGTTAGTTATTTTCTAGGTCCTTTATCTCTATCTTTTACATTGAAGCATCTCACTATTCTATATATTCTTAAGTTTTGGAGCTTTTCTCTCCGTTTTCTTGTCTTTTTTTTAGCCCATTTGTCTGCAGTATTGGCCCATTTTTATATATTCTGTAATGCCCACCCTGACCGTAATAAAAAATGTCAACATTATATTCACCCCGAATTTTCTTATAACGAGTGTTGAACAATTATAATATTTATTGTGCACTTAGACTGCACAAAGACATTTAATACAATGTCAGGAAAGTTAACCGTTTCTAATGCCTTCTTGGTTATATTTTTCATAAGCGTATCCCAAAAAGTTATAATTGGCTAATGAAATCCTTAACGATGAAAATTCCACCAATGATGTGATCGATGTTATTTGTATTTTTGGGGTACGACTAATAACATAACCAATAATTCTCCAAATTCTAAATCTTCCTACATCAAGGTCCAACCTGATGCATCATTTTATATATATGGCACTGGAAGTAAGAAAAATATCACAAATTTCTGGCTTTCTAGATTGCATATCATCAGTGTTTAAATGTAAAGGGACAATTCAAACAACTTCGCAAAAGAAGTAAAAAATTTCAACATTTGTTTTATTTCATAAATGTGTTTCTATTCAAAATGTAACGATACATCAAATTATGTATGAAGCCCAAATTATGATTCTAATTATTTAAATTGTCTTGCCAGACAACCAAACTACGTGCTTCAAACTTCACTGGTAAATAGCACACCAAAATTGGGACGGTCACTTAATGTTATATGGTCCTCGGTGCTCTTCGGCTGTGTGCTTGTGTTTGTTTGGAGCCTTTTTTTCTTCATCTGGGTGTCACTAGTGAGTCTTATGGAGACGAAACGCGCGTCTGGCGTATTCAATTATAGGCCTTGTACCTTTTGGTAGCTATTGTTTGTGTGTTTCTCTGTCCTGTGTGTTCCAATTTGTTTTAATTGTGGTCCTGTGATGTAGTGTTGTCATTTTGGTGTTAATATGTTTAATTGTCATAGGAGGGTTGGCTGACCGCGGGGCCAGGTTCAACCCATAATTTTTTCTTAATGTCCTGTGCTGGTTCGGGAGGGTGGCCGTTGTTATATTATAGTTCTGTGTGTGTTGCATTTTAGTGTTGTGTTTCTGTTGTGTCGTTGTTCTCCTCTTGTATTTGATGTGTTTTCATCAGTTTTTGTTCGTGGCCCGGATTTGTTTTTTTTTCTCAGTCGATAATTGAATTTCGAACAGCGGTTTTTTACTGTTGCCTTTATTTATAAACGCTAACAGTTTTTTTGAATGCAACATAATGCAACAAAGACAATACTTAGAATTTTACTTTTTCCTTTAATGTATGGTACATGAAAATAAAACCACAAACACATTTCGACGATCAATAAATGAATTACATTTCTATTCATAATTTCGACCGATATGCTATCTAAGTAACATATTTTTTGTTCCCTTGGTACAGGTATTTCCTACCATGTTGAAGATTTATGTCTTTAGCTATCGTATGCTTAACAGTATAATAAATACTTTCAATTTATATACAGCATCAAGTCACTATACCAGGTAGTGTAAAGATAAACACAATAAGTAAACAGAAAGGGGGATTTTGGGTGCTTTTTGGGAGGATGCTAAATATATTGTCTTTCATTTACTAAATTTAAATACTGTTCAGTTGCAATCCGCAATAAAAAGTCAAGTTGACCTGCGGTTATTTTAATATACTGTTTAGATTTTTTTTTCCTAAAACGTTTGATATTTTCGGTTCTCTCAACTGTTTCCATGCCATAAGAACAAGAAACACATGTAATGCGCATTCAAAATGTATCCCATTACATGTTTCGCTCACTGCTCAGTAGTCTTTGCATAAAGTAATGGATGACGTTGTTTATGCGTCCTTAAATCTTGGTGAGCGTATCTTATGAAGCAGTAGACTTGATACTATAGTTTTTTTTAAACAAAGTCTAAGAAAGAAAATGCTTACAAAAAAAACTCAAAAATTTTTTAATTTCTTCTTGTCCAGAATAAAATATTCCTTTCACCAAGTCTTGTTAACGCAATTAAATTAAGTGTGTGATCTCTAAAAAATAACTGTTATCTCGAACACGATTAACAAGCTGATTTATGTACGATGGCCGAAGTGAGCCGACAAAAATACTATTTAAACTTTGTATAGTACTGTACAGAAAGTTTGTACATAATACTTTCTTGTTGTTTTACTTCCTGATTGAAAGATAGCACTCTGTACAGAAAGTTTGTACAATGTACTATCTTGTTGTTTTACTTCCGGATAAGAAGATAGTACTCTGTACAGAAAGTTTGTACAATGTACTATCTTGTTGTTTTACTTCCGGGTAAAAAGATAGTACTCTGTACAGAAATTGTGTACAATGTACTATCTTGGTTTTTACTTCCGGGTAAAAAGATAGTACTCTGTACAGAAAGTTTGTACAATGTACTATCTTGTTTTTTACTTCCGGGTAAAAAGATAGTACTCTGTACAGAAAGTTTGTACAATGTACTATCTTGCTTTTTACTTCCGGGTAAAAGATGGTACTCTGTACAGACAAGTTATGGCAGATCTGCCATTATCAGGGGTCCAACTGTCAATTTGATAATAAAGTCTTTAACTTTGATCTACTAAGCATATCTTCAATACGTTTATGTTTGCTATACGCAACTATTGGTGCTGTATTGAATACTTGTACACGATCTTCGTCAAACTGTACGTATATATGGATTATATTTAGTTATAAAAAAACTATGGTAGTCTGAAAATAAATTACCTGACTTGCAATGTATTGAAAATAAATAACTCAGCATAAATTCATCTTTTTCCCCAAAAAGCAATTGGGAAACACTTCCAAATCTTTTTAATAATAAAAGTATAAATATTATTCAAATATACTTGAAATGTCTGAAAATTGATTTCATTTAACTTGAGGTATATTGTTTCAGGAAACCTTACCTCACTTTTATTTTAACAGGGCCGTAACTACATTGAGGCAAATGCCTCATGTAGGAAATTTTAAAACCAAACGCTTGTCTCCATATCAAATTGTGTTCACGGCGAGAGCCTTTTAATTAGCAAGTTCTGTTTTCCCTCATGCAGACGTAGCCCTGATTTTTTTTTTTGGGATCAATGTTTCTTATTTATTTGTCCTTTGTTTATTTACTCCCCTTCTGTATTCTGTGAGTGTTGCATTCATTTCGTAATTTTGTTATGAACTTGATTCCATGTTTGCTTTATCATGCACATTGGTCTTTTGGTGTTGTCCCTAGAAACTTGAATTTATACATCTTGCTTTGAGACCAAAATATTGTCAAAAAATTATTAAAACAAAACTTGCATTTTCAGATTAAGAAAGGGTCTTCGGAACTCCCAGAAAGCATGATTTTGCATCATTTGTTCTACAGCTTCTTGGGCCTGAAGTGGCTCAAAAAGTCTTTAAAAAAAAATATCATAAATATAGTTGTAAAAATAAATAATCAGTCCCTTGCTTTAATGAAAATGAAAAATCTTGCTTCAATAGTGCAGAAAATGAATAATCTGTCCTCTTATAAAAAAGAAGATGTGGTATGATTGTCAATGAGACAACTATCCACAAAAGACCAAAATAACACAGACATTAACAACTATAGGTCACCGTACGTCCTTCAACAATGAGCAAAGCTCATACCGCATAGTGAGCTATAAAAGGCCCCGATAAGACAATGTAAAACAATTCAAACGAGAAAAATAACGGCCTTATTTATGTAAAAAAATGAACGTTTACAAAAATAAATAACCGATCAAAAACAAATCCTACTGCCCCCCCCCCCCCCCCCCCCCCCAGAATATCAAATGGTCGTCCCCTTATCATAACCCCTATCTAATAATTTCACTTTGAAATTAGTTAAGATTTTTTATTAATTTGTTATGGTCACTTGTGTTTCTAGTTTGCCGTATTGCTTTACCTTTATAAATCCTCTGAATACATGCTGTGAGTGACAGCTATTTCTGTGCAGAAACAGATAAGAATTTGTGTCTTAAAAATGACTTTGAATTTCAAGGTCAAGAATGCTATATGTTGTAAATCTTTGACCTTTAATTACATCAACATCTAAGAACGACATTTTATCGTTTTTGATTTTTATTAGGGGTTTTAATTATTTGTTAGACGAAAAAAATCTATTATTTCATCTGATGTTCCCTGATATGTTCCATTATATATCATGAATCCATCACCTCTATATCTGCCATGCTAGAATATTTTTTCTCTATATTAAAATGCATATTAAATAATTTGATTCATTATTTCGAACATGTCACAGATTTCCGGTGAAGGAACTGCACCAACTAATTGCCGTACCTATTATTTCCTGATCCCATAAAAAGATAGTACACTTATAAACTTGTCTGTACAGAGTACTATCTTTTACCCGGAAGTAAAACAAAAAGATAGTACATTGTACAAACTTTCTGTACTGAGTACTATCTTTTTACCCGGAAGTAAAACAACAAGATAGTACATTGTACAAACTTTCTGTACAGAGTACTATCTTTTACCCGGAAGTAAAACAAAAAGATAGTACATTGTACAAACTTTCTGTACAGTGTACTATCTTTTTACCCGGAAGTAAAACAACAAGATAGTACATTGTACAAACTTTCTGTACAGAGTACTATCTTTTTACTCGGAATTAAAACAACAAGATAGTACATTGTACAAACTTTCTGTACACATGGTACAGTACTATACAAGTTTTAAATAGCATTTTTGTCGGCTCATTTCGGCCATCGTATTTATGAATCATAGTTGTATATTTTATCCGTGAAGAAGATAAGATTGAAAATTCGGTGTGCTATGTTTCATTCACCCATTCAATTGTCAGAAAGTTATCCAAAAAATAACAAATATTATGTCAATGTTAAAGCTTAGATTATGGTAGATAAAGATCCACCCCTTCCATAATTTTGTATCTAACACAGAAATGTAGATATGTTGGACATTGCCAAGCCTATTCAAAGTAAAATTGATAACAAAAAAGTTTTAAAAAACTCAATCCTATACCCAGTACCGTTGTTTATTCGGTATATATGTAGTTTTTAGAAAAAATTATAGAAAAGACTGATTGACTGTTAGAAACTTTATCAACTATGTATCACACATTTAGATCATTGGTGTGGTTCTATTTGTTCTGTTACAATTTTTTCCGAATTACTGGCTGATGGGCTTGAAAACAATGACTAACCACTAAAATAAGAAAAAGTAAACTCATACAATAAATTACTCGGTTATATCAAGAAATAATTATAGTTTTATGTTTTGCATTCAATTCCTCCATCATCAGACTTTTGTAATTATCTTCTGAGAACACAGGTGGGTATATTATCTGATAGAAACATACAAGAATTCATTATTCGTGTTTAAAATAATCATCCTGCTCATATCATAATTCATAAGATGTGTCTGTTTATATGTTTATTTCATTCATTTATCTTTAAATGTTGATTTCAGTTCGAAATATACAACAAATAAACCCTTGTAATTTTCATTGCCAATAAATTTCTTATCTACTTAATCTCAAAAATAGTGAAAAACAATGAATTGCTTTCAATTTTCTTAAGATTAGTTTAAGAATGTCTTTTTAATGAAAAACACATGTTATAGAATCAACTTCAATAATGAAATGTGATATATTTTTAGAGATATTTTAGAACGATGCTAGATTTATTTCATTTTTTTTTTTTTATTAGAAAGCGAGATTGGATGAATTTATTTATTTATTCTCAATTCAATACCTACAACGAACGGTAATTACATTTGTCTTGCACCTGTGTTTCACCTGCTTTCAATACAAATTCCGTAACTAATTTACTATATTTCAGTTTTCTTAATTTTTAAAAGACAATAAATGTAACAATTTATTAAAGAATTAATGATAATTCATTAGGCACATTTTTGGCACATGCTATTTTCTGATTTATTCCTTTCAGCTTTTAACAAAAATCAGAAGGATCATCGCCTCTTTCTACGAATGATAAACATTTGTATACCATATACGAATATGAAAAAAAAAGTTCCAAATGAAGTAAAATTCCCAAAATAAAATAAACAGAATTACAATGTGTTTCGTGCTTTTTTTACTCAAAATAATTCGACAACAACAGGTTCAAAGCTGACATGGAAGGGTTACTTTTATGTGTGTCCGTTCAAAGTCAGGAGGCTGTAATGTAGTGGTTGCCGCTGACCACGCCCCCCACCCCGCCCCATTCCTCCTACGAATGGTTAGCTATGATGTCAGTAAAATACTTTTTTAACTAACTATATGACAAGGTTCTTCATTATCGTACTTGGATCTTTATTATGTAAAGTAAGTTCCTGTGGGTACTTTTCTGCAGTATATATATATATATATATAGAATTCTTGATTATCTCACGAAAATATATATAACGGCAACTCTTTTTTTACAAATTCAAATACTTTATTTCACTAATAGTTGTTATTAAAGCAACAATGGCACTAAGGTTCTTCCATGTATTGTTTATTACCAATAAAACCAGGGGACATATATACCTTTGTTAAAACGTAATGAAATATTATACCGACACTTGACTGTCTAAGCTGATTCGCGATCCAGGAATATCATATGAAGAAAATGTTTTTATATGACAACAGCAATAACAGGTACTACGAGTACTCTAACATCTGAACTGTTAGTATCTGTAGTGTTGAGGATGTACAAATACACGGCCACGTCCGGTCTGTGTTTTTGTAAGATGTTTTTTTCTGCTTTGTAGCGGTCTGATATGTGAAACCCTTTTTAACAGTTTTTTTTTATAATTTGTTCTCATGTTGTACCATTACATCTCTGTCCCAGGTTAAGGTGAGGGTTTGGCGCCAGCCAACTCTTTTTAAACCCGTCACACTCTGCATGTGCATGTCCCACAGTCAGGAGACTGATCTACAGTTTTCGTGTGTTGCTGTGCATGCATCATATTTGTTTTTCGTTCATTGTTTTGTACTTAAAGCAGGCCGTTAGTTTTTCTCGTTTGACTTACTATGTTACATTTGTAATTTCGGGGCTTTTTATAGCTAAATGTACTTTGCTCATTCTTGAAGACTGCACGGTGGCTTATAGTTGTTAAATTCTATGGCATTTGGTCTCTGGTGGGCAGTTTTCTCATTGTGAATTGGTCAATATTTATAGTGAAACATTTTTTTCTTGATATTTGTCAATAAGCTCTTCAACGTGGCTGAACACTTTTCACCTAAAATATGAGTTCGTAGATACGGTATCATCAAGTATTATCCTTTCATGTATTTAAAATTAATTAGTTTATTGAATAAATGCACATTTTTACCCATATGGGTTGAAGTCCTACAAAAATCAACAATGGATAACTTGATAGAAAGAATATATTTAAACGTCCCTAGTCTATATAAATCGTGATTTAATTTAACAGATACTATCAAAGCTCTGTCACACAGAATTTTCTAAATATCGAGTAAAAATAAAGACAAACCAATTCTCAGTACAAAGAATTTTATAAAGAACAATTTCGTGATGAACAATCTATTTTCTGTTATCAATTATCCAGCTTATAAAATATTAATAAAAGCAATTGGAAAATAATGCTTTAGATTCCGTTTGTATGATCGCCTCATCAAAAACAATTACCACTGATAGTGAGATAAGAAAGAACAGACTCATTGTGCGTTTTTCAATTTATTCTCGTTTCTATTATTCCCTAATTTATTATTCAGTAGTGTAATAGATTTACAGAAAGAGATTTGATATTGGGGATTCCCGCTCTAGTCTTTTGGCAATGCATTAAAAAAAAGTTAAATTAAAAAAAAAAATCATAGTTTATATAAGAATATAGCAGAGGGTCCTTGTGATGATTTAGGATTTAATTGTGCATATTACACATTGTCAAAAATATATTATAAGGACTGTAAGAGCTACTGCAACGGTTCTGTGGGTACGACATTGTTGTTTTTGTCACAAATCGTATAAGTTGGTGTATATTGTAATAAAAAGTTTGATTGATTGATCGATTGATTAAAACACAGTACACTTAATAATTCCAACAACTTATTATCCAGTAGTGTAATAGATTTACAGAAATAGATTTAATATTGGGGATTCCTAATCTATTTTTTGGCAATTCATTAAATTTAGAAAATATCTTATAAAAGAATATAGAAGTGATAATCAATCTTTTTTGGTTGAAATATAAAGAATAATACGTGTATTGGTTGACTATTGGTGTTGAACCACTTTCAGCACTGTAGGCTACACAGCTACTTTTGTATACGTACTTTTTCTGTACTAAAAAAATGCAGTACTGGAAATTTACTTTTAATATTTAGTACTATTTCTTTACTTTGAAACTATTGTAATATTTAGGTACTTGTATTTTACAGTACTTGATTTGTACTAAATATTTTGGTACAGAAATAATACAATATTCCATGTTTGAAAATCATAACTTTAAGAGATTTTAAATAGAAAAACTTTCAAAATGCTGAAAATATAACGGTAGTAACCAAAAATCTGTAGTACCTAAATTTCAAGTAAAAATAAAGTACTGTAAAATACAGGTACCTAAATATTACAATAATTTTAGAGTAACAAAATAGTACTGAATATTAAAAAGTAAGTTTTCAGTACTACAAATTTTTAGTACAGAAATAGTACCTATGCTAAAGAAGCTGTGTATATAAAAGAGGCCAGTATTTTTTTGTTGGTGAAGGAAGCCGGAGTGCCTGGAGATAACCACAAATTTTTGAAGGAAATCTGAAATCCTAGTCAATTGAAATTTGAGTCGACAACACATGCAACGTGCGGGGATCGACCTTACAACATTAGTGAATAGTGTCAACAGTCTTGTGATACAGTAGACAGAATACCTACACCCCCTCAGAAGACCAAAAACGAAGAATAAAGAGAAAAATTGAAAGAATAAACAATCAACACTCCCTCCAGACCCTCATAAACATAGACGCGGAACCGTTAAACAAAGTTGGGGTCTTTATGATGATTTAAGATGTGTGCATATTGCACATTTTCAAAAAAAAATTACAAGGACTTTCAGAGCTACCGTAACGGTTCCTCGGATATGATAACGCAATACAATTAACCATGCACGACATCAACAAGAAAATATATGACTATCAATAACTACCTAGCAGGCTGGTGTGTCAATGTGGTACAACGGGTAAGCGTACTTTAACCATTTCTGAAACCGAAAACCATGATTATTCACACTAGCAGGAGCGAATCCAGAAAAAAAGATAAAAGAAAGTCGAGGGATAAAATTGTTTGTAATGGTAAAAATGCCAAACTATGAGTTTATGCAAGAAAGATGTCAAACATCTACGAATCTTCCATGTGTTGCAGTGCAGCTGGGTAAGTTCCATGCGTTGTCCGATATGCATTTTCTTTTCTACCTTGTCATCACTGTCATTTTCTGCATAAGGAAAATTTAATATCTGTACCAAATAAGGAAAATGACCGGTTTTTTTTTACATTCGGTAGTAAGACGTGGTTCTAAACAATAAATTGACATTGGTGGTTTTTTGGTGATGGGTGCTGTTTAACTTTAATGTGTTACTAGAAGAATGTTTTATTTTCCTGGAAATCACAACAAATGAATAATATTTAATTTAATGATGTTAAGTTACATTGCGAAGTTTATCTCTGATTTATTTACTTGTTACCAAATGAATGTAGATGACAAATTGGTGTCATTCATAACAATGAAACATAATCCACATGATATATGCGACCATTCTTATAGAAATTGATGTTATACTTTTTGAAACCATTTTTATCAATTTTCAATTTCCATTGTCTTAAGTTTCCGTATATTTTAGCCACTCGACTTGAGCCTACCCATTTGTTCCGATAACATCCCATACAACAATCAAATTATACTTTTATCGCCATTCATAACTCTTAATAGAATAATTAACAGACCGGGTTTTATACATCCGACCAATTAACAGACCAGGTTTTTAATAAAAACAGATTTTCGTGTAGATTTTTCACATAATGATATTAATATGGTAAACAAATATAATGGTGTCTTTTATCGATGTTCAAAATGTTGTATGCAAGTAAATTCAACTAACCTGTCATTTTGTGTAAATTTTGTGTGTGTAAAATGTGTATAAATTTATTGATCAGTAACCCCGCCTTTTCATTTTATAGATCGTTTATCGACGCTAGAAGAAAAAAATACACTGCTGGAATCAGTACACTGAATTGTTTTGCCATACATGAAAAGTTTTGATGATAAAAATTTAAAAAGTTATTAGTATACAATAAATCAATCTGACCTTGCAATGGTTTTCTCGATAACACCTGATTAACAGACTTTTTGCTAAAACCCGATTAACAGACCAAACGCCCATATAGCCACATACTCTTTATAAAATAACCGAGCAATCTCTCGGTTAGCCGAGTGACGGCCGTGTACTATGTGTATTCAAAGATAGACAACTCGAAATAGTATCAATGATACTTATGGGCGTCTTGGTTTTGTTTTATATGCTTTGACAAGTCTCCTTGAGCCTTCTTTGGATGTGACGCTTCCAAAGAGCTGATATACATGTATATTTTTTTTGTACCATACAAAGGCCACCATTTTTGTAAATTTTGTTTTAATATTTCATAACTGATTTTAAATGGTTTGGTCTGCCCTTATCCATCCAATTTTACAATATCTAACACAGTTTTGAACTCACCTGGCTTTTCTCATCACTTGACGCCCGTCGTCCGTCGTCGTCCGTCGTCGTTCACTTTTACAAAAATCTTCTCCTATGAGAACTACTGAGCCAAACTTAACCAAACTTGGCCACAATCATCATTAAGGTATCTAGTTTAAGATATAGAAATAAACTGTAAACAGCAATAATGTTCTGCAAAGTAAGATAAAAAAAAAAAACAACAACAAATGACCAAAATTGTCAATCGACCCTACAAGGAGTTATTGCCCTTTATAGTTGATTTATAATAATTTTTTTAAATTTTGTAATCTTTTACAAAAATCTTCTCCTTTGAAACTACTGAGACAAATGTAACCAAACTTCGCAATAATCATTCTCGGGGTATCTTGTTTTAAAAATGTGTTCGATGACCCTGCCTGACAACCAAGATGGCCCACAGAACTAAAATTAGAACATAGGGGTGAAATGCAGTTTTTGGTTCATATCTCTGAAACTAAGATATTTAGAGCAAATCTGACAAAAGGGTTAAAATGTTTAACAGGTTTGGATTTATCAGCCGTCAAATTTTCAGGCGAATTAGACAACCCGTTGATGGGTTGCTGGCCCTGAATTGGTAATTTTAATGAAACTGTGCAGTTTTTAGTTATTATCTTAAATATTATTATAGTATCTAATATCTCAAAATATACCAACATCGTGCGCAACATCATAGTATATAATACTATTAATAAATGTGCATTTCATAATAAATATAATATTAATTATGATTTTAACCTTATTTTACAAGATTTCCAAAACAACAGTAAATACAGGTGAGCGACACAGGTTCTTGGGAGCTTCTAGTTTTTATATTCGTGTAGTCAATCTAGAATTTGTAGCGTGACAGGACGTATTATAAACTACAGAAGTTGCAATATTTATCAATTAGAGCAAGAACTCATTCACAATAGTTTAAAATAAATTGTAATGTTAAAGAAACAAGGTGTTGATGTCTTTAGCGACTACCAGTATCTGCAATCATTCTTTCCAGAGGTCCTGAACAGGCAGGAGATATTTGTGCCTGGTATAAACACGCACCAATCAATCAACCAATTGAATGGGTATCAACAAATATTTGTTTTTTTTTCTCACTTGTATTCAAGTTTTTATACTTTAATCTTAGAGGTAAGTGCTCTTCATTCCTGTTATAGTTTGTTTGTATACATAACTGTTGAAGTCTACATAATTTAAAAAGGGGAGGGTCGATAGTGAAGAAATAATTCTTAAACAGTCACAAATTTTTACTTGTCAAGAGTCGTGAATAATATTATTTCACTAAGGCTATATTTTGTTACATTGTTATGTTTTTAAGTTTGTTTTTTTTTATTAGGAGAAATGAGGGTTGGTGTTGGATCTTTTATGGTCAATGTTTAATTCATTTTATGATTTTCGACTTTGGGCGATTTTGAGGTTGATATAATAAAAAGTAAAATAACAAAAATGCCAAAACCCAAAGAAGATTTAAATCGGAAAGTCCATTATCAAAAGGCAAAATCAAATGCTCAAACACTTCAAACGAATGGAAAACAACTGTCATATTCCTTACTTGGTACAGACATTTCTTTATGTAGTTAATTGTGGAATAAAACTGGTTTTATTGGTACATATAGCTTAACCTATCACTCATCTGTCACATAAAAGACCCCTTTTCTATCGTTGATGACTGTAATACAACGTTGACGAGAAGATGTCTGTTGATTATTTTATTCGGTTGTGTTGCTGTCTCATTTACGTATATCTCATGTTTGAAAAAAATAACGCACAAAGCAATCGTACGTTCACGAAGTTATGGTTTATAATTGTTTGAACTAAACGATCCTGTACTCGGTATGAATTGTGTATTCAAAAGATAATTATATGTCCAACTTGTCTCTTTCTATTTAAAATCATATCTTCAATCCGGTCTTTGCTCTGTGATATATCCGTTCGACGTCACTTGTTAAACACATTTTTACGCAGTTCTTTTAGAATTATTTGAATGAACTCGTTTATTTCTTATAAGACTACTGCTCTTTTTTTTCTTTTTTTTTGCCGACTAGCAATATTGTCCTGAAAGTACATCGTAGTTTTAAATATTATTATTTTTTTTTTTTATTTTTTTTGGCTTCTTCGATCCCCCTTTAATATCCTCTTACTGTCATTTTTATAAAGCATATGGTATGTACACCAAAGTAAAATATTAAATGAATCTTGACCAACACTTTGGTATGTAGTTTGCTTATTTTTGAAGGCCTGTAGTTGCAAAAAATCCCAGTCTTTTAGTCTCTGGTAGATAGTTGTTATACGGTGCGGATCTGAAAGAGTCGGAGAGAAGAAAGACAATGTTAGGAATGGCTTCATATTAACAGAAAATCGAGAACGATAAAGTTTGTTTCATAAGCAGTTGCTCTTCAACTTTACACTTGTTTGGCTTTTTAAATATTTCGTTATGAGCGTCACTGAAGAGTCTTATGTAGACGAAACGCGCTTTGGACTTACTTAATTATAATCCTGGTACCTTTGATAACTATTGACAACATTTTCTATATTTTTTCTTTATCTTTTTTGCTGATAATATTTAACAGTCTGGGATTAATGTTTTTCGAAATTAATAACTTTGTCAAAAATTAAGTAGAAGATTTCATTTGACTAAGAGTGTACACATACATTTATATAGATTTTATGTCTTGTACGGTTTTGGGTTGTATATTTGTAGATATGAATGACTTCTCAAACATTAATTTTATCGACAACGACAAAAGCAATGGCAGAAAAAAAAAAAAACGCTGGGATCTACAAGACCCACTATGATTTTTTTACAGATTTAAAAAAAAAAAAATATCAAAGCATCAATATATTAATTTTGCAACTAAAATCCAAATTTACCATATCTCTTTATTCTCCCTAATATTGATTTCCATTGAATTATGCAATAGTTAAATATTTAATAAGTTTAAAACCAACGATACTTGTTTATACCCCTCCAAAATGGGTATGGAGTTTTCCAGACGGTTTGCCTTATGAAGTAGTGGTTCATATCTGTTTGTATTGTTGGGAAGCACAGAATAAAGAAAACAGCCGTATTTTTTTTAATGTTATGCGACTGTCAATTGAGACGTTTAGCTAGCTATAAAACCAGGTTTTATCAAAAATTTTCTTCATAAGGAAATGTATGTACCAATTCAGGTACATGAAATTATTGTCCATTCATTTGAAGAGTTTTAGCTTTCATTTTGTCATTTTTTAAAGGACTTTTCATCTTGAATTTCTCTTGAAGTTCGATATTTTGTGTTATTTTACTTTTATGATGTTTGATTGCGTTAACGTGATAATTTTCCCTCCAATATCTGGTACAAACAGATCTGCAACACCCTTGGCTTCCTAGAAAAATCATATATTTTTAGGTTGCGGTATCTGGTACCAAAGATAGTTGGTAAGTTGTAATTATGTCAATACGAAACATTAATTCTTGATTGTTTCATTTACAGGTATAAACTCTTCACTCCTTTCCTTAAATAAACAGCTGCGCCATGAGCGAACGATACGCCCGTCACATTTATAGAATACAGTTCAATTACTTCGATTCTCAGTGTCATATTAAAAACTTAAAAGGGAGTTTATATCAATAGATATAAATATTTCACCAAAGTTTCATGAGAATTACTGAAAACATTTTTGAGTTATTGTCTGAAAAGTGGAAAATCTCCCCTTTGTAAATGAATAAAACACCATGACTCGGAAATGTTAAATCTAAAATTTATAAAATTCTAAAGGGAGCTCACATAAAAACAACTCACCAAAGTTTCATGAGAACTGCTGTAAGCAATTTTGAGTTATTGTCAGAAAACCTGAAAATGCCCCCTTTTTAAGAACAAAATCCCTCAACTCGAAAACGTTAGATCTAGAATATAAAAGGAGCTCATGTCAATAGATATTTTAAAAATATTCACTAAAATTTCTGGCAAGTTGGTGAAAGCATCCTTGAGTTATTGTCCGAAAACTGGAAATTTTGCTTTTTTTATGAATAAAATTTAAACATCGTACCTCGAAACAAGGGGAGAGATCCGTCTGCGCCAAAAATGCGTCCTTTTGCGCCACAACGTTTTTTCTCTAATGCTACGTTTGCGCCACCTGTTTAAAAATTACATGGTATCATTTGCGCCAAAAATAAAATATGCGATTGCGCCAATTTAAAGAAAAACATTCCTTAAACAAAGAAAACATTTTTCTATTAAAGTTTCCTGATTTGGAAGGCAAAAGGCAATCTAAAAGTGGAATATAAATTAAATGTCCATTCCTGAATCCATGTATTGTATACAATTGCTGGAAATACTTCGGACAACACTTAAATGTTCCATCAGCAAAAACATCTTCTGCCTGCATACAGAGAATTCAAGTTAGCTTCACAACCGAGAATAACAATGTCACTTTCAATATCATTTACTAAAACAAACTCTTCTTCTTTATTTGTGATCATTCTACCTCACTTAAAATTTCTTGAAATTCTACTGAACTTTTTAGTTGGGCAGGGTACAGTTATCTTCTCTCTCTCTGTACATAGACTGTCTTATGCACTTCAAGTCATTTTTCTGTAGATGTTCCTCTTCATGATGGAATAGCTCCGAACATATGATCTTAGCTGGTCTTTCGGATATATTTTCGGTAGCTTTTCTTTTGCATGCTGTTCGTAGTATTTGACGCTCTAACTTTTATGGGTCTGTCTCATGTATATGTGCAAGATTTCCACTCAGACAAAAATGATACTAAATATATATTAATCTTTAATATGTACGATCAATATGTGTTCAGGTAAATTGGCGCAAATGAGTTCCGAAAACTGGCGCAATTGATACATTTGAAAAAAAAATTTGGCGCAAATGATATCCCTGAAAAACAGTAATTGGCGCAAAAGGAGTGTTGCCGAAACAAGTACAATCTAAAATTTATAAAGCACAAAAGGGAGCTGACTTCAATTAACATAACAATTTACCTAAGTTTTATGCATATTGGTTAAAGAGATTTTGAGTTAATTTCCAACATGATGACGATGGACGGACGAACAACGGTACACCGTAATACGTCCCGTGAACGGGCATATACAAATATAAGTCATAAGACTGTCAACAGCGGAAAATTACAAAAATAAAATGAACACATTATTTTTATACAGTATGTTTTCAAACAACACTAAATTACCGGTTTAAAATATCCCGCTAGTAAACATTATCCATATCGAGTCTTCTGATCTATGATGGTTAACACGGAACGATGTGTGTCTGGCCAAATACATGACATAGCTGGTTACAAATAACAGGTAATTAAAATCTAGTCTTGCGCACACACTGTTTTCTTTTATTACTATTTTTAAAATTTTTCTTATAACCGGTGAAAATCACAAATAAACACTACGAAATAAATACTTGAGATAATTGTGTGATGTAATCAACTTCCTCGTTTGACAAATCTCGTTTCCACAATACGTCACACTAATATCCTTATCCATAATTTACTATACATTGTAAGTATCTCAGAAGTACTTAAAACAAATTTCACCGATGTTCGATATCAATCGTGGTGACAATTCGCTAGTAATAACTGTTCTGGTACTGTGCTGGTGATGCTTTTATTTATAACAATCTCTTAATTTAACATAGATCATCCCGATAAAAAGTAAAATAACTAAAATACAGAACTCTAGTGCCAAAAAAAAAAAAAAAATGAATAAAATGGCAATATCAAAAGCTCAAAAACATCAAATGAATTAAAAACCACTGTCATACTATACATTTCATTTTGTCGAAAATGTTGGATTAAACCTGGTTAAAGAAGAGTGCTGGCATATATGTATTGACATTTAAATTACATTTTTTTTTAAATCGTTTATATGACATTAGAATAAAAAAGAAATGAAATACAATATTGAACACACGACGAATTGTTGAATACATTGTCGATTTCGATTTTTAAAATCATTGACAAATGCATTTCTTAAAATCATTATTTCTTTCACGAAATTAAACAAAATTGATTTCATCATCCGGAACTTGGCATTGTTACAAAGTAAGCAGAGGAATTACTAATGAAATAATTATTTTTAAGAAATTACTCAGTTATTGGTTATTTTCATCGAAAACTATTACAGATTAACAGATAATTCATAAACAGTAAAATTGTTCAGCAAAGTAAGATCTAGGACCTCGTCAAATGATCCCTTTCAACATATTTGTATTAGTGTATTCCAAGAAACTTTGATAGATAAACAGAAACTCTGATGACACAAAATTGTTCAGCAAAGTAAGACTTACAAATAAGTCATAATATAATTTTGAAATTATCAATTTAGAATTTTTGCTTGTTATCAAATATTGTATTTTGTATTTGTTCATGGAATGACCTAGCACTATACTACAGATAACTTTTTTTTACAATTAACAGAGTTGCCATTTATCACAGTATGAAGAAAATTTTTCTTAGATTTCATGATAAACCATCTTTTGATTCTGAGGTTATTAATAGATCATCTGCCAACATTACACTTTCTTAAGTTAACGATAAACAATCATGTCCTGCAAATAAATCCAGAACATCATTTACATATATAGATATAGGAAGATGTGGTATGAGTGCCAATGAGACAACTCTCCATCCAAATGACAATTTAAAAAAAGTAAACCATTATAGGTCAATGTACGGCCTTCAACACGGAGCCTTGGCTCACACCGAACAACAAGCTATAAAGGGCCCCAAAATTACTAGACTAAGTGTAAAACCATTCAAACGGGAAAACCAACGGTCTAATCTATATAAAAAAACGAGAAACGAGAAACACGTATAAATTACATAAACAAACGACAGCTACTGTACATCAGATTCCTGACTTAGGACAGGTGCAAACATTTGTAACGGGATTAAACGTTTTAATGGATCCAAACTTTCTCCCTTTTTCTGAAACAATAGCATAAAACCACAGCATAGAAAAACACACGATAATATATCAATCAGCAGGCCTAACTCAATCAAAAACGTAAATTGATACACTATGAACGAATAAATTTGATCGGCGATATCTGAATGCAAATGCGTAGTTAATAAAATATTAGGGACAAACATTCAAGGCCAAAAAACAAACAAACAAAGCCATGGCAAGACACCACTGCGAAATATTTAACCCTTCGAAAAGATGAAAATATTCACTTTAGAAAAAAACCGGTTTTAATATTACAGGTAAATCTTGAAGTTTATACAAATTTAGTAAGAAGAAGTGAAAATTTATATAAAATAACATAAAAGCATTATAAACAGTATCAACAGGTCGAATTAACAAGAAAATACGATTTGAGAGTACTCGCAGTTACTGACAGCTAGTTAAAAGCCAAACACAATAATAATTAATAATAAAAAATCATGCATCAGAGACTAAAATCAACTAAAACACATCCCAGGGATTTAGTATTTTAACGTCATGAACAGTCAGAGAAGAAATGACTTGTGCAATGCCAAAAATAAATGTATCGACAGGTAGTAGGATAGTGAGGAGCGACTTCTATAGAGATAAAAATTAACGTGTCTGTGTCTCTATACATCCCGCCTCAAAAGAAGATACAATTTAGTTATGTTTTAATTTGCTAATGACAAAATCGATACTAATGCCAATGTAAACTATATTCAGAGATCTAATTACAATATTGGTACGATAACCCTTACTTATAAGTTTGTTTAAAGGTTCGATGAGTTTACACGGATCACGTAGTGATTTCCTCGCTTTAAGTACAATATTACCATAAAGTTTAGGATGTGAAATACCATTTTTAATAAGTTTTCTACAGGTATAGCCAAATTTACTAATCAAATCTTTGTATCTATGAAAGAATTTAGTAAAAGTTTTAAGTAATTTATGGTATTGAAATCACTGACACAACAATTTCCCAGTGATGCATTGATTACGTTCGTTAAAATCTATGACATCAGAACACACACGGGCAAACCGAACGAGTTGGGATATATAAACGCCATATGATGGAGCCAAAGGCACATCGCCGTCTAAAAAGGAAAAATTAACAATAGGAAATGAAAAATCATCTCTTTTGTCGTAAATTTTAGTATGAAGTTTCCCGTGTGAAATTGAAATGTCTAAATCTAGAAAAGGACAACTGCTGCTGTTTATGTTAGATTTAGTTAAAGTAAGTTCTTTTGGGTAAATTTCTGAAGTATATTTAGAGAACTCTGGATTATTCAACGAAAAAATATCATTCAGATAACGGTAGGTATTTTTGAATGTATCAACCAAATATAACAATGATGGGTCTTTACTGAGTTTGGTCATAAACTGAGATTCTTAGCAATATAGAAATAAATCTGCTATTAAAGGGCACAGTTAGTGCCCATAGGAATACCTACTACCTGACGATACACTTTATCGCCGAAACGTACATAAAAGTTATCTAGCAGAAAATTTAAAGCTTCAATCATATCCTCACATTTCCAGTAAGTGTATCTAGCATACTTTCCTTTTTCGTTACAGAAAAAGGCTTTAAACGAGTTACAGCAAATAAAATTACAATGGGATTTTGCGAAAGACCATTTTATCAAATACAATTTTTTTTTCTTTATATGTTACTTAAAAGGGTAGGATTTTATTAACAATATTGCTCCTCTGTCAAAGATGTCGGTAAAACAGTTGTTTTTTTTCAGTACTGATTTTGCCTCAGAGCAATGTAAAAGTACATATATTTAATGTAACTAATCATCTAATTGTGGACTCCTGAAGATAAAATTAAATAATTTTCCGAAGTAAATGAAGCATGCAATTACCAAGATGTGTGTAATCTTTTTTGAAGTTTTACATACAAACAAACTGTTAGTTACCTTTATTTCAAGTTGAAAACCAAACTTTACTGAATTTGTCTTTCATATTAACTATATTACCCTCTAATTTAATACTGCACTGAAATATTTTGCTACACCATTTCAAAGTGCAATACGTTGATAATTATTTGGTTCAAGTTGATAACCACCCTCGAATTAAGGAAGCTGGCTTGTCATGTTTGTGATTTTTTGTCAGATTTTCGGAATCCTCTGATTTTATCCATTGGAATGCCTTGGAAAAAAATGCCCGGTGACCTCCATTTTTTCTTTTGAAAATCTTTTAC
Organism: Mytilus galloprovincialis; assembly: GCA_037788925.1. Lineage (NCBI taxonomy): Eukaryota > Metazoa > Mollusca > Bivalvia > Mytilida > Mytilidae > Mytilus > Mytilus galloprovincialis. The sequence goes on along the minus strand of CM075342.1, from coordinate 11,316,086 downwards.
ATGTATAATGATAAGTCATCTGCAAAAGCTTTATAAAATTTTAATTACTTTTTAACAGTTTTTGAGAACGTCAATTGTCAATGATATAGCTATGAAAAGTCAAGAGAGAATATTTTCCCGCCAAAATTTTAATGGCTCATATCTCCAAAACAAGCACGGTGACCTATATATTTTTTCAGCTCTTTGGATTCCTTTATTGATTCCCTATCAATAGAAACTAGTGTTTTAAAAATTTAATTAATTTGAAACAGAGAAGCGAACTCCCTTAAGTGACAATATATGATTTAAATCAATTTTTAGAATATCAGGATAAAATCCTGGTAAAAATGTTAAATTGAAAAGGAAGGAAAGTTACAGGGTAACAATAACGGTCCAATTGGTTTTTATTATTTCAGATTATATAAGATGAGGAACACTTGATAAGCCAACCTTTAGAATATATAACTCGTTTTCCCTCGGTTATTTTCATAGGTTTGTCAGTTATATCGTTATATTGATAAATTATTTGCATCCGATAACAGAAATCAATCTCTTCTATATGTGTTTTATTTATAGGTTCTTTTTCAGTCGCCCTATGATTGGAATAACATAAACGGTATCAATGTTACTGCTTTAGCTGGTGGAGATTTATTTCCCCGAGGGTATCACAAGCCCAGTAGTCAGCACTTTGTGTGCTGACATGAATTGTCATTGATGTGGTTATATTTATAAATTTTCTGTTTAAAATGTTTTGAATATTTTGAAATACTAAGGCTTTTCTCCCTCAAGCATAGATTACCTTAGCTGTATTTGGCAAAACTTTTAGGAATTTTGGTCCTCAATACTCTTCAACTTCGTTCTTTTTTTGACCTTTTTAACTTTTTTGGATTCGAGCGTCACTGATGAGTCTTTTGTAGACGAAACTCGCGTCTGGCGTATATACTAAATTTAGTCCTGGTATCTATGATGAGTTTATTTACAACTACTGGGTCGATGCAACTGCTGTTGTAGATTTATTTCCCCGAGGGTATCACAAGCCCAGTAGTCAGCACTTTTTTGTGCTGACATGAATTGTCATTGATATGGTTATATTAATAAATTTACTGTTAACAAATTTTTGAATTTTTTGAAATACTAAGGCTTTTCTACCTCAGGCATAGATTACCTTAGCTGTATTTGGCAAAACTTCTAGGAATTTTGGTCCTCAATGATCTTCATCTTCGTTCTTTATTTGACCTTTTTAATCTTTTTGGATTCGAGCGTCACTGATGAGTCTTTTGTAGACGAAACTCGCGTCTGGCGTATATACTGAATTTAGTCCTGGTATCTATAATGAGTTTATTTACAACCACTGGGTCGATGCCACTGCAGGTGGAGATTTATTTCCCCGAGGGTATCACAAGCCCAGTAGTCAGCACTTTTTGTGCTGACATGAATTGTCATTGATATGGTTATATTTATAAATTTACTGTTTTCAAATTTTTGAATTTTTTGAAATACTAAGGCTTTTCTACCTCAGGCATAAATTACCTTAGCTGTATTTGGCAAAACTTTTAGGAATTTTGGTCCTCAATGCTCTTCAACGTCGTACTTTATTTGACCTTTTTAACTTTTTTGGATTCGAGCGTCACTGATGAGTCTTTTGTAGACGAAACTCGCGTCTGGCGTATATACTAAATTTAGTCCTGGTATCTATGATGAGTTTATTTAGAAGCGCATTTCGACAATTAATGTCTCTTCAGTGCCGCGCGACGCGAAAACTATATTTAAAATCCAAGGTCTTAAGTAAGTTTTTAATTATTTTCTTAGTTTGAAAGTATTGTTGCTAGATCTATTAATACTAGAATAATTATATTAGCTTTATTCAACAACGTTCAAATTTCTTGGTTTCTTGTGTTTCAGTTTTAGGGTCAAATAACTTTTATAAAATTTAAAACTGATTTTTCCCCATTTAGTACACTTGTTTTATTCTTTGGCTGTTTTTAAGTTATTTTGTCTATAGTAATCAAATTGCATAGATAAAGTGGGAAATACTGTTTGTACTGTTGTTAAAGAAAATTTATATAATTGATTAAAGAAAGTAAAATCAAATTGTTACAGAAATTTTTATAATTGATTAAAGAAAGATAAATCAGATAATAAAGGCAAAATTATACAGCCATTAATGAGTCAAAATAAGATCTTCTAACTCTTGATAATACTAAGTTTAAACATATTTATTAATCCTTTCAGGTACTCCACATGGACTTAGAAAAGCATGTACCCTGTGGTCCGTGTAGGTATGATGACGTCATAAAGGACGCAAAAAGATGGTGTACGAATTGTGAAGAAGGATTATGCGAAGATTGCGAAAATGATCACAGGAAAAGTAAAATATCAAGAAACCATAAATTGATTTCAATAGAAGATTATCGCAAGATTGAAAATGTTTCGATCTCGCAGGTCTGTGAGCAGCACGGTGAAATCCTAGAGTGGTTCTGTAAAACTCACGACGAAGTCCTTTGTATGGTTTGTGTCCCATCAAAACACAAAGCTTGTTCTGGCGTTATACCAATAAAGGATGCTTCAACAAATTCAAGACAATCAACTGCATTATCTGACCTAGAAAAGGTGATCGAGGGAACTCTGAGCAATGTGAAACAATTCATAATGAATCGTGAATCAGCTTCAAAGGATATTTACAGACAAGAATTGGCGATCGAAACTACGATACTTGAAACGAGAATAAAAATAAACGGCCACCTAGACAAGATGCAGGAAAAATTATTAAGCGACCTAAGATCAACATCTCATACTTGTAAATCAAAATTTTCGAAAATGTTTAAGAATCTTGAATCCAAAAAAGAAATGCTTACCAACATAAGGGAACAAACACAATACATGAAACAATTTTCTTCAGACCTACAAGTGTTTCTTGGAACACGTCAGGTTACTCAACGAATTGTAAGCGAGGTACAATCTATCAAGAGTGAAATTAGTGCTACCAAGGATTATGAATTAAAAGTAGTTATTAATAGCCTAATCGAAAAATTAGCAAACGAAGTTGAGGACTTTGGGCAAATAAATGTCTCGGAATGCGCTCGCAAGTTAGCCTTCAAAGATCCAAAAACTGATCAATCTCAAATCGGGATAAAGGCTCCAACAAGAAACATTTCCGACGTCAAACTTCAACTTATCAAAACTTTTCAAGTTCAGAGGAACTCTGAAATACGTATAACAGGTTGTGTCACGTTGCCTAATGGTAATTTCTTGATTGCAAATTGCACAAATGAAAATCTGTTAATAGAGTACAGCGATACAGGTGGACATATCCGTGACATTCCAGTCTCGGGTAAGCCGTTTGATATCACAGTAATAGACTCTTATCGTATTGTCTTATCATACGCGAACATGAAGTTCTTAGAAATAATGAATAGTAAAACTTTCAAGATTGAAAAGAAAATCAGACTACAGAATAGTTGTTTTGGAATATCAGAGGGAATAAGCAAACTTTACGCTATAAATGAAGACTCTACAATACAAATCATAGATTTATCAAAAACACAACTGGAAGAAATATTGAAAATAGAATCGAAAAAAACATATTACATCACAACCAACAGAAACAGGATAATTCACACAAATTGGGACAATAAAAGTGTACATTGTTGTAGTTTAAAAGGTAAAGAGCTATGGCAGTTCAAAAATGAGTCCATTGCACTTCCTGGTGGTGTAGCAGTAGACAATGACAAAAACGTCTACGTTGCAGGTTATTATTACAATAATCTAACATTAATACAACATGATGGGGAAGACAGTAAAACATTACTGACAAAATCGGATGGACTTGATTTACCTATTGCTCTGTACTATGACAAATATAAAAGGTCCTTATTGATATGTAATCTACGAGGAAAAGTTGCTTTGTACAAAATAGTTTAAAACGATTTAAAAAAATATATAACACGGCGTTCCAGATACCTTTGATCTACCACAATTTGTCATTATTTACTTTAATACAAGCTATCCGTTATACATTTTTTTTTTTATCTAAAAGATTGGAACACTTGTGTCAATTCTTCTTACGGCAAACACCTTACCAACTAAAACAAAACCGGTTTAGCCATTAAATTCATGCACACTGAAATAAAGATTTTCAATTATGCAGAAATGAATTGCGAAAAAATAATTCGCTTAGGTCTAAAAAGCAGGTGCATGTACAACATTTGTCATTAGAACCAACAAGTATTTGCAGGCATTAAACTATTTTTGATTATTGAGATTTTGAATGGACATTACAATAAACACCAGTCCCTACATGGTCAATTTTTGTTAATTTAAAAATATGAAAGCGTTTGACACACAAGATATTTCAAGTCTTATCGTTTCTGATATTTATCGATAAATACACAAATAAAGTGAAAAGACTAGTACATGTATATCATAATTACTCAAATAGTCGTCAGTGCAGATATGTACCAAATGATAGACAGACCACAGTAACGATGTGGTGAGGGGGTATGTGACGCGTAGTATCTAAACATAATAGTTTAGGTACAGACATAAAGCAGAAATTCGAAAAACTCAGCCGTTCATATTTTGAAAATCACGATCCATAATTAGATTTAGGGAGATGTGGTATGAGTGCCAATGAGACAACTCGCCATCCAAGTCACAATTTATAAAGGTAAACCATTATAGGCCAAGTTACGGTCTTCAACACATAGCCTAGGCTCACACCGAACAGCAAGCTATAAATACGGCAAATATTATTAGTGTAAAACCATTCAAACGGGAAAACCAACGGTCTAATCTACATAAAAAACGAGAAACGAGAAAGACTTATGAACCACATAAACTAACGACAACCATTGAATATCAGATTCCTTACTTAAGATATGTGCGAACAATTGCGGCTGGATTAAAGGTTTTAATGGTAACAAACTTTCTCCCTTTTCTGAAACAGTAGTATAACATCACAACATAGAAAGATACACTATAAAATATCAATTGGAATGACTTAAGGTAACAGGTACGTATATGGCTTGTCCAGTTATTTTTGAAAGAAATTGTATATGTTCCAGACCATACGAGTATTTGGACCGTATGCGTATACTCGTACGGTCCGACCAAAAGCGTACGGTCTAGTACGATCTAGATCTTAAATGTTTTTGGATCAGAATGGGTTAATTCTAGGCTAACATATCTGGTATTGGCTTTTACAATTCAATATACTATTACAATTAGATGAATTAAGTGAATAGGTGAACATTTAATTTTAATCATTTGAAATTAAATATTTATTTAATTGTCTGTATGAATCCTCATTTTTTTTTTTACTATTTTATTTCCGTATTTTTTTTATAATTTCTGTACAGTATTTTTGTTGGTTTTTGTAGTAAAGTTCGTAAATATTCTCACAAAAAATAAACTTCCAACATTATGATTACTTTGAAATTCCAAGAACTTCAATTTCAATGAGTGAAATGAATTCCATATAATTTGTAGAAGATTAACAGATGAAAATAAGCTGTCTTCTTTTTTAGATATTTAAAATATTAAGTTTTTATTCAATTTACAAATTAACTTTTAAAATTGATTCGAGATTTCAGTTATCTTGATTTTGGGCTATAATATATATTTTAGTCTAATCAGTAAACTTGACCAACTTCTTAAAATTAGTCATACCGTACACGTACGGTACGACCATATGAGTATTTTGAAAAAGGACGCGAATGGTCCAAATACTTTTATGGTCCGGAACATATATACGAAGAACTGATAGAAAGAAAATGATAAAAAAAAACAATTAAGTAACTTCGGTGTTCCAGACATTTGAAATGACAATAAAACAACATAAAGTATATAGACGTAACGTCAAATTTAAACCAAAAAGAAGAAAGTTCAACCTTAATTTATTCTGCAATTAAAACCAACTCTACGATTTTTCTATAAAAATTAAATGTTTTTAAGGTCTAAATTTCCTTTTTATTGATAATATATATATAATTTTCATGGGGAACTCCCTTTTTAAATATCAGCAGTTGAAATGGTGTTGCTGACGGGGAAAACATAGACATTAGATGACGTAGCCGAAAAGGATTACGCAACGTCAAGTTTCCATCAGCAAATAGTCGTCTACAAGCATGGAGGTTAGTATTTTTGTGATTTTTCTTTCCACAAAAATAAATTATTTATTACCTTGAACATTATAGATTATCGATATCAATACAAATTTTAAAAGTAAACAAGTAGGCACGCAAACAGACAGAGAATGGTCATGTTATAATATTGTCTCTGATTTTAAATGCAGTAACAACGTATTTTTCTAAATTTATTAACTGTTTAATGTTCATTAAACTGAAAAGTTCAATAAATTTTACTACACTTAGACCATAAATGTTTCTTTTAATAAAGTTCTCTAATTTCCTTAAATTTCGAACACACTAAGATTAAACGCAGTCTTGAATACACTGATGGCAAATTGTACACATACGACGTGACAAACTAAATGCTTTGGTAGCGTACAGTTTGAACAGCTAACGAATGAGAAGAAAGTCTTATTTTTTAAAGTACTCTCCGGTACACAGTAGAAATATACGTTGTCAAATAAAAAAGTAAACCAAAGCTGTTTATGATGTATTCATAGATACGACACTTGTTCCTCCCATCAATTAACAAATACATTTCCTGGTTTTTAATATTTGAAAGTAGTTGTTTAATAAGAGGCAAATCTATCTCAAATAATAGCTCTGATTGTTTAAACCACATATCCAGTGTTGGTATGTTCATCTCTAATTACCTTTGATCAATTCACAGATTTTGAACGTTTTCGATCAATATCGATACACATTTCTTTAACTTTCTATTTCTGGGCATATTACGTTTCCACAATTTTAGCAAACATCTAGTTTTACGTTTCCGCATTTAAGTGAAATCTATTTCGGGAAAAAATAGATATTACATTTCCGCATTTTACCTGTATTTCACATGTAAAAATAATATTGTTATAATGATATATAAGACTTTATTTTATTATAGTATTTTTTTTCTTGATTTGTATTTTATTGTGGATTCTTTGGTATAAAGCAAAGATATTGGACAGTTTTCTCGTTTATTTTGTTTTACCATGTTTATATTTGTGATTATTTTGGTGCCTTATATAGCTGACTATGTGGTATGGGCTTTGATTATTGTTGAAGGCCGAATGATGACATATAGCTGTAACATATTAAATTTCTGGTAATAGCGTTTAAAGAAGCGTTAAACAACCGGAACACTAACGAAGAACAAAAAAAAAAACACGCCCCAGGTTTACCTGCCAAACGGAAGAGGCATACATTAAAAGTAAAAATGCGGAAACGTAAACAACCTTTAACAAAATCAATGTAAAAAAAATGCGGAAGAGAGTACTACAAAATTGCGGAAACGTAAGAATTTTAATGCGAAAACGTAGTGCCAATTTGCGGAAACGTAAAACGCCGCTAGTGTCTATACTGGGTATTGATCTTTGTTTTAACCGTCTTGTGTATTGAACTTGTATATTTATTCGTAAGATCAATATGTGACACTCTAATAAAATAATCATTATCTATACGGAGCTTAATTACAGTTAATTGTAGACAGGATTTCAAACCAATATTTAGAAATTTGAATTTTTCTTTTAAAATCATTGGGAGTCTTCCTACTTTAAGGTATATCCACGGGGTCGATACTACTGCTGGTGTACGTTTTGTCCCCGAGGGTATTACCAACCTAGTAGTCAGCGCTTAGGTGTTGACATGAATATCAATTATGTGGTCATTTTATAAATTTCCTGTTAAAAAAGTATGATTTTTTCGAAATACTAAAGGTATTCTTATCCAAGACATAGATTTGGCAAAAGGTTTTGAAATTTTGGGTCCTAAATGCTCTTCAACTTTGTACTTGTTTGGTTTAATAACTATTTTCATCTGAGCGTCGCTAATGAGTCTTATGTAGACAAAACTAAGTTATCTTTTGCAAAAATGCAAGCGGACCTATTCGACATCATCACCTTTATAAAAATCCTTAGGCATCGCATGCGTTAGATATTACAATAGCTATGTACACATCAAATAGAGACAGAAGAGTTTGAGTAATCAATTAGGATTTTCTTGACTATTCCCTAATTAATATTCATCAGTGTAATAGATTTAGAGAAATATTTTTTTATTTTGATGGTTCCCAAACTTGTTTATTTGCCATATTTTGTTTTAAATATTTAAGATTAGAATACACTAATTTATACACGAATATAAACAATGGTTGAAATCAAAAATTAAAAAGAAAATATTGATAAAAAATAAAGCCATCATTCAGACCATCATAAATATAGCTGCAGAACCTTGATAGTAACCTAGGGTTTTTATGATGTCTTCTAATTTGTGCAAATATGCTGCACTTGTCAATTACGAGCTACTGTAATGTTTTAGCGGCTACGATAAACTCCGAACCATTCAACAATGCATAACACTAACTTCGAAAATATATGACATTAAGCCTACAATGCATGCAGAAGCGTCAATGAAGTTTAACTAAAGAGTGCACACATACATTTTTAGTATTTTTGCCGTGAAAAACTAAGGATTTTCTTATTCCAGGCATAAATTAACTTAGCCGTATTTGGCACAACTTTTGGGAATTTTAGATCCTTAATGCTCTTCAACTTTGTACTTGTTTGGCTTTATAACTATTTTGATATGAGCGTCACTAATGAGTATTATATAGACGAAACGCGCGTCTGGCGTACTAAATTATAATCCTGGTACCTTTGATAACTATTTACACCACTAGGTTGATGCCACTGCTGGTGGACGTTTCGTCCCCGAGGGTATCACCGGCCCTGTAGTCAACCCTTCGGTGTTGACATGAATATTAATAATGTGGTCATTTTATAAATTTCCTGTTTACAAAACTTTGAAATTTTCGAAAAACTAAGGATTTTCTTAGCCCAGGCATAGATTACCTAAGCCGTATTTGGCACAACTTTGGGGAATTTTGGATCCTCAATGCTCTTCAACATTGTACTTGTTTGGCTTTATAAATATTGTTATTCGAGCGTCACTGATGAGTCTTTTGTAGACGAAACGCGCGTCTGGCGTACTAAATTATAATCCTGGTACCTATGATAACTTTTTACGGACAGATTTACTTAATTATATGTTGGCATCTACAAATCGTTCTAGTTTACATGAACAACTTTTCTAAATTTAATTTAAAAATCGTGTCAAGAACCAAAGCTGGGAAAACATTAAAGTTTATGTTGCTGATTAAAAAATAACGTTCATGTAATACGACAGCACGAAATAAACAGAAAAGTCGCATTTACGATGTTTGATTACGTTTCTGCTGAACATTATCTTACTGACAGATTTGTAGCACAATGCTATATATATATATTAAATTGTGTTGCACATACTTAAAAAGGTTTGCCTGAATTTTCTTATCTGCTTCAGTTCAGCTGCAAACCCAAATTTAAATATGTTTTTTATTCAGAATTTGGCAGACAGTGAATACAACTGTTGCAGTACTACAAGGTAGAAATAAACAAACAGGTCGTTTTAATTTATAATGGATGTTAGTGTTTCTGCAATGCTTTTTCTTGATAAAGGAGATGCCACCAAGATCTTTCATCTTTAATCATTTTACTCATTAATGTAATCGATATAGTTATGCAATTTAAATTTTAAGAATGTTGTCTTATGAATTTTATAAATATAATGCTTTATTTACAAATTTCTTATTTCTTCTAAGAACGGTAATATGCGTCTTTTGAATTTCATTATTTCCTTTTTAACTACGTACAGATCTGATGATCGGTCAATAGTAATGAAGATATAAATTTTATTTTTAGCTCACCTGGCCCGAAGGGCCAAGTGAGCATTTCCAATCACTTTGCGTCCGTCGTCGTCCGTCGTGGTTGTTAACTTTTACAAAAATCTTCTCCTCTGAAACTACTGGGCCAAATTAATCCAAACTTGGCCACAATCATTATTAGGGTATTTAGTTTAAAAAATGTGTCCGATGACCAGGCCAACCAACCAAGATGGCCGCCAAGGCTAAAAATAGAACATAGGGGTAAATGCAGTTTTTGGCTTGTAACTCAAAAACCAAAGCATTTAGATCAAATCTGACACGAGGTAAAATGGTTTATCAGGTCAAGATCTATCTGCCCTGAAATTTTCAGATGAATTGGACAACCCATTGTTGGGTTGCTGCCCCTGAATTGGTAATTTTAAGGACATTTTACTGTTTTTGGTTATTATCTTGAATATTATTATAGATACAGATAAACTGCAAACAACAATAATGTTCAGCAAAGTAAGATTTACAAATAAGTCAACATGACAGAAATGGTCAGTTGACCCCTTTAGGAGTTATTGTCCTTTATAGTCAATTTTTAACCATTTTTCGTAAATCTTAGTAATCTTTTACAAAAATTGTGTATCTGGTCAAGATCTATCTGCCCTGAAATTTTCAGATGAATCAGACAATCCGTTGTTGGGTTGCTGCCCCTGAATTGGTAATTTTAAGGAAATTTTGCTGTTTTATGTTATTATCTTGAATATTATTATAGATAGAGATAAACTGTTACAGCAATAATGTTCAGCAAAGTAAGATGACCGAAATGGTCAATTGACCCCCTAAGGAGTTATTGTCCTTTATAGTCAATTTTTAACAATTTTCATAAAATTTGTAAATTTTTACTAACATTTTCCACTGAAACTACTGGGGCAAGTTCATTATAGATAGAGATAATTGTAAGCAGCAATAATGTTCAGTAAAGAAAGATGTACACACACATCACCATCACCAAAACACAATTTTTTTATGAATCCATCTGGTTCTTTTGTTTAATATTCACATAGACCAAGGTGAGCGACACAGGCTCTTTAGAGCCTCTAGTTTAGATTTGGCATCGATCAAATGTAGACTTTATTTAGAATATTAAGAATCCTCTTTTTTACGCATATATTACTCTTGTTACTTAGCGCATTTTATGCGAGTTTATTTTTTGATATTCCGAATGTGAATCACAGATAGATGTTTATCTGTAAATAAGAAACACAAATTCTTGATGTCAATTTTCGCTATAAATTCTTAACTCTTTTCCTTAAAAATATAAGTTATACAGACTGTCAACAGTGGAAACAAAAAATATTTTCGGCCTTTTAAAATGTTTTCCCAAGGAAATCTTTATCTTCCCGTTGTAGTGCTATCCAGTAGCTACATTAGCAGAGTCTCTAATCCCTAGCAATAAAAAAATTAAACAACTAACGAAACAGTGGGTCGGAAAGTGGGTACCCCGTTGTGTATGTTATAGATTAATTTTGTTCGTGTTTCAAACAAAATTTTGAGCCTTTGAGAAAGTTTACCCAAGACATCGTAAAACATGTATAAATACGAATCATATCTTGGGGAATAACAAAATTTTATATCTATTTTTATCTCTTTTTTCAAACAAAACAAAAAAGTAAAATTGTCACTCAAGTAGTTTTTTCGAACGCAATTAAAGAATGACGAGTTGCTGGATAGCTTTTCGCAAATGAAATGCAGGATGAGAATTGCTGGATAGCTTGACACTAGTCACTAGATTACCGGTTTAAAATCTCCCGCTTTTAAATTTTATCGATATCCGAGTCTACGTATCTATCACTATGAACACGGTACACAACACAAACGAGGCGTGTCTGGACAAAGGAAACACATAACAGGTAAACAAGTCTTGCACGTATACTGTATTGTTTTATTACTGTTTAGATCTATATATAACGGGTGATAATCGTATATGTTATATTGATAAATACTTTGAATTTAAAACTTGAGATAGTGTAAATTTAGGTGATTTAATCAACTTCCTTGTTCGACAAATCTTGTTTAAACAATAAGTCACACTAATGTCTTTATCCCAAGTTCACTATACATTGAAAGTATTTATAAAAGTATTTATAAAATTAAAAACAAAACTGAGAGTGGAAATGGGGAATGTGTCAAAGAGACAATAACCCGTCCATAGAACAGAAAACACCTGAGGGCAACCAATTGGTCTTCAATGCAGCGAAAAACTCCCGCACCCGGCGGCGACCTTCAGATGGCCTCTAAGCAAAGATGTATACTATTTCAGTGATAATGGACGTAATTCTAAACTCCAAATTATACACTAAAATAAGAAATCATACAAGACTAAGAAAGGGCAATACATGTAGGCTACAAACTTGGGACAAGCGCATAAATGCGGCGGGCTTAAACATTTGAATATATATTTCACCAATATTTGATCTCAAAAGTCGTGTGCATTCGCCCCTTATAACTGTCCTGGTGGTGATGAGAAAACTGTCCTGGTACTGTGTATCTTTGTCATAATTATGTACACCCAAGTCCTGGTACTATGCATCTTAGTCTTGATTCTTTACACCCAAGTCCTGGTAATATCATGTTCTTTTTATCATAATCTCTTCATTTAACAAAAAATATCCCGATAAGAAGTGAAATAACAAAAATATCGAACTTCAAGAAAATTTCAAAACTAAGCTCAAACATATTGAACGAATAGAAAACATCAGTCACATTCCTGACAGGGTTCGGCATTTCCTTATCTTAAAATGGTGGATTAAATAAAGTTAAAAAGGATCAAATGCATACACATTTCAATTAACAAAAACATCGTCATGAAATTAAAATAAAAAGGAAAACATTAAAGTTTTGAATACACTACGCAACAAGTGACCTCACGCACGGCCTGTCCTCAAGTCCTTAGATTGTTTAATAAAGGAGCATATATTGTTCTGTTGTTTGCTTGTCACGTAACGGTACCCAAATTGTACTGAGTACCCAAATTGCCTCTATTTAGCAAACATAGCAGCGTAAATCTTATAAGATTTCCTAGAGACTAAACAATTTGTATTTCTATGTTTTGATACTATGCACGTCTTTCAACATAGGTAAACATATTTAGATATACACACGACGTTTAAAGTATTATCAACAGACGAAGTGTTTACTGAATAAGCAAAATGTAAGGAAAAGTAGCCATGCGACGTCATCAAAACGTCATCTTTTTAAAATTAGCAAAATCAATATGTTACAAGTATCCATTTCTTAAAAAATATGAAGAGTAAGCATGGACTAATATACAATTGTTAAAAATATTTGAAGAAATCAAACAATAGCTTTGTTATTCGACCTTTGACTATGCGAATTTAAGCATGGATGCAATTTGGGTACTCCTCATTACATAATCATTGATGGTTTGAGGGTCAGTTCAGATCAATTTTTCTATGATTCTATATGGATTCAAAATTAAATATGTGAACCCATATCGTACATAATGATACATCTACAAAATTAATCACTGAATGAAAACTTTTGTCTGAAGCATAAATAAACGTAGGTTAAAAAAACTGTCAAAATAGGTGCAATTTGGGTACCCTCACGTTAGATTGGATTTAGTATGTGTTTTATTTTTTATTGACACAAATCTTTGCTTTTGATTTTTTATTCATTAAAAAAGACATGTCTTCAATCAATATGATTTTCACGGAATTAAAAAGAAAAAGGATTCATCATCAACAATTTTGCACGTGTTATAAATTCTTTGTGGGTGTGCAATTTTTATAATTTCTATAGCAGAGGAATTATAACTTATGTATTGCCCCTGAAAGAACAACTTTTATAAAATCTCTCAGTTATTGGTTATTTTCTTGAAAACAATAACAAATTGACAGAAGTTTTATAAACAGCAAAATTTTTCAGCAAAGTAAGATATACCAATAAGACCTCATAAATTGATCCCGTATAGCAGTTATCGCCCTTAGAAACTTTTTTTTTTTTTTTTAATTTTTTTTCTCTCCTACAACTATGATAGACAGCTACTTTGATTACAAACCTGTTTCACAAAGTAAGACCTACAAATAAGTCATCAAGTTCGAAATGTTTAATTAAACACGTGTATGAAAAAAGTTTAGCAGGAACTTTGTTAGACATAGGGTAATTTCAAACACCAAAAATGTTCAGCAAATTGAGACCGAAATCGTCATTGTATCTCTTATAGGAATTGTTGTCCTTGAAAGATAATTTTATGATTTGTTTTAGTTATTTGCTAGAGAGAAACTGCAAATAGCAAAAATGTTCACCAAAGTAAGACCCACAAAAAATTCAGCATAAACCAAATCGTTAATTAGTCCCTAATAGGAGTTATTGCCTTTGAAAAAATATTTTTACCATTTTTCTACTGGTTTTTTTTTACACAAACCTTGATAGTCGGAATCTTAAAAGGCAAAATTTATCAGCTTTAAGTAAGTCCTAAAAATAAGACAAATAACCAAACGCCTTATATTGAATAGTTATTGTCCGTAAAAGATTATTTTAACCTGTTTGCTCTTAGTTTTTGCACAAGTTATGGTGGAAAGACAGGAACTTAAAATAACTAGTTTAAACACGCATTTATATACATCATACAGCAAAATAAAGATCTTTAAAATTCCAGGTGTGCGATCACTCGAATTTCTACAGGCTCTGGCTTTGTTTCATAGATTCATCTTTTGAGTTGCCTATATTAATGTCGGACCTTAAATGATCTACATATGAGTATCAGGATTATTTACATTTTTGTATCTTGATTACACTACAAACTGCTCAAAGTCTGAATTGACCAGTTTTTGTGCTCGACCAGTAAAATCGAGCACACATTTTACTCGATTAGTCTCGACATTGTCTCGACTGTACTTAACTGTACTTAAGTGTACTCGACTAGGTCTCGACTTTACTTAATTAGTTTGATTCAGTACTTGATAATCTTTGTTTAGTCTGAAATGGTCTTGACCAAGGTTCGACCTGTCTCAACCTGTCTTGACTAGTCTCGACCTGTCTCGACTAATCTCCACTCAGTCTCAACCAGTCTCGACCTGTCTCGACCTGTCTCGACTAATTTTGACCTTCAAATTTAGTTTTGACTGGTGCAAATCAGCCCATCTAACTAAATTAATTATTGATCTTACAAAATTCAAGCTTATAAGTTGTTTGATTTATTGCTGTGAAATGAATGCCATGTCATTCAGTTATTTGTTCTATTGCTGTAAAATTTAAGAATTAAAGTAATCTTGGTAAAAAAAGCTAGGATTTGCAATTCGGACAAAATAGAGATAGTACACTTTGATTTTTTTAATATCTTTTTCAAATCAACTTGGATTTTCATCAAACTATACAGCTATCTTAGATATATATTAAGCTTACTGAATCCCAGGTCAGAAATACACCAAACTTAACAACCTATGATTCAGTAAGATCAATATATTGCAAAGATAGTTGTAGAGTTTGATGAAAATCTAAGATGATTTGAAAAAGTTATGAAAAAATTAAAGTGTACTATCTCTATTTTGTCAAAACTGCAAATCCTAGCTTTTTTACCGAGATTAAATTAATTCTTAAAGGAGTAGGTCCGGTAAGGGCCGATTTTGGCCTCAAATTTCAAGTTCATCTGACGAATGATTGTAGACCCTTTTTAAACACTTAAGTGTCTATTTCAGTTGATTCAATAAGTTTATGTGAAAGATTTTAACTAATTTACTCATTAAAAACGCTCCGATTCTAGCTTAAATATGAAAAATACATCAAATATGCCCAAAAATGTCACTTTTCTGTTGTTTTTTGTCAAAAATGAAAGTGGCCGCATCCGTGTTCATCCACAACCTTTATATATGTTATGTATTATCATAATATACAACTTACATTTCAATATTAAGAATGAACACGAATGCAGCCACTTTCAATTAAGACGGAAACCGTCTAAAATTTAACTAAAATGCTAAAATTGTGAAGATTTCAGTAATTTAGCATGACTTAATGATGCTGGCACCCGAAATATGTGCATTGTATTGTCAAAAACAGCCCATATTTATGTAGCAGAAGCATTTTACCTTCCAATGAATAACTAAAAGTTTACATCTTAACAATTTTGTAAAACTGCTATATTTTGGGGCCAAAAAGGGGGCTTACTGAACCTACTCCTTTGACAGCAATACACCTAACTTCATAACCACCTGGGATTCAGTAAGATTAATACATCAATGAGGTAGCTATATAGTTTGAAGAAAATCCAAGTTGATTTGAAAAAGTTATTAAAAAACTTAAAGTGTACTATCTCTATTTTGTTCGAACTGCAAATTCTAGCTTTTTTGACCTAAATTGATTTAATTCTTAGATTTGACAGCAATACAACAAACAACAAAATGACCTGGGATTCAGTAAGCTTAATATAAATCTAAGATAGCTGCATAGTTTGATGAAAATCCAAGTTGATTTGAAAAAGTTATTAAAAAACTTAAAGTGTACTATCTCTATTTTGTTCGAACTGCAAATTCTAGCTTTTTTTACCTAGATTAATTTAATTCTTAAATTTGACAGAAATACAACAAAAAACAAAATAACATGGGATTAAGTAAGCTTATTATATATCTAAAATAGATGCATAGTTTGATGAAAATCCAAGTTGATTTGAAAAAGTTATTTAAACAATTAAAGTGTACTATCTCTCCAGTACAGCCTGTGACATCCTCTTAATTATGTCCACCCTCTTGCATGGTCAACATCCAATGGTGGCCATTTATTGGGATATTCAATATTGAGATGTTGGCCATTTATTGGGGTCATAAAACATAGGTTGATGTTTTATCTAATTATGTTACCTGTTGAAATCAATCAAGGTTGAAGTTTTCAGCTTGTATGTTTCATTGAAATTTACCTGTACAGGTTACTCAGGTTTCTTTATAAAAATGACATTTCAACTTTTTCTAAAACTGTAGGATAAAATATTGTTTTATTCTTTATTAATTTATATTATTTATTGATTTATCTGTCTTTGAATTTATTCAAATTTATTTTTTTATTTTTTTTATTTGTTTTTATATTCATTTTTGTATGTTTTTGTTTCTTATTCTTTTAATTGCATCTTGGTAAGAATTTTGAATAGCAAAAAACCAAAAATAGTCAAAGATAAAGTTATTGACTAGCATTTGAAAGACAACAGATTTTGAATAATTATTTTTTAAGTAAAAAAATAATAAATGTACATGATGTTCTTTATTCAATTGTTTGTTTGCATTATTTAATGAATTATTATTAATAATAACTAATAATCAAGCAAATGATATTTTTAAAGAAACCATGAGGCAAGTAATTTTTAACAAGCCGGTTTCTTAACAAAATAAACTGATCAGTATCAATCCTTTTACAATAAATTTTGATAGCATCTATAATCATTCAGGAGAATTACAAATATCATTATACGGTTTAGGAAAAATCCATTTTGTCTATCTTTATTTTTTTTCAAATCTGAAAACAGGAGTTGTGCATGAACAATTATTGTTAAACATGTTAAAGAGACTTATTTTCCAAATGCCAACCTAGTTATCATTAAATTTTGATAAAAACTCATTAAAAATGCTAAGCATAATAAAAATTGTTCCTATCTCTGAATAAAGTGAATCTTTTGAAAAAAAGATCGTCTTGCTTTTTTAAACAACTATCAACTAATTAAATATGTTATCTTCGGTTTGGTTAATTTTTGTCAGTTAAAGGCTAAAATTTGACAAAAGTACACTTACATAGATGGTGTCACTTTTATGGTCTATTAATTAAATCATTATTTTGTGTGAACATCATATTGTTGAAAGTGCTGGACTGGGATGATACATGTACATACTCTTGGTATACATTTGCAAAGAATATTTCCCTCAACCCAGGCCTTTGAGATAAAGTTAGTAAAAGCAGGGACTTGAATGAATTAATTATAGTATAACTAATCGCCGTATTTGAATATCAAAAATAAGACAACGCGTGACCGACCGACGCATGAATTAAACGAGTGCGCAGCACGAGTTTAAACTATAACGGCGTTCGGTCACAAGTTGTCTTATTTTTGATATTCAAATACGGCGATTAGTTATTCTTTTTATTGCATTGGCAAATGGCTTTTTTTTATGAAATTAATGTAGAAAATGTAAGGAACTATATCTTTTTCCTACGCATTGACAATTTGTTTTGATCCGACGTTATCGACGTCTTGACAACGCCTATTGTTGTATGACGTCAGAGAGTGAAATAACCACGTTTATTTCACATGTGAAATTATCGGTTTTTATCTAACTGGGAAATCAATGTAATTCATTGCAACTAATGTAATAAACCTTTTTAAAGACCTTAATGAAAAATTGATTTAAAGAAAAATATAAGAATATTTTTGAAAATAGATTTAAAAATAAAACTTTGATAAAAACTGTATATACTCAAATGAGTCACTAAAGTAGAGAGTTAGTGGTCATAATTTAGAAATAGAAAATAGTGGACAATATATAATTCCCAGAAAGGATAGAATATGTAAACTGTGCAACTTGCTTGACAATGAAGAACATTTCTTCCTTAATGGTAAAATTAACAAAATAACTTGAGATAATCTTTTTGAAAATTGTTTACCTTCTCATAATAAAGTCTCTTAAGAACAAAAAATGAAAGAAATGTTAAACCTCAATATATGAACATGTTTAAAATATTGGCTCCTTTATAAAATAGTCGTAAATTAGAACTGAGGGCAGAAACCTAAAAAAAACTATTCCATGTGTTTATTTATTTTAGAATTGTTATTTCGTTGCATTATAATGGTGTTTTTTTTGTCACAAACTAAATACCATATGTTTATATGACAATAAAAATATTATGAAATTTTGTTGTAATGAATATTTCAAATATATTTATTCAATAGAAAAATAATGAATTGCCTTAATTTTATTTAGAATAAGTCCTAAAAATATTTTTGAACATTTGTTAAACAGTGTTGAATGCAGATCAGTCTATCTACAATGATCTAATTATAAACCATTTTGAATTCAGAAAACTAATTTGAGCAACAGGGGGTATAATGATGGACATAAAGGGCCACCATGGTGGACATAATGTTCAGGGCCACCATGAATAAGATAATGTAACAGGTAGTACTGTATTTTGTTCGAATTGCAAATCCTAGCTTTTTTTACCAAGATTATTTTAATTCTTAAATTTTACAGCAATACAACAAATAAATATTGACATGGGATTCAGTAAGCTTAATATATATCTAAGAAAGCAGCATAGTTTGATGAAAATCCAAGTTGATTTGAAAAAGTTATTAAAAAATTTAAAGTGTACTATCTCTATTTTGTTCGAACTGCAAATTCTAGCTTTTTTGACCTAGATTAACTAAATTCCTGAATTTGACAACTATACAACAAAAACAAAATGACCTGGGATTCAGTAAGCTTAATATATATTTAAGATAGCTGCATAGTTTGATGAAAATCCAAGTTGATTTGAAAAAGTTATTAAAAAAATCAAAGTACTATTTCTATTTTGTCCGAATTGCAAATCCTAGCTTTTTTTTACCAAGATTACTTTAATTCTTAAATTTTACAGCAATACAGCAAAAAACTGAATGACATGGGATTCAGTTAGCTTAATTTATATCTAAGATAGCTGCATAGAGTGATGAAAATCCAAGTTGATTTGAAACAGTTATAAAAAAAATTAAAGATGCCTATCTGAATTTATATAATAATTTTTATTTTTACCTATTGTAAAATTAAATTCTTTCATTTCACAGCAATAAATCAAACAACTTATAAGCTTGAATTTTGTAAGATCAATATTTAATTTAGTTAGATGGGCTGATTTACACCAGTCAACACTAAATTTGAAGGTCAAGATTAGTTGAGACTGGTTGAGACTGAGTCGAGATTAGTCGAGACAGGTCGAGACTAGTCAAGACAGGTTGAGACAGGTCGAGCCCTGGTCAAGACCATTTCAGACTAAATAAAGATCATCAAGTACTGAATCAAACTAATTAAGTAAAGTCGAGACCTAGTCGAGTACACTTAAGTACAGTCGAGACAATGTCGAGAAAAGTCGAGTAAAATGTGTGCTTAATTTTACTGGTCGAGCACAAAAACTGGTCAATTCAGACTCTGAGCAGTTTGTAGTGTTATGAAATGACTTTGAAAGCGAACAATATTTTTTAAAGTAAATCAGGGGGAGTTTTCACTTAATAGATAGTCTTGTTTTGTTTTAGATATGTACTACGTTTCAATATGTCCTTTTTCCCCGGGACCGATTTTATTGGTGTTACATATTTCAAAGTCTATCCAAATTATGTTTTCAAAGTTTTCCGTTCAAGCCGGGGCTAGAGACCGTCTTAAAGACTTCCGCTTAAGTCAGTTCTAAAGGCTGTCTTAAACTTGCAGTGAGATGAACATTTGTTTGCTCCTTCATGAAGGTCGTATTGTGACTTGTAGAGGAACTGCAATAAAAGCTCTGTTCCTTTTATTTTTGTGTTTTTGCTGTGCATGGACTGATATTGTATCATGGGTGGATAATCCATTTCCTTTGTTTTTTCTATTAATGAAACAGAAATATTCCTTATTTCGATTAGGAGGCAATGTTCCTAACGCATTTATGTATTCCAAGTGTTTAGTAAAAACATGTTGTGGATATTGTTGAAAGTTTGAACATTGAATGTTGAAAACGAATGGTGACTGGTGAAAACGAATGTTGAAAGATTGATTCTAAAAACACAAAATTTGATATTGGATTAAATAATTTGAATAATTAATTAAATCACAAAGTTTTCTTTATATAAATAATTAGTCCTACTAATAAATTGCAAATCTGTCTTTAAATTTACAGTTTGGGGCAAATAACTAGACTGATTGTGCACTGCGATAGAACAATCCAAGATGGCGGTATACCTTGAATCTACCTGAATATTAGTATAATTATTAGCTTCGTTCAACAATTTCCAAATTATATTTCTTGTGTTTTTAGGTTTTCCCCTTTTAGCATACTTGTTGAATTTTACAAATGTTATACAGTTATTTTTTCTTGATAATATCAAATCGCATACATAAAGTGGCACATACTGTTTGTACTGTTGCTACAGAAAATTTATATAATTGATTTAAAAAGGAAAAACCAGATTGAAACGATTATGAAGTCAATTATGAGTCATAATGATAAGAAGTTTAAACATATTTATTAATCCTCTTAGGTACTTCCAAATGGCCTCAGGAACACATGAACCCTGTGGTCCGTGTAGGTATGATGACGTCATAAAGGACGCGAAAAGATGGTGTACGACTTGTGACGAAGGATTATGTGAAGATTGCGAAAACGCTCACAGGAAAAGCAAAATATCAAGAACCCATCAAGCGATTTCAATAGAAGATTATCGCATGATTCAAAATGTTTCGATCTCACAGGTCTGTGAGCAGCACGGGGAAAACCTAGAGTGGTTCTGTAAAACTCACGATGAAGTCCTCTGTATGGTTTGTGTCCCGTTGAAACACAAGGCATGTTCTGGCGTTATAGCAATAAGGGTTGCCGCAACAAATGCAAGAGAATCAACTGCATTATCTGACCTGGAAGAAGCGATTGATGGGACTATGCGCAATTTGAAACAATGCATTATGAATCGCGAATCCGCTTCAAAGGACATTGACAAACAAGAATTGGCGATCAAAACTACGATACTTGAAACGAGAACAAAAATAAACTGCCACCTAGACAAGATGCAGGAAAAATTGCTACGCGACCTTAGATCAACATCTCATACTTGTAAATCAAAATATTCGAAATTGTTTCGGATACTAGAATCCAAAAAAGAAATGCTTACCAAACTTAAGGAACAAACACAACACATGAAACAATTTTCTTCAGACATACAAGTGTTTCTGGGAACGCGTCAGGTTAATCAGCAGATTATAAGCGAGGTAAGATATATCAAGACTGTAATTGGTGCTACCAAGGATTATGAATTAAAAGTAGCTATTCATAGCTTAATCGAAAAATTAGCAAACGAAGTTGAGGACTTTGGGGAAATAAATGTATCGGAATGCGTCCGCAAATTAGCCTTCAGAGATCCAAAAATAGATCAAGCTCAAATCGAGATCAATGTTCCAAAATCAAGAAATATATCTGACGTAAAACTTCAACTAATCAAAACTTTTGAAATTCAGAGGAACTCTGAAATAACTATTGTTGGTTGTGCAACGTTGCCTAATGGCCATTTATTGATAGCTAATTCCAAGGAAAATCGGTTGATAGAGTACAGCGATACAGGTGAACATATCCGTGACATTCCAGTCTCTGATAGGCCGTTTGATATCACAGTGATAGACACCAATCGTGTTTGTGTGACATATTCGGACATAAAATTCGTAGAAATATTGAATGGCAGTACGTTTAACGTTGAACAGAAAATCAGTTTACAAACTCTTTGTCATGGAATATCAATTGAGGATGGGAGACTTTACGTTATAAGTGGACACTTTACAATACAAGTCCTGGATCTATCAGGAAGAAATCTGGATTTCTTGAAAATGCCATCGAATAGTGTACTTCACATCACAACTGGCAGAGACAGGATATTTTACACGGATTACGACAAGAACATTCTACATTGTTGTAGTTTGAAAGGTTACGAGTTATGGCATTTACAAAAAAAGTCCATTACCCGTCCCCACGGTGTAGCAGTAGACACTTACAATAATGTTTACGTTGTAGGTTTTCTCTCACACAATCTAACAATAATACAACAGGATGGGAAAGACAGTAAGACATTACTGACAAAATCTGATGGACTTGATAATCCGACAGCTGTGTACTATGACAAAGAGAAAAGAACATTACTTATATGTAACTATAAAGGAAAGGTTGCGTTGTACAAAGTAATTTAAAAATTTTCATTCGCTTTGATTCCGGCGTGCTAGAAATTCAGATCTGCATACCACAATAATGTTTAATACGATAGATAAGTTCAACATTTTGTTTATATTTGAAGGATTTTTGCAATTGTTCCTATTCTTCCTTAGTCATTAGCCTCACCAAAGAAGACACCAAGTGTTTTCCAATTAATATATACAAACTGAAATAAAGTTCCTATTATTCATATATGTAAATATGAACAAATGAACTGTAAAAAAAGTTGGGTTATATCTTTAGATTCGGTTGAAAAAGGGTAGATCTCATTAATGTCCACAAAATAATCGTATGATTCATATACTAGTCTACATCGTTATGAATTGAATTTCATAGATTCTGCGTATTTAAATGTTATCTCTTCTTAGATAGTTATATTATTAAAGATTTTATAAGATTTTTCGGTTGGTTCCGTATATGTCATTAAGACACAACACAACGACACAATAGTGGGATTCCAAAAAGTTCCAATCATGATTTTACAAATCTCTATATTGTCCGGAGTCTAGTAAAAAATTAACAGTATCGAGCAAGGACTCTTATCGATTTGCAATCAATACTAAATTTCCTAAATAACAAAATCACAAAACAAACATTGCATTATAAATAATACACCAATTCTCAGCACCAACATTTTTCATATAGAACAATCTCGTTCATAACGATATTTTTTTTCTGTGATCATTTAATCAGCTTTTAAATATTAATTAACGCCATTGGAAGATATTGGTTTAGATTCTGTTTCTATGATCGCCTCATCAAAAGCAATTACCACTGATAGTGAGATAAGAAAGACCAGACTCATTGTGTATTTATAAAATATTTGTGTTTTTCGTATATCCTATAATATTGTAACGTTTTCGCTCTGTGTTGCTATAGCGTTTTCGTTACCCTGAAGTGAAACTCTGACCCACTGACAAAACTAGACAATTCGCCAGACAAACTAATACTCGGCAATAAATACTGTTTCAAATGACTGCTCCCTTGGGTTAACTCAACCCTGTAATCCAATAAGTGTATTTAAAGATGCGTTGATTCAGAAGACAGAAATAAATAATTCGTTTAAAGTTAATGATTTAATGAAGTGTTACTATGATCAGTTATATTTATATGTAATTCAGACAATTTCAATATTGTATCTCTTTTTACATCAGATCAACACAATAAATAACACTTAAATAGTATGCAAGCTAGTGAGTACTCTGGTCAAGTTCTATATACACATGTATTAAATAAACAATCTTATTAACAAGTAATTATAGAAATCTCTATAATTATATAAGTTATGTCGACTTCTCAAATGTATAAATTGCGACTCCGGGTTTTACTGTACTTTTTGTGAATATTTGACTTCGTAATATATATGTAAAGAATCGTTAATAATTGCAGTTTCTATACTATTGGTATATCGAGTAAATAATACAAGAATAACTTTAACTGTTACTTTCTCTGAAGAAAAACTATATTGACGTCTTATTGAATAGCGACTTTAAGACTCGAGACTGCGTCGGTGAGTCTCTGTATAAAACTTTTCTGTACTTTTCAGTATAAAACTTTTTGTACGTGTACTGATCTCTAATCTTTAGAGTCTCTTATAATATAAAATTATAAATCTATGTTTTACATAAAGTAAAACTCTGACAAAATATTTCCTAACCTTTTAAAAGTGCAAGACTCAAGTTGTAAGTTACAGTGAAAAAGGATTTATTATTAGGCTTGTGATTGTAAGCAACCTTTTGCCACGGTAGTCCGATCACGACTAACGCGCTCACTGGTAGTGCAATATATATACAACAAAAAAGACTTAAAAGACTTCATATTGACGTAAAAAGCGACTCGAAAGACTCTATTTCAACGTAATATTGCCGTTCACGACAGTGCACTTTGACGGTTTACGGTAAAGCGACTCAAGTAAACATGGCGGACATTACAAGGAAAAAGAGAGACTCTGAGTCTCTAGAAACTTGACCAGGTTAACTAATTCACTCAATATAAATATATATATAGAGATTAAAACAACATAATACAATCATCAACAAATATATAAAGGTAGGTCCAGTATAAGGAAATTCTGCATTTACACTGTACAAAAATAAATAGAAAGGCGACTCAGTTTCAGGGAGGACTTGACGTTATTTTTATCTTTTCTCAAGTTACTGTTCATAATAAATATCCAAGATAACTTATTCTAATAAAAAGAAACATATTTAAAAATTTATAAGTATCCAATACGGTTAAACAGAGATTTAATCTGATAAAAAGTGAAAAGGGGGAGGGGACTCAAACTGTTGAACAACGAGGCCGAAATCCGTTACATTGCCCCCTTCTTTAAAAAATTGTCCGACCTCGGACAAGTTGATTTACTAAAATATTTTTTTAGCATTAATAAATATAATACCTTAATAATACACATTTCTTCAAAATTGATTCAATAAATACAATAAATAAATGCACTTTATATACAACTTTGTATATTCTCAACACACAACACTCTAAACTGGAATGAAACATCTAAGTTTCATTAATATGTTCGTAATAACCAATCCCTTCCCAAACTATCAAAAACACTTTACCCAACCCAAAAATTTTCCTAATTACTCTACCTTAAATATAAATTTTTACATAATAACTAATTTCTAAAAGCCTATAATTGTCCAAATTTAAAACTGTTCTAATGATAAAAGTCAAAATCCATGTATTCTTCCTCTATGTCCAGCTCTAGTTCTTCTTCTGTGTCTTTTTCCATTACCACTCTACAATCTTCTGTTTGGACCTCACTCTCTTTCTTAATAACTCTCATTGTCTGGGTGGCTGTTGTTGTAAGCACAACACGCTTATCATCTGTTTGCGTACTGGTTTGTTGAACTTGACGCTCTTCTGTCTGTGTGTCTTCTGACTTCAAAATCTGGAAAGATGGATCTGGTACCCATGTCGCAGACAGTTTGTAAACTGTCCCATCTGGCAGAATACACATTTCCTCTTTCTTAACACATCCATATCCTACTGGCAATACACTGCCCGTATATTTTCCTGTCTTCATTGCCTTCTCGGCCACTAGCATGCACTTAAAAGCTTCATAGGAACACTGGAAGCGGGAGGGTGGAGCCTGAAATCTGTCTTCAGGACAGACTTCATCCCCAATAGCTGGCAAAGCCAAATGCCTACTATCCCTCAAAGTAGTAGTAACTGTGGATGGTTCTGGTGTTGGTTTCTCAGGTACCATACTAGTTTCTTCTCTGGGCTCTTCCACAGCCTGTCTTGTAGGAGAGTCAAAAAGATCTACTAAGTTCTTCTTGACAGGTGACACGGAGCTGTAATCCTCAATTCCCAAGGAAATGCTACAAGGGGATATTTCGGACAATGGAGAAATAGGTTTAATAGACCTTGTCAATATAGGTGTTGTTGGTGGTGTTACTTCTCTTGGTCTAGTGACTGTGCAACTTTGTCTTGTATTAAAATTAGAGGTTGGCACTGGATTTCTTGTCGGAGTTTCTGGGATTACAAGTTCTCTGTTGTTGGTTCTTGGATTCAGGATATGTCTATGGACATTATTTTCATGCTCAATCAGGCGGAACCTCTTACTTGTTGGTACCAAGTAAGAGCAAAATCTGCACTGAAGCATCTTCTTAGGATGTTTGTCCCTTACATGTCTTGTTAATTGGCTTCTTAGGTTGTACTGAGCACCACAGTGATAACAGAAGAAAACCATCTGAAGTATAAAAATACTGTTCTGAGAATATATTCAATTTAAACATACAGCACAGTTGACCAGTACCCATAATTTTGCTTGCATACTTTGGTAAGTATTTATACTTAAATTTCTGTTTTTCATTTTATTAAAAAAAATGAAACACATTACTTTTTATTAACACACAGCAATAAACCTCGCTATGATTAATATATATGAACACACAAAATGCATTCTTCATTTATTCAAACACATTTACTAACTTTCAAATTTCAAATACGAATTTGAAACACATTTTATTTATTTTTCAGATACCAGCGGCAATCACAGTGTTAACAGTATTGTCAGTTCTTTGATTTTCTTGTTCGTTGACCCAGTTTTGAACATCACCAAAGAATGGTTTTAACCTATCATGATGCACAATTTGCATTTTAGACGTTGCTGTCATTTTAATCTTATATATTAAATCCGATATAACTTCTACAACAAAGTATGGCCCATCCCAATTCCTTTGTAACTTTGGACTCAGTTTTGGCTTTCGATTAAAAGTATAAAGCCATACTACATCGCCTGTCTTGTATGTGTTCTCATGTGTCTTAACATCATACTGACGTTTTTGTTTGTCACTATTTTTAGAAATATTTTGTCGTGCTTTAGCAGACACTTTCCATATGCCTTCCTGCATATTTTTAACATAATCATTGTGTGATACTGTTTCGTCGGGATATTCAATTTCCTGGGGATGGGGACCATATATTAAGTCAACTGGCAATTGTATTTCTCTGCCTAGCATAAGCATACTAGGACTAAACTTAATCGTTTCATGTTCTGATGAGTTGTGAGCCATTAAAGCCCAGGGAAGTTGCTCATCCCAATCTCTTTGATTTTTGCTAATATATTTACTAATTGTATTTTCAAGAGTTCTATTGTAACGCTCCACAAGACCATTGCTCTGTGGCCTAAATGACGTAGTCCTTGTTTTGTCAATTTTTAACTTAGCACAAAGTTCCTTAAATAACCCAGACTCAAATTGTCTCCCTTGATCTGAGTGCATTTGACAAGGTATTCCAAATCTACAGAAGAAATGGTTAACTAAATTATCAACTATGGTAGTAGTTTCCATATCTGGCATGGGAAAGCCTTCTACCCATTTAGTAAAATAATCTGTTACAATCAAAGCGTATTTGTTATTTTTATATGAAATCGGTAAGGGTCCTATTATATCCAAGGCAACTCTTTCCATTGGAGCACCCACATTATATTGTTTCATTTTGCTTTTAGCTTTTCTGGGAGGCTGTTTGCGTGAATTGCAAACAATACAGTTTTGCACCCATTTGGTTATTTCATCTTTATGATTAACCCAATAAAATCTATTCTGTGCTCTGGCTACAGTTTTGTGAATGCCAAAATGACCAACTTGTATGTCATCATGTAACATTTTCATTATATTTTCTTTCCAGATTTCAGGGACTATGAATTGTAAATTACTTTCTTCAGTGGTAGTGTTTATCCACTTTCGATACAACACATTGTTTATTAGTACAATGCGATCCCATGAGACCAGTATTTCTTAAGTTTTACATCGTGTAAAGCCACATCGGCCCATTCAGGTCTGTTATTATAATCAGACTTCAGACGGAATAAATTGAACAACACATTGTCGTTCTTTTGAGCTTCAAACATTTCTTCATTTGTTTTATGCTCATACCACATAGCTGAGTCTGTTTTATTTGAACAAGAGGCCTCTTGAGAGTCCTGCACTTTAGCCATTCTTAAAAAGTCAACCGTTTCAAAAGTTTCATCGTAATTATCAATTTCTTTTTGATCCTGTTTTGAACAATGACTACATGGAAAACATTGTCTGCGAGACAAACCGTCTGCATTACCATGTTGTTTACCAGGGCGGTGACGAATTTCAAAATTATATGTGTTTAAAGTCTCAAGCCATCTGGCCATTTGACCTTCAGGATTTTTGAACCTGAGAAGCCAAGTTAAAGCTCTATGATCTGTTCGTACTTTAAAATATGTACCATAGAGATAGTGATGAAAATGTTTAATGCTTAATATTACAGCCAAAAGTTCTCGTCTTGTTACACAGTATTGTCTTTGCGCTTTACTAAGGGATTTACTGTAATATGCTACTACAACCTCTTTGCCTTCATGAATTTGAGAAAGGACTGCACCAATTCCAAAACCACTAGCATCCGTATCTAGTATGAATTGTTTTGTCATATCAGGGTAGCCTAACATTGGTGCAGACATTAAAGTCATTTGGAGTTTCTCAAAAGCTTCATTACATTCATTGGTCCAATCAAAAGTACAATTTTTCTCTGTTAATTTATGAAGTGGTCTTGCAATTTCAGCAAAACTTTTAATAAATTTGCGGTAATACGAACATGTTCCTAGAAAACTTCGAACATCTGTCATTGATTTTGGCAATGGCCATGTTTTTACACAAGCAATTTTATCAGGGTCTGTTGCTATACCCTCACTTGAGACAATATGTCCTATGAAAGAAACTTGTTTCTGAAACAAACTACATTTTTTAGGTGAGACTTTTAGTCCTTGTAGTGCTATTCTATCTAATACATCACTTAGTCTTGATAAATGAGATTCAAATGAATCTGAAAACACTATTATATCATCAATATAAATCAGACATGTCTGCCAATTAAGGCCAGCCAAAGTATACTCCATTAGGCGTTGAAAAGTGGCAACCCCATTACACAGACCCATAGGCATTACGTTAAAATGAAATAGCCCTTTTGAGCTGGTAAAAGCTGTTTTCTTCTTATCATTTTCGTCCATCTCAACTTGCCAATTTCCACTTGAAAGATCAAGTACACTCAGCCATTTAGAACCTCTCAGAGCATCCAGAGAGTCGTCTATGCGGCATAAAGGGTACGAGTCCTTAATTGTAAGGCTATTTATGGGTCTAAAATCTATACAAATTCTCGTGGAGCCATCTTTCTTAGTCACAGGCACTATACAAGATGCCCAGGGACTTTTTGAAGGCTCAATTATTTTACCGTCCAAAAGACGTTGAATTTCTTTATCGACTTCATCCCTTTTTGTTAGAGGTAAACGCCTAGGAGGTTGCTTAACTGGTTTGGCATTACCATTGTCAATTTTATGTTTAATGGCAGTAGCCCTTCCTAAATCATCTTTATTTTTAGAAAATGTTTGAATGTGTCTTTTTAAAAGAGACTCTAACTGATCAATTTGACCCTCATTCAAAAGTTCACTGCTCCTTAATTTCAAATCTTGCAAAAGACTAGGTAATTCATTTACTTCGTCACTTGATGATGAACTCAACCGCCTGAGTTTTTCTGACCTTGGTTCATTGAAAACTGAACCTGTGTCAATAAGTTCACATGTGGCAACATGTGTGAAAGGCTGCATTATTTGTTCATATTTACTTAAGTTAACCATTCGTATAGGTACTTGACCACAACTGGGGTCCACTAGTGCTTTAGCAACTAGTAAAGTATCAGTATGTTTTGATGGTATTGGTTCAACTATAGCATTCATTATACTACTAGAATCACCTTCAACAATTCCTGATATGATAACTTCTGTATTGGGTGGAATAGTGAGTTTGTCACTAAGTTTTATTTTAAAAGTTGAACTCATTTGACTCTCTTTTATACAATCTATTTTTGAGTCCTTCAATAATAGTACACCCTTGCCCATGTCTATGGTACAGTTATTTTTATGTAAAAAATCGTAACCAATTACTGCTGTCACGTCAATCTCTGCAACAGTAAATTTTTGAATAATGGTATAATTTCCTATTTTGATAGGTAAATCTACATGACCCATTGTGTTTACGAAACTACCATCGGCCAAACAAAACCGCTGGTTATTTCTTTGAATTTCCGGTTTAAACTCAATTGGAAGTTTTTCAAACTTTCTAGGGTGTATTACACAAATTGTGGACCCTGTATCAATTAAACAATTAACGACAACATCAACAATAAAACATTTAACAAACAAACTGTCTTGTTTATTTGACTTAATTAAACTAATGGACCTCGAGTCCCTTTCTTCAACTGCTGGTGAACGGTCCTTATCCCCAGCATTTACCAGTTTCCCTGTCTTTGAAAACTGTTATTTGTATTGTTAGATTGTGAATTTTGATTATTAAAATTTGGAACAAATTTGTTACTTTTGACACAATTGTGTCTTTTGTCCCATTCAAATTTTCTGCATTCTTTCTTAATGAGACCCTTCTTCCCACAATAAAAACACGTCATCCTACTAAAATTTTGACCCTCTTTATTTGTCAATTTCTCCATTTGTTCACTTATCTTTGCCAAGCGAGTAACTACATCATATTCGGCGGAATCATCATTTTCGGACAACATGCGTGTTGCCGGTTTGGCATTATTTAATCTCTTTTGATCAACAGTAAAAGCTTCATATTCAAGACCAAACCTTACACAATCATCAATTGTTTTTGGTTCTCTTTGAAATATTGATAATTGTATTTTTGGATCATTAATTGCACAAACAAAACAGTCTTTGGCTAGTTGATCCCTTATTTCAATAGGTGCAGTCGGATAAGCTTGTCTAGTTACCCTACGAATTTCTTGTGCCATTTCTGGCAAAGTTTGACTAGGCTTTCTATAAATAGAATTCATTTGTACTTTGTACATATTTACTTGATTCGCAGGCTCAAAACGAGATGTCAAAGCAGATACAAGATAGTCATAATTTAACCTTTTAGCAGGTTCAATATCGGTCACTATTCCTTGTGCAACTCCACGTAAACTAGTTGCAAGTTCATAAGCTTTCATGCCATTATCCCACTTATTCACAGTAGATATTTGTTCAAATTGGACTAAAAAGTCTTGCCAACTACCTGTTCCGTCAAACGTAATTGTTTTCTTATTTTTGAAATGAACTGAAGGTTCATTTATTTGAGGTACACAATTATTGACTGTGTTATCATTTATATTAAAAGTTGGATAGGAGTTCTCACTATAATTTCCATTCCCTGCTACTGCATTAGTAGCCCTTCTTACAGGAGGAGTCATGGTGTCTACACACCCGTTTCTGTCCACTCGGACAGTACTGCACCCCTCATCAGTTATGTTGTGAGGTGCCTGCAATAGAGAGTTAGTGCTGGGCCCATAGCACTGGTCACTACTTAGACCGCGGAGATCTGCCTGTTGCCGCCCCCTGTCATTTAGGAGACCAGGGAAAACCTTATTATAAAAACTATCTCCCCCTCCATAGGATTCCCGTGATTTGCGACACTCGTCGCCTGAATGACTCTCCAATAAACCCATTAACATGCTTTCCCTCTCCCTTATTTCATTTAACTCTTGTTTAAGTTTAGGTACATCTATATTTTCTGTTGAAGTCTGCGTAGACTTTTCAGTAGCTCCCGCTTGAGCTTGTGGACTAGTGAATTCATCATGCTTTTCCCTATTTACCCGCATTTGAACCTCCCCTGATGGTGTCAAATCAATAAGACTCCTGTTCATATCTGAGTACAGGTTCACGGACATTGCGGGGAGCCGTGATCGAACCCCAAACGGACTTGCACTATTTTCCTCTTCTTCAATAACAACAAAACTGGGTTGTCTGATATTTGTTTTTGACATATTTATTTATTAAACGGAATTAATTATATTTATTTAAATAATTATATGAATTTCACTTCAGCTTAGTTCGGAGAGCCCCTTAGAATTTGGGACTCCCCACATTGGCCACCAAATGTAACGTTTTCGCTCTGTGTTGCTATAGCGTTTTCGTTACCCTGAAGTGAAACTCTGACCCACTGACAAAACTAGACAATTCGCCAGACAAACTAATACTCGGCAATAAATACTGTTTCAAATGACTGCTCCCTTGGGTTAACTCAACCCTGTAATCCAATAAGTGAATTTAAAGATGCGTTGATTCAGAAGACAGAAATAAATAATTCGTTTAAAGTTAATGATTTAATGAAGTGTTACTATGATCAGTTATATATATATGTAATTCAGACAATTTCAATATTGTATCTCTTTTTACATCAGATCAACACAATAAATAACACTTAAATAGTATGCAAGCTAGTGAGTACTCTGGTCAAGTTCTATATACACATGTATTAAATAAACAATCTTATTAACAAGTAATTATAGAAATCTCTATAATTATATAAGTTATGTCGACTTCTCAAATGTATAAATTGCGACTCCGGGTTTTACTGTACTTTTTGTGAATATTTGACTTCGTAATATATATGTAAAGAATCGTTAATAATTGCAGTTTCTATACTATTGGTATATCGAGTAAATAATACAAGAATAACTTTAACTGTTACTTTCTCTGAAGAAAAACTATATTGACGTCTTATTGAATAGCGACTTTAAGACTCGAGACTGCGTCGGTGAGTCTCTGTATAAAACTTTTCTGTACTTTTCAGTATAAAACTTTTTGTACGTGTACTGATCTCTAATCTTTAGAGTCTCTTATAATATAAAATTATAAATCTATGTTTTACATAAAGTAAAACTCTGACAAAATATTTCCTAACCTTTTAAAAGTGCAAGACTCAAGTTGTAAGTTACAGTGAAAAAGGATTTATTATTAGGCTTGTGATTGTAAGCAACCTTTTGCCACGGTAGTCCGATCACGACTAACGCGCTCACTGGTAGTGCAATATATATACAACAAAAAAGACTTAAAAGACTTCATATTGACGTCAAAAGCGACTCGAAAGACTCTATTTGCCGTTCACGACAGTGCACTTTGACGGTTTACGGTAAAGCGACTCAAGTAAACATGGCGGACATTACAAGGAAAAAGAGAGACTCTGAGTCTCTAGAAACTTGACCAGGTTAACCAATTCACTCAATATAAATATATATAGAGATTAAAACAACATAATACAATCATCAACAAATATATAAAGGTAGGTCCAGTATAAGGAAATTCTGTATTTACACTGTACAAAAATAAATAGAAAGGCGACTCAGTTTCAGGGAGGACTTGACGTTATTTTTATCTTTGCTCAAGTTACTGTTCATAATAAATATCCAAGATAACTTATTCTAATAAAAAGAAACATATTTAAAAATTTATAAGTATCCAATACGGTTAAACAGAGATTTAATCTGATAAAAAGTGAAAAGGGGGAGGGGACTCAAACTGTTGAACAACGAGGCCGAAATCCGTTACAATATAATATTCAAGAGATAGATCAATTTAGAATAAGGGGTTTCCTCATTGTTAAAGCCCAATTACTTAAATCCATTATACATGAACTCGGGTGGATATTTGTCTCATTGGCAATCATATCACACCTCTCATTTTTTTTTATATTAGAGAAATATATTTCATATGGAAGATCCTTGATCTTCTTCATTTCGCAATTCATTTAAAATTATTCAAACTTAATAAATAATGGCTTAATATCAAATATTCCGTTTCTATGTGTGTTGGCGTTTGTTTTCTTTTTTTGCAGTTCAGTGGTTGTTTTGTTCCGTTGTTTTCCTCTTATAGTTGATGTGTTTCTTTCGGTTTTAGTTTGTAACACGGATTTGTTTTTGCTTAACTTTATGACTAATGAACAGCGGTATACTACGCCAGTGTATTGTATTGATTGTTACATGTATTGATTGGTATTATCTCTCTTACTCTATGTGTCTCATACATGTATGTTTATTGATGGGTTATTTCCCTTTATTGTTTACTACCTTACGATCATTATTAAATGTGTCTTTCTAACGATAACACGTGTTATAGTTTTCTCTGCTTACTGGCGAGGCGGCAAGAATTTGAACATTATTCCACTCTAGAAGTAAAAGGTGAGCAGGAAAATTTGTCATTTATTTTGACCGACACGACAACATTTTTTATTGTTGATCTTTACGAAATGACAGGTCGTGCCTATAAAACAATGGTCACTCTCAAAAGTTGAAACATCGTTTGAAGCATTGAGACAAAACTTACAATGTACCTTGTCCTTTGATCAAAACTTCGCAGCGTTCCTTGTAGATGGATTTACATGGCTGAGGAAAACCAACGCTAATCATTTGCGTGGCATTGCTGACGATGGCGAGAAGGTTGCCGAAGCTAACCGACGAACAGCAGCCTAAAAGTGCACACATTTCGATCTTATGCTTGGGCAAATAGCAAATTATTGTCCGATTATTTCAAAGAACATTATAATTAAAAATTCAACATCAATTAATTCTATTTGACAGTCAATTTGTCTACACTACGGATTTCATTCTACTGGTGGACACTTTCTTGATTTTAATACCATCTTTTTGGAACCAAATGAGCGTTCTGATGACATATTTCAGCGATTAACTAGTTTTATTGAAGACCATTTGCTTCTTGTCGGTGGCAATATTCATCACCACGGAGAAGTACCTGAAGCCGACGAAGAACTATCGCCTTCATTGGAAAACCTGATTGTACTTACTTGGTTAAAACTTATTAATCGTGACTTGCCCACCCTAGTGAAGCAGCGATACAGAATTGAATTACGGTCAAAAACATTATCTTCTTTGAAACCTGAAATTTCACATGCACATGATAGTTAACTTGACAAAATTTATTCAGCCACTGACGCCAAGGTTTTACGGGCGTCAATTAAAGACAAACATTTTG
The DNA here is from genome assembly GCA_037788925.1 of Mytilus galloprovincialis. Classification (NCBI taxonomy): domain Eukaryota; kingdom Metazoa; phylum Mollusca; class Bivalvia; order Mytilida; family Mytilidae; genus Mytilus; species Mytilus galloprovincialis. The sequence goes on along the minus strand of CM075342.1, from coordinate 11,281,027 downwards.
ACAGAAGTGCAAAGAAGACAGGTAGAACTGGTCGTCAAATAAAGTGTTGTGTTTTATGTAAGCAAGCAGGTCGTCCGTCCCAACAATAAATGTCCAGAATTAGTAATTCTTCTAAAGAAGTAGGTTATAAAGGGTTTGAGGACGTCAATTACAATGAACAAGTTTCATTTTTAATGTAGGTCCTAGTAAGTGATATCTACTTTAGGACGGTGAGCACTTAAGAGTCTCCTTACTTTAAGGCATTTTATTAACATTTTCTGCTGCTTGAGCTAACACGGGTGCTGAGGTGAGTACGGATGACATCGGCGTAACAATCAAGAAAAGCAACCATTCCGCTCTACCAGCTGACGGTGTCACCCGTTTAATTTATGTGTGAATGTTATTTCACACTTTTGGAATCGAGTTGCAGTTAGAGTCCCTAGTAGTGAACGACTATATACTCGCCGGTGTCCCTTTCATGTCATCAATTTCCAATTTTGTCATACCAGAGTTATGGGACTGTTTTTGTGTAAAACTTTGTATTTTCTCAAATGTCTACAATAATTCATTTTTACTGTGTTCTTTTTCTGAAAATTTAGCACCGAGAGAGAACTGATCAAAGAGAGCCCATGAAATCAATTTTGATGTTTTTATTTTCATTTTTGTTGATCAAGAGTTACCATGGTCTTTATCATGAACAAATTGAGTAATGTGGGATTGCGATGTCAAATACTTTATATCCGTCACTGCAAAATATGAAAGAAAACTTCCTTTAAATTGCCAATTCATTGTGTGGGAGGCAGAAAATTTGAATTAAAGTAGATATCTAGCAAGCAAAGATTGTATTTTGTTTCAAATAAAATAAAATAACCTTTATCTATGATTACAAAAGCGTTTTAACGCGACGTTCGGAAAAGACGGTAGTTATTTAGCAGCACTAAGTATTTGTACTGCTGTTTGTCTCTTTGTCACTTGCCTTTTTAGCCAAGGTGTTAACAATTTTTATCTATGGTGAGTTTGAAAATCCTTTTTGTAATTCATTGATTTAAGCCCCCCCCCCCCCCCGCCCCCCATCCCCACCCCACCCCCATATAACACGATTGCAATACGCTCAACGCTCAACGCAATCTAAAATAAATTCAAAGATCGTAGTGAGGTCGCGATATGAACGGCATAAGAATGTACTAGTAAATTTTCGTTTCTATCACGTTCCTACTAAGTCCTCACAACGCTCCTACAACGATCCCACTTCGATTATACCACGTTCTTACCACGCTTGTTCGGCGACCTCACTACACTATAAAAATTGTGCTTAGAATTTAAACGTGTTCTAAAAATTTAGTACGTCAGACGCGCTTTTCGTCTACGTTAGACTCATCAATGACGTTCATATCAAAATATTAATTTTATAAAATTATAATCCTGGTACCTTTGATAACTATTTACACCACTGGGTCGATGCCACTGCTGGTGGACGTTTCGTCCCCGAGGTTTTCACCAGACCAGTAGTCAACGCTTCGGTGTTGACATGAATATCAATAATGTGGTCATTTTTATAAATTTTTTGTTTACAAAACTATGAATTTTTCGAAAAACTAAGGTTTTTCGTATCCAAGGCATATACTACCTTCGCCGTATTTGGCACAACGTTTTGGAATTTTGAATCCTCAATGCTCTTCAACTTTGAACTTATTTGACTCTATAAATATTTTGATATGAGTGACACTGATGAGTCTTATGTAGACGAAACGCGCGTCTGGCGTACTTAATTATAATCCTTATTCATTTGATAACTAAATAGACACTTTCCTAAACACGTTTAAAATTACAACACCTTTAGGCCGAAGACGGCATTCACATCACGTGATAATTTTTTAGTAGGAGGACAAAACAAAGAACACGAAGTCAAAGGCCACGCTATGTACTGCTGACCATAAATAACCATAATTTGACTGTTTCAGAAAGGTAAAGAGTTATGATTATACTGTATTTTAATTTTTAATGCCAATTGTAAATGATTATTGACAATTATAAGCATTATTTACAAGTACACTACCGTATATCCAATGCAGGAGAAAAAAGGGGTGGGTTACCCATTTTTAGATGGTGACGTTCCCTTGTCACCAACTTACGGTGTTTATATATCTCAACTTGTACGATTCGGTCGTGAATGTAACAATGTTTTAGATTTTAACGAGAGAAATGTTTTACTGAAAAATTATTACACCAGGGTCTTCGATATCACAAACTAGTCAAAACACATACTAAATGTTATCATCGGTATAAGGACATCATTCGTAAATATAGCTCAACATTCAGACTGCTTATACGTTCAGGTATTTCACATTCAATTTGTTATGGAAATATTCTTTGTAAAGCACAAAAATATCAGTATTCACCTCAGAAGCTAACAAAACCTTTAAATAGACTTATTAAGAAGAGATATAGTTACGATACTGTTGTCAGGTCATTAAAGATTGCATATTTTGGCGTTAATATTGATTCACTTATAGGGTCTTTGCATCGGAACTAAACACATTTATTTAAAAAAAAAAAACAGTTTTTGGCAAGACACGGGTTATGTTCTTTTCATATATGTTATGACGGTATGATACTAAACCCCTAACGGGAAGGATTGTGCCTGATATTCATATGATAAAGACATAATTTTTCAAACAGTTTAATTGAAGTCTTGAGCTGGCATGTCATTTAACTGCTAGTAGTCTGTTGTTATTTATGTACTATTGTCATTTTGTTTATTTTCTTTGGTTACATCTTCTGACATCAGACTCGGACTTCTCTTGAACTGAATTTTAATGTGCGTATTGCTATGCATTTACTTTTCTACATTGGCTAGGGGTATAGGGGAGGATTGAGATCTCATAAACATGTTTAACCCCGCCGTATTTTTGCGCCTGTTCCAAGTCAGGAGCCTCTGGCCTTTGTTAGTCTTGTATTATTTTTAATTTTAGTTTCTTGTGTATAATCTGGAGTTAAGTATGGCGTTCATTATCACTGAACTAGAAATATATTTGTTTGGGGGCCAGCTGAAGGACGCCTCCGGGTGCGGGAATTTCTCGCTGCATTGAAGACCTGTTGATGACCTTCTGCTTTTGTTTGTTCTATTGTCGGGTTGTTGTCCCTTTGACACATTCCCTATTTCCATTCTTAATTTTATTACATTCAAAACACTACACAGCTAAACGTGTTTCCAGACAAAACACGTCACAGATAAAGATGTTTCCAGATAAAATACTTCTCATCTAAACATGTCAACAGTCTAAGCACTTTTCAGCTAAACACGTTTCTGGTCTAAACACTTTACAGCTAAACATGTTTACAGTCTTAGCACTTTTGCACGTTAAGGCTGTTTGCACATTAAATATTAAACATGTTTAAATTTAAAACATGTTAAAAATCGGTTTAGGAAAGTGTTTAGGCTCTAAACACAATTTTTAGAGTGTACGATTATCACGATATCACTACGCTCATCACGTCCTCACTACGACGATACTACGATTTGTCCGATTGCAACACGATCTTTCCACTCTTCTACTGTGCTTATATCACGCTCTTACCACGACCATAATACGATCATACCACGTCATATCGCGATCTTACTGCGCTCACAGCAAAAACGTCAACACCGTGTTCCATATAAATACTGTTCCATTCATTCTATTTCTGATTAATACATATATTTCTTGGAAACAATGCAGACATGCCACCAAAATTAACTAGAACACATGGTCGTGGTGGTAGGGGTAGATGTAGAAGAAGAAGGAGAACTGATAGTAACGAATCCTGATCCAGCAGAGTTATCGGATCGACTAATCAAACCTGAATCACTGAATGTTGGTCCATCAAACTTAAAGTAACGATGCTTTAGTGAAAGATAGTTGGGATGATACAGATGTGTCAAGCACGATTGTTTTGAATATGTTCAATGTTGGCCACGCTCATCAAGATCATGAATACCTAACAACGACCGTACTGCGAAATGGCTTAGATCTGTACGATCCGCAGTATGATCGTCAACATTTTCATTTTTTTCACAGATCGTAGTGCGATCGTGGCCTAGAGGGACTGTGGTATTATTGGACACTTGTTTGACTTCAGTGGCAGATCCAGCAAATTTTCATCAGGGGGTCACTGACAGTCATACAAGGAGCCTACTATATTCATGTTTCAGTGATTCACTATATAAGCAACACAATTTTCCCAACAAAAAGGTGAAGCGTTCCCCGCATTCTGGTTACCGCCTATGGAGATTAAACATACTAAAACACACCCGCGAATTTAAAAAGCAATTTACTTTTTATTTTATCTAATATGTATGTTCATACAGAAAAGACGAAAAAAATGTCATGGTCCCCGAAAAACCTATGATAATTATGTGTAGTTTAAACAGTCTTAAACGGAAGTCTTGTCTATGACACAAAAGTTTGGTCGATGACGGAAACCGTATCCGAACCCCTTTAGGATTTTCGTTTTTCTTCAAAAATAACCCAAGCGAAATAATCATCAACATGGATGACAAATAAGACTATGCAAGGTACCTATCAGACACAAATGCATAATTATCAATTTATTGTGGAAATCAGAATTTTGTATGAGTTGCAAAAGTGGAAATCCTGTCAAATAGTTATCAAAGGTACCAGGATTGTAGTTTAATACGCCAAACTCGCGTTTCGTCTACATAAAACTTACCAGATTCCTAAGTTGTCAGAGATATATAACTCCTTGAAATGTAAACTCTTAACACTTTATAGATATAAGATGTGGTATGAATACCACCGAGAATTATTTTTTTTCATGGAATTGTTATAGTTTAACCAGAGACTGGTATAACTAATATATTTACGAGATACGGAAATTGCTCCCCCCAACCAAAAAAAAAAAAGAATAACAACAACAATTGAACAATAAAGAAATATTTAATATAAAATATACAACTTACACATTTAACATAATAATGCTGAACAAAATTAACACAAAGCAATCAAAAAGGATAATATTTTTGTATATGAAAATAATAAGAATATATATATTACAAAATTATTATTTTTTGCAATTGAGCACACACCACAACAACAATCTTTGAACAAAACTACAAGCTCCTCATCTCTATTTTTTTTTTATCTTTTTTGTTTTGTTTTATATATTTTTTTCTTCATTGTTTTATCTGGTATTTGTAAGCACACACAAATGTACAAGTGGACGATCCAAAACCTAATAATAACACACACAAAATATTATCCTCATCATACATTTTTTAAATCACAAACATGTTGATCTCTGAGTATTTTTTTTTAACACAAGTTTTATCATTAGAAATACACGCACATGTCCTAATTTGTTTTTCTTGTATTTTTTTCAGATACTTTATACTTAATACATCTACACAATGTATCAGTTGAAAAAATATATTTTTCTTTTCTTCTTTTTTCAGGCAAAAAATAATAATACTATGAACAAATTCCAACGTACCCCACCCTTCCCCTTTCCCACACACACAAGCTCATCCTAATTTAAATTCTGTTCTTTCCTTTAACACCCAAAGAGTTGAACAAAAGTAATTCTTAAAACAAATTACAAGACACACACACAGACACACACAATAACTCATCCTTGATATTTGATTTTTTTTATATTTTTAATTTTTAAGTATTTTTTTGACACCCACATCATGCACATAGCTCCATGAATATTCCTACTTAAAACAAATAAGACACACACACACATACCATCCTTAATATTGATTTTTTTTTAAATTTTCATTGATTTTTTTAAATTCTTTTTTAACACCCACATAGCTCAATGAATAATCCTACTTAAAAAAAATACAAGACACAGACACACACAAACATAACTCGTCCTTATTATTATTATTTTAAAAAAAAATTTCAGTGATTATTTAATTATTTTTTTTTATTCTTTTTTAACACCCACATAGATGCATGAACAATAATACTTAAAACAAATAAAACGATACACACATATATAAACTAATTCTTATTAATATCATTTTTTGGGGGTATTTTTCAGTGATTTTTTAAACATTTTTTTATTTTTTTTTATAACCATACAGTAGCATGAACAATAATACTTAAAACAAATAAAACGATACACACATATATAAACTCATTCTTATTAATATCATTTTTTTGGGGTATTTTTCAGTGATTTTTTAAACATTTTTTAATTTTTTTTTATAACCATACAGTAGCATGAACAATCATACTAGAAACAAATATTTGGAAAATTGAAATAAAATACAGATATAATGTGTCAGTAATAAGCGTTTTATATTAAAAAAAAATACAGATAGAATGTGTCAGTAATAAGCGTTTTCTATTAAAAAAAATACAGATAGAATGTGTCAGTAATAAGCGTTTTCTATTAAAAAAATACAGATAGAATGTGTCAGTAATAAGCGTTTTCTATTAAAAAAATACAGATAGAATGTGTCAGTAATAAGCGTTTTCTATTAAAAAAAAATACAGATATAATGTGTCAGTAATAAGCGTTTTCTATTAAAAAAAAATACAGATAGAATGTGTCAGTAATAAGCGTTTTCTATTAAAAAAAAATACAAATAGAATGTGTCAGTAATAAGCGTTTTCTATTAAATAAAATACAGATAGAATGTGTCAGTAATAAGCGTTTTCTATTAAAAAAAATAAGGACAAATGCCTCCCTAGTAGTTAAAGAGTATACAGAAAATAAAAATAAGGATCCACAATATAGATCCTTATTATACATGTAACAATATTAAAACACATAAACACTAACCTTTTTTTTATAATTTTAAAATTATTTTCTTTTTGTTTGTTTTTTAAAGTTCACATCAATATGTGATCTCTTTTGATTTATTTTTTCTTTTTCTTTTCTATTCTTTTTACATAGCTATGCACATCCGCAACAAATTAATACGTCAATGGATGACATATATCTTGATGCTTTTCTCTTTCCTGAAACATGAAAAACACTTATTATTTTATGTTAATCTACAAAATGTATTGAAATTAAAGATACTTCATAAAAAATGAATAGTACGAAACTGTGGTTGTTTAAGTGACAAAACAAAGTCGGTAACACTAATTGTTTTTACCTCAGTTTTCATCTGAATACATATACAGCTGTTATTTATTCATATATACGGCTGTTAACCGCCACGCCAGGTGGAGTTAAAATGCACATTCAAGGGGATAGTTTAGTAAATATAAATCCTGTATTGCACTAGATGATGGATTGTGTTAGATTTTCACGCGCAAGTTCACAACCAAATACCAATTTCCTCCCTGGTATAATGACAAGATATTCAGTGACATAGAAAGTATGAGTTGTGATATTATGTTCAATTCACTGACACCTGTCCGTGAGTGGATCGAACATGGTAAAATCTAACCTCACGTCTCACTCTAATTGACATATGACCTTTTGATCGTTTAAAAACTGACCTCATGACTTAAATGGAGAATAAATTTCTACAACCCCTATAAAGACACATACAAATTATCATGATATTCTTTCTATTATTTGAAATAAACTAATTAAAAGACAAAAAAATATTCTTTCTATTATTTGAAATAAACTAATTAAAAGACAAAAACATATATATATATAGTTCTTTTACCTTCTTTATAATTTTTCTCTTTTATTTCCTTCTTATATTTGGAAGACCCAGATTTCTGAAATTAAATATCGTTAAAATATACAATAAATTTCAATAGTATACTTTATTATTATTATTTTTTTTATTATTATACAGTATTTATAACAGCGCACTATATAATATTAAAATTACCCTAAGCGCTTTACAATATATTTCCATATACATATATAAGTATTAACAATAAAATATAAAAGCCCATGTTTAAAACTTTTAAAACAAAAACATTTGAAAAACTAGCATTGATAAAAACAATAAAATTTATATAAAATGGGCATGATAAATTAAGGAGATATTAAATCGGGTACCAATAAAAGTAAGTTAAAACTTCAAAATATTTGCTAAAAAAATCTAAAATAACCAATAAAAGTATACTAAGTTAAAAATTCGGAAATAAAGTAGTAGCTTAAAAATTCAAAAATTACAATGGTGTAGAAATATTTTAAGAACTATTAAAAGCATGTCTGAATAAATGAGTTTTCAAATTTTTCTTAAAAACGTTCACACAATGGATGTTTCGTAGATCACTTGGTAGATCATTCCACAGAACTTTAAAGGGGTTTATTTCTGTGTTGACATGAATTATCATTGATTCAATTCCAATTATAAATTAACTTTTTACAAATTTTTGGAATATTATTTGGCTTTTCCACATCAGGAATGGCTGTATTTGATAAAACGTTTAGGAATTTTTGGTCCTCAATGCTCTTCAACTTCGAACTTCATTTGGCCTTTTTAACTTATTTTAATTTAAGCGTCACTGAGGAGTTTTTTGCAGACGAAACGTGCGTCTTGTGCTAATACCAAAATGTGAATCCTTGTATATAATTTTTTTATGATTAATTTATGATCACAGAATTGAGAATAATGGTCTGCAGAATAAGGAATACAGCAGAAGGGTCAATTAATTTTAGAACAGAAAAAGGGTCAAATAATTTATGGACAGACAATATTTTGGTTCATAAAATTTAACCAAAACGAATAAATTAATAGTAAAACTAATAGAGAAAAGAGAAAATGGCATAAACAAATTAAAAGACACGAAGACCCCCGCCCAAACAACTTCGTTTTCCATCCATATTTAGACCGTCTCTTTTGAGATTGAGCGTGAGGACAGACCAGGGTATACTGTCAGATGAGGATTTAGTATTTTTCAAAAAGGGGAGGGGATATAAATAACAAACTAACAGAAACCCGTAGTCAACATTGAAAACATGATGTGAAGTACACAAACTTTAATGTTTGACCTTAAAGGGGGTCATGACCTCTTTGACTTTCCCTTACTGTTCAATAGGAAATTACAACAATATCTCTATATATTTTTGTATTAATTAACTGTTAGTAAAAAAAATTGAAATCGAATAACATAATCGATGAACATTATGAATGGTCTGTTTTTTTTAATATACATGTAACGAACCTTGTGAAAGAATAAAATACCTTACCTTTTGGACTAATTAATTAACCTACCTTTCGGAAAAACAATTTAAATTATCTTATCGTTTAGGCGAATGAAACATTACCTTTCGGAAGAAAATTACCCTCTCTATCGGAAAAATAAATTACGTACCCTTACGGAAGTTAAAAAATACTACCTTTCTGAAGAATGAAATACCTTACCTTTCTGAAGTATCCAATCAGTCTAAATCTGAAAGACAATCCGACTTTTGTTTTTTGTTCTTGCTCTGTAAAAGTCAAAGAATAATATTTGATAAAGGTACCAGGATTATCATTAAATACGCCAGACGCACGTTTCGTCTACAAAAGACTCATCAGTGATGCACTCATATCAATATAGTCTCTATAGCTATTTAGAGCACTTAATTTTGATCATTTTTACCATTATTCTCTATTCCGTAATCCCATTCAGACCTTTGTAATAGAAGGCCTCTTTTAATGCAATGTAAAGTTCATCTCATATCTAAGAGGCTTTTTGTGGTGTTGACAGAACAGACACAAAACGTATAATATAAATATGATAAAGAGGAATAAAGAACACATTTTAGACAATTATCAAACTTCTATTTATATGTTTCGCCCTTCGTTCCTCTCTTTAATTGAAAAACAAATTTCGCAGAACGAGTAAAAAATCCAAACCATGTAGTGAACATGCATAAACTGAAATCCGGTAGTTTAGTCTTAACCAAAATGGAGACTGCAATGACTATTCAACAATGAAATATCGCGAGAATTATATAGAGTTGAATTCGTATTGATTCGAACGAAGAACACAAGTTATTTGATATTTACCTTGCATCAAATAGTTCTTTTGTTTGTAGTGATCACACTCTAAGACTTCTTCAGCTTTGTCTGTGATGTCTGAGACTTCATACTCGTATGTTTCCGTTTCCATTGACAAGCAAATCTCAGTGGCTTGATCCTCCTGGGGTTTAGTTAGACTCCCACATGTATCCACCGTGTCAATGCTTTCTATATATAATTAAATTCGAAGAGAAAGGGAACAAATAAAATTAAGAATACAGAAATGAAGGACACTCAATCAAACACACTCATGAAAAAAATGACCAGTTGGTAATGTTTTACTGTAAACATACTTATTTTTGCGTGCGTTTTATTTTCGCGACTTTCGCGAGTAGGCAAATATCGGGAATATGTAAAACTTGGATCTTTCCTTATTAAAATACATCGAGTAAATTAGAAAACCGCGAAATTAAATCAAATAGTTATTAGCAAATAGCCGAAAAGTGGTCTAAAAGGGTAAAACGCGAAGAAAAGTAACCGCGAAAATAAGTTGGTTTACAGTATTCTAAGATATGTATTGTGCATTTATTCCTATAAATGCTATTGACCTTCCAATTTATTCTATCAACATACACAAGACATGGTTGAAAATTAAGTATTTCTTTGTTTTTGAGAGTGTCATTTACTGCTACATGTATCAATCAAGTAATTATTTTCCTAAGTAAATCTCAGTATTGTTCTTTTCAATGTGCATAAATTATGTGTAATGTTGTGGAGCAGGATCTGCTTACCCTTCCGGACCACCTAAGATCACCCCTAGTTTTTGGTGGGGTTCGTGTTGTTCATTCTTTAGTTTTCTATGTTGTGTCATGTGTACCATTGTTTGTTTGTCTTTTTCATTTTTAGCCATGGTATTGTCAGTTTACTTTCGATTATGAGATTGACTGTTCCTCTGGTATCGTTCGTCCCTCTTTTATTATCTCATGTTGCCGGTTGTAGGCCCTTACATTTCACTAAATAGAAACACTATAACAGATAATACAGATACTGACCTAAATTTTCATCTGACATCTTGGGATGACCGTGAATGCAGTTACGGTTATCAGCTTTACCTCAGTGAAATTTGGAATAAAGTATATACTTTTCTTTTCTTCTATTGTATTTATTACATTAACCGTTATTATCAAATCAAAATAAAGTAAAGAAAGAAGGCATTGCATCTTTTTCTACTACTTTGCAACCCGAACTGGTGAACATTGAATCGTCGTTGAGGCTTTACAGCACATATTTTGTTTGACGTCAGAGGAAAGAAATACAAACGAAACACGCATTCTCAGTCAGGATTCTACTTCGTCAAAATTATCTCCACATTGCGCAAGTTCATTTTCACAATCGTAGAAATGGAAGCCATTGTAGGGATGACGCGCCGCCAATTTTGCTCTTTTAAACCGATAAATTTATTCACATAGCACCATAACGATCATTATATGTCAGTTGTATTTTAAAAGACAAATGTATGTACTAGCTAATGAGCATCAGTTAATGATCTTGTCTACATTGATTCAACTAAAAACTATTGTCTGATCGGTTGTCAGGTATTTCGAAAATTCTTAAACATTTAAAAAAATTCTAATTAAATATTTCCTGGAAGGGCAGACTAAAAATGTTTAGTGGTTGAAGATTATAAATCCTAGTTATCACACACAAAAAAATCTATTTTTTCGAAGATATACATTTTCATCTTCCAACTTTAAAGAGTGTCGTTAAGAATTTTAGTAAAAATATAGCTATTCTAACACACCTACTCTATTTTTGTGATTCATAGGTATTTCCCTTGACCCATATATTTTTGTTTCATACTGTGATTTTTTTTATGTTATAAAGTCAACCTGTAGCTTTGACATATAAATCTGAAGCGAGATGATATATCAAATACTCTTGCTTTGTACGTTTTAAAGACAAAATATACACCCCAAAACATGCCCTAACATAAAAAGGTGCACTCGATTTTCTCCTTTCGATACAATTGTTACCTATTTTTGGGAATTGTTTCTTGAGTCACATAATGGAAGAGCAGAAACGAAAATTACTGAACTAATAGATTGATATGTTGTCCGTACGTGGTAATTTTTTTTTAAATCGGAGGTTATGTATTTTTTACATCCAACTTGATAGATACCCATGTCGTCGACTTGATATCTAATTGTTCTGCATTACTATGTTAACGATAAATTGAAAACTTATGCAATTCGTAATTGAGAAGAAAATTGTCGTTTTATTTGTTTCTTTTAACTTTTCTAAATTTTTGTTACTATAATGAACATTACAGTAAAAATTTATCGCCTTCTCCAACAAAGAGTCGATTCTTTTGTTCAATTTCAACTAGGTTTCCGCCTGTTCTGTGAGCATTGTGTGGCAATACACAGTCCCCAATTGGTTAAAAGTTTATTGTAATGGAACGAATTTCTAACTTGAAACCTGCCATAAAATGCTTCAAATAATTTATACATAAGAAAAGGGGAAAAAACCAAAACGTCATTTATCTTAATACAATGTATTTATTATTTCCTTTGAACAGAAAACTAGTAATTATAGATAAGTATTTCATAAAAAAAAAACTCTAGGGAAAGGGCTTCAACTGAACAAGTAGTAAAGCTCAGACAGACAGACAGACAGACAGACAGACAGACAGACAGACAGACAGACAGACAGACAGACAGACAGACAGACAGACAGACAGACAGACAGACAGACAGACAGACAGACAGACAGACAGACAGACAGACAGACAGACAGACAGACAGACAGACAGACAGACAGACAGACAGACAGACAGACAGACAGACAGACAGACAGACAGACAGACAGACAGACAGACAGACAGACAGACAGACAGACAGACAGACAGACAGACAGACAGACAGACAGACAGACAGACAGACAGACAGACAGACAGACAGACAGACAGACAGACAGACAGACAGACAGACAGACAGACAGACAAAACTCTTGTTTTTATAATTCACAGTCTTAGGCCGTGCCATGTTCAAGTTTCATGTAATGTACACTGGTTTCACATTACATTTGTTCACATCTATACACCTTGTTTAATTACCTGTACACAAGATTTTTTCCCACTTTTAAACAATATTTCATCTAAATATTCATTAGGTAAAACTGAATGCAAATTTTCGGACAACTTTTCTAGCAGTTACATGTAAGGAACGACCATTTGACTTTTTAAAAAAGAGGTGGGGATGGATTTTTCTTTGATCATACATATGAAAAAAAATATATTCTGAATCTAGAGTTTCCCCATTCATTATAGTGTGAAATAGTGAAAAAAAAAATATATTTGATTGCTAGATTCGAAAAAACTGAATAAAAAATTTCGCGCGAAAAAAATCTGACTCAGAAAAAAAATACATCCCGCTTTTTTAACTTCAGTGGTTGCTCCTTTATGAAAGCAATTTTGATGATTTGCAGTAGTTTAAAGATATTAAAGATGTCTCGATTACGCAGTAGAAAACTTATGCTGCAGCCGCGTGCTTACAGACGAAGAACAAAGATTGAGATGCTAAGGATCACTACATTTCTGTCTTTTCTGTTTGGTTCGAATGGTATTTCTTCTCTAAGGAGTATTTAGCAAAGGGAGGGGGTAATGTTTCATTGATTTCTAAGTGTATTTTACTGGATCTCATATACTAGACAAACAACACAATTTACCTCACACTTTTTTAGTAATGCATTCACGAGTGAATCGTTGTTTGAGTAAATACCAGTGGCAAATATTTCCGTGTAAGTCCAGTTAATTCGGGAAGACCTTTTCAAAAGAATTATGTGTTCGGCAATGATGATGCTTTGAGTCTTTGTTAAAGGGGTTAATAAAGCTACCTTAAGTTTTTTTTTAAACATATTAATATATAAAGTTTGGACAAATATTTCTGTAAAGAACTTTATTAATAATTGTTATATCAATTTTATTCAAAAAATGATTTCTTCCTTAAATAAACATGGTAAAATTAATGTTCTGTAAACACTTAACCTACACAAGCCCTACATTGACTATCGACTGCATGTAGACAAAACACGATTTAAACTACATGTGAACATTGAGTTTTATCAATGGGAAGGTAATTGTGTTTAGTTTAAGTAGTGTGAGTTGCACTAACACAACACCGAGTTTAGGTCAATGTTAACACGGCCTTATACCTGTATATAACGTTTTTAAACTTAAGCATCACCACACTGTAAAAATATCTTAATTTTGAATATTCAAGTTGATAAAATATTAAACTCTCATATCCCAAGCGAGAGTGCTCCGATATATAACGGATGAAAATACCTGTACATAAAAGACTTTGGTCTTCTTGGTCATCGTCGATTCCACCAAATAAAGACATTTGGTAAGTATCCCACTGCACATGGCAAGCATCTCCACTGTCGACTTGACCTTTTGCCTCTTTTATTTTCCCTAGAATGTGAAACACGCAATTTTCATTATTTACGGGTCATGGCTTTTGTCAATGATGTTACTTGTTTTAGTGATTGTGCCTCTTATGTTTGACAATAGAAAGCATAGTTTTTATGAGAGCTAATAAACTTGAATTAACTCTTATGAAAAAAAGATATGAATATATTTCTAGACAATTAATAACGTACGTGCATGGTTCTACTGCACGATATTACACGTCAAATTATATCTCTACAATGATTCTACTCTGATGAATCTTTAAAAACTTTACTTTATTGCACAACTAGCAGAAACCAATTCTGGTCAAAGACATGGTCAAAACAATTAGTATTAGTTAAAGAACAATATAAGCTAACAAAAATATTGCTATGCTATGGAGCTCCTTTTCATGAAATTTGTTTTGTTAATACAGAAAAAGGCCGACTTTTGACTATTACTTTGTATAAATTTGCATTGATATTTTTTGGGGTCGCAAATTGAAAGAGAATAAATCTAGAATCTACTTAAATATGGGTAAATTACCGTTTATGAGCTATTGAAGTTTTGTCGGTATGACTGCAAAAACAATTGGTGTTATAGGGCTTAATATTTCACCTTGTATCGTAGGGAAAAACCAAGAAGTCCGAACATCTAACATAAATTTTCAAACCTCACCTAAGAATATATCTTAAAAGATACATGAACATGCTAAAAAAACAGTGATTGGTTTCCTTTCCTCGTTTATTTAGTGACTCTTTAATTATAAAAAAAACCTAAATATTATTGAATAATAACCGAAATTTACTGATATGATTATTAATCAATTGAATGGTAGCTAATATATTAATGTTCTGCTAAGAACGATCACTCTATCGGAAAATTTGCATATGTATGAAACGGCATACTGTAAAACATGGTATGGTACGATGGTATGGTATGTGTTATGGTATGATGGTATGGTACGTATACCATCATACCATGGTATGCATGAATGGTACCATGGTATGGTATGATGGTATGGTACAAATTACTATACCATGGTACAAATTATTATACCATGGTATGAAGCATGGTATGGTTTTTCAAAAGCGGAAATTTTGAAAAGTTAATAAGCCTACTCTTAAACAGGATTTTATTAATTATCTGTTTTCTTTTCTTTCTTTTTTGACCTATTCCAAAACAAACTTTTGTTTTCATTGAGAAACAGGAACAAGAATATTTGTTGAAAAAAAAATGTAAACAAAATATTCATTGGTTCATTTTTTCCAAGACATTTAGAATCAAAACAATTAATTTAGAAAAGAATTGCCCACACACATTTAAAAGCTGAGTCAGTCCTTTAGTTAGGATATTGACATACATTAAGATAGTTAAGAACTTCATGAAGTTGTTAGCAAAAATTAAAATTGATAAAACCTTGATTTATTCTTATACTTTCCTTGCCACCTAGTAAAACTATCATGCTGAAGAAAAAAAGCCAAAGTGTGGTTGGTGATTAGTTGTAGTTATAGTAAGAATGTAATCTGCTGTGACTGCAAGTTTTGTTCAATTAAAGGACTTTTTTATTTCAATTTTTTAAACTAGCAAATTTGGCATCAAACTGAGAACCAAGTCCTCATTTTTCGGCCTCTTCTACCAGGCCACACTTTTCAATTATTTTTCGAATTGCAAATTGAAACGGTTTTTTATTTTTCACAACTCCATTCAGGTGCTCTGGGTCAATGTAACTTATCAAACTTTCTATATCATCAGTTAATTGTTTTTATCTTGGGACTGACCAGGGATTTAGTTGGTTGAGGAGTGGCCACTGCTGTTAACTTTGGGATAAACTATAAATAGGAGACAGAAATGAACTACATTGGTTAGAGGTATAGGGCGAGGGTTGAGATCTCACAAAACATGCTCAACACTGCCACATTTGTTGCACCTGTACCAAGTCTGGAACCTCTGCTCTAGTCTTGTTTTTTTAAATTTTGGTTCATTTATATGTTTCGAAGTTTATTGTCACGTTTATTTTATATTAACTAGTACACATTTTTGTTCAGAAAACGGCCATTAAACTTCTACCCCCCCTTTTTAAGTTAAATTATTGCTCCCTTAGGAGCCAGCTTCAGCCCGTCTTCTGGTGCAAGATTTTTTCGCTGTGTAAAAGACTCTTTTTTTTTAGCCTTGGGCTGTTTTCTTCTCTTTGGTCGGGTTGTTGTTTCTTTGACACATTCCCCATTTCCATTCTCAATTTTATGAAGAATTTACTATACTCAAAGACAGTTACATATATGCTGTTTATGTTACTCCTTTGAGGAAGCACCGTACAGAAAGAAATGGACAGCAAATTTAATGTGATTATTGTGAATCTTAAAACTCTTGATAACAACAGGTACATGTAAGATCAGTTCTCCGAGACAAATTATGGTTAAAAACACTTTAATTAAGTGTCTAGTGACATATTACAGGTATCCCATTTTCATATAAACAGTTAACAACATTACAAATTTTAACAGAACAGATAGCAGCCAGTAGGTTGAAAACAGTTAACAGTTAATTTTGTCTCAAATAACAGTTAAAAACACAAAGGCAAAAACAGGTTAACACAAAAAGGTATTGCCCCCTCTCTTATAGTCATTATGTTGATCATTTTCTTATAATTATGATACTTATAGTTCAAAATCAGTCTACATATTTAAAGGATACTACATCGTTCATTAATATCATTGAGAAACTAGAACCTTTTGCAAATAGCCTTTTGGTTTCGTATAATATATTACAGATGTTTACTAATCTTCCTCAAACGTCCTGTTAAACGAGCCCATGACAGTTTTGACAAATCAAGCTCCCCTGTCAATGTATTAATACATTTGTTGAGAATCATTTTAGAAAACAATGCATTTGATTTCCATGGAAAAATTTATAAACAAATAATAGTTGCGGCAATTGGTGCAGTCCCTTCACGGGAAATCTGTGATATACTTAATCATGTTAATATATTCAAAATAATGAATCAAATACTTTCTGCATTACATAATATTCTATCATGGCAGATATAGGGACAAAATGTATTCATAATATTCGATCGAACATCCGATGAAATAATAGATTTTTTTTCGTTTAGCAAATTATTATAACTCTTTATTAAAGCTCAAACGAAAAAATATCATCCTTAGATGTTGATGTAATTAAAGGTCAAATATTAACAACACATGGTAATTATAATTGACCTTGAAATACATTTTAAAGAAACCTATTATTATCTCAATCTGCACAGAAATAGCTGTCACTCTCAGCATGTATTGAAAAAAATGAAATAAAGTTGTTTAATAAAATCTCACATAATAAAAAAAAGACTCATTCCTTGGTTGAAATTGTGTATTAACTTCCATAATGCACATTATTTTTACATATAAATGAAGAAAACAAAATACACTCTACAACATGTGGTATATATCTATCAACTAACATAGATTATATTAGTGACAGTTTAATTTGAAAGTATGATGTTTTCTAATCCACACAGGAGATGCATTCACCTTTTATTCACATTTTTAGTGGAATTTCTTGGCTATAGATGTAGACAGAATATGCAACTGTTTAAAGTGTTATATTTCAAAACAATATAAAAGTTGACCATTGACAGAAGGTTATGCAGTACAAATTTAACTACATTATCTAGATTATAATCAAAAGATATGCAGTACTTCCCAAAAATATCAAAAAATAATTGATAGCAATTTGCAACGTTTCAGAATAGGACATTATATTTATCTTATCATAACTAAATAGTTATCTGAGATGTTTAATTGAGTTTTCTCTTGTTTTCTGTTCACAGCTTTATACATATAAGTGATAGTATATCTGGTTTGTCTACATCTATTCTGTAAAATATTATTTTCATAAATAAAACAGATACATAAGGTCAACAAATTAAAAAAAAATCATATTTCATATTACCTAAATTAATTTTTCAAAATTTCCTACTTCAAAAAATCATACCATGCTTCATACCATCAAGTTACGCCATGGTATAATAATTTGTACCATGGTATAGGAATTTCGTACCATGGTATAGGAATTTGTACCATACCATCATACCATACCATGGTACCATTCATACATACCATGGTATGATGGTATTCATACCATACCATCATACCATAACACATACCATACCATCGTACCATACCATGTTTTACAGTATGCCGTATGAAACATATATTAATAAAATTAATGTTTAATATAAGACGACGTGTACAGATTCGTATATTCATAAATACACCAAAATCAAGTAAGTAGATAATTAAATATTAGTAACATTGTTCTAACGTTTTCATCCTTCACGGGATTTATCAAGACTAGAACACACCCGCGAAATCGCGGGCATTCAGAGCGGAGTTAAAAGTATGTAAAGTGTTGTTTGAAGTTTTATACCTCCTCCTTCATTTCCAAAATTCCCAATTTTGGTTTTCTATCAATTTCAATATGAACATACATTTAGTATGTTATGAGCATTTAAGTAAGGAGCCTGTAGTTCAGTGGTTGTCGTTTGTTTGTGTGTTACATATTTGTTTTTCGTTCCTTTTTTGTACATAAATAAGGCCGCTAGTTTTCTCGTTTGAATTATTTTAAATCGTCATTTCGGGGCCTTTTAAAGCTGAGTATGCGGTATGGGCTTTGCTCGTTGTTGAAGGCCGTACGGTGACCTATAGTCGTAAATTTGTGTGTCATTTTTGGTCTCTTGTGGAGAGTTGTCTCAACATGGCAATCATACCACATCTTTTTTTTGTAATCAATGAATTTTGTAAAATATTTAATGAGGCCACACCAATTTGATTCCTTGTTCGACGGACCCGCCCGCACCTATTGTTTTCAAATCAGATTTTTTTTATTTTTTTTATATTCCCGCTTCCCGCATCCGGAAATGTAATCGTGTCCATTTCCCGCACCGTTTTTTTTTAGTAAATATTATAAAAAGATATCAACATTTGTTTTTAAAATCACAGTCTATTAACCTATATATAACGATTTTAAACAAGTACCCCACCACACTGTTTAAATATCTATGGGAATATTTGTTTCAGCATGAAATCTATTTATTCAAAGTGGGAGTGCTCCAATTTAAATTTATAACAGCGTAAAATACCTGTAAAGAACAAAAGATTGGTTTCTTTACCCCATACCTATATTCCCTATCAAAAGATGTTCGTTGTTAGAATAAAGTACAAAGAACTTCTGAAGGATTTGCCTAACCTTCAACTGCAATTATATTGTATGCTGTCGAAACAAAACTATCCATAGCCGCTGCATGTTTATGCACCTGCCCTGATTAATTCAGGGGCCTGTCGTTCAGCAGTTATCGTTTGTTGATGTTGTTCATTGGTATTTTCCCGTTTGGATATATAAATTAGATCGTTGGTTTTCCTCTTCGAATTGTGTACGCTAATAATTTTGGGGTCCTTTATAGCTTGCTGTTTGGTCTGTATCAAAGCCCTGTGTAAAAGGCCGTACTTTGACCTGTGTTTGTTATTATCAGGTTGAGAACAACCCTCCCTCAGACAAGGGGTCATTTTACTGATGTAGAAAAGAAACTAGAAATACCAAGGATTTGTATAGTTCTTCTATACAAAACCTTTGAAAACTTAGAGTTTTGTACTCAAAAAGAGGAGAGTTACATCATATTTTAAACAACTTTTTCTAAAAGAGGGGTCCACTTACATGACTTATTTTGAATAACATTAAACTGTTAAAGTAAATTTGTTAATTTAACATGGTTAAAGTCCAGGAATATTACAAAATTCTTGGACATGTTTTGACCATTTAATACCAGATAGATACATAGTTCTTTGAGAAAATATGAGCCCTTTTGTACAAACAAATATATTATAACTTATATTGATCCCTCATAAAACATGTAAAAGGGATATTTATAACATTACTTGAAGGGGTTGCCCCCAAACTGATTATGACTTGGATTGAGAATTAATGTCTCATTGTAAGTCACACATACATAGACCAGATTTAATTATTTCTTGGTGAACATGATGAAAAGGGAAAAAATACTTCAAAAATTAAAGAAATGTCAAAGTACAAGTGATAAATCAAGTTTTAATATTGTCAAAACCTACTTTTTTATGTTTACAAAAAAAAAAATATAATCGCTCGCCTTTACTTTTCAAGCTTCGCCTCAAAAATTAGCAAATTAAATATTTTTTTATTAAAATTTTCAAATCGCTCGCTCGCCCCAAATTTTGGAGACCAAAAATCCGTAGAACAAGAAATTAAATTGGTGTGGCCTGAATGGAGAATTTCAGAAAAGGTATCAAAAGTTCACATGAATAATTTTAGCGCTTATCTGTATATTACTATATAAATAAAGTGTATTTACTTTCAATTCTTAGTTTAGTAATCGATCCATGGTGGTCAATTGACATAGTATACAGACCCTCTCCATTTAATAAACTCTGAACAGAATTAAAATACACTTTATTCGTACTATTTGTTTGTTCAAAGTATACAGAAAAACGCAAAACCGGAAGTATAATCTGACTTAAAAGTTCGTCCAATGACGGGACAATATCCGGATGCCTTTTTTCTCGTTTTTCTCCCAAAATAACTCAATCTGAATAATCATATGAATGGATGACAAACGCGGCTATGCACTGTATATATAGGACACAGAGTCGTGTCGATTAATTTATTGTGGAAAGAAGAGAAGCGACACCAAAAATGAGGTCTTCTCGTTTAATAGTATAGATATGTAACTAAGTAACGTTACCACGGGTAGTGTGACGTTACGTTATTGTTGTGCATAAATTACGTTCTTCCTTTACGCATTTAACTTTGTTCATCCTTAGAATACATGACATATATAATCTTTATTGCAAAATTACACCCATAAGGGTTAAACAATACAAACAAACAAGGCAGCACACATATGGCCAGGAACTCACTTCCTAATGAGGCTAGACTCATGACTTATTTTGACCAGTTTAGGAATTATATAAATTCCTGGTGTGGGGGTCAAAAATGTTATTGCAGTTCATGTCGTTTCCACCCAGTGCTGTCTCAAAGCTGAAATTTCTTTCTTTCTTTTTATAATGACCTTTTGCTCTGCTTTTTATGCATTTTTTAAAATATATCTGCCATTAAATGCTAGTGCTTATATTTATTTATTTATTGTTTTTATGCTTTTAGTCTGTTATATTTTATGATCCCAAGTGATTTGCTGATTACCCCGTTTCAATGCACATAGAGGCACTTGCCACATGAACTTTGACTCTGGAGGCTCACAAATCAAATAGAGTTGCTTTCATTATAGTGCATGTTTTTTTAGTTTTATTTGGTAGTATTTGCATGATGCTGCATGTTTTTTATGTGATAGTCGGTTAAAGAGCTCACTAGAGCTCATGTTTTCTTTGTTATTATGTATATATATGCCGACTCTAACTAAAATTTACTTACTTACTTACTTAAATAAAAAAAATACTTACTAAGTATACATTTTAAATACAATGTAATACAATACAATAAAATAGAATACAATATAATAGATCATATTTTAAGAGTTCACATTATAAATTGATGTATAAAACACAATCATGAGCTTGTCTGACATGGGTCTGACCTCCTCAGTTCTAAAGACTGCTTAGGCAGCAACCATTTGATTTTCTGGGGGGGGGGGGGGGGGGGTGTAATGGCCTGACCATTAAGTATAACCGACGATTGGGCTCAAGCAGAAAAGACTATCAGGTGCTGATACTTTAAGCAAGAGTCAATCTAACAAATGGTAAAAAGCTGAAAAATATAAATAAAATACAATTTTGCAATGTGTTCAATTAATGTTATTATAACGAAATGTCAAAGGTAATTGATAGCAGTCTGTTGAATGCGAGAAAATGTTGTACTTTCAAGAACAGATAAATTCCAGGTATTTCACGGAGAAAAGGTTCAAATATGTAGAGAGCAATTTGAAGGGTTCAAATACAATGTTGTAGAATTAACTCACTCTGTGGTTAGCCACGAATTGTGTCCTAGATGACGTTTGTCCTTTGAAAAGTTCTCCAGAACTGGTATGACCTTGCAATGTTCGGTTTGAGATCCGTGTGAGCAGGGGAAAGGTAGCGATGATACAATGTTTAAATGTTCTTATAAGGTTAAAGATGAATAATCCTCCTAGACTGGAACACATAAACAGATTAAGAATATAATCAAACGAACTATATAAATTACGGAACGGTGTAACAGAATACTCCCCGTCTGATGTCTATCTGATATCACTATTCCATAAATTTTTCGAATATGAATGCAAGATTTACACAAATGAATTAATCCCAATATGAATTGAATATATACAGGTGAAATGTCCACTATTGGTCGTGTGAGAACTATCAACTTACGACATTTCACTATAAAGTTTCCAGAATAGATTAATTCCACGGAAAACTGGGTTCGGCACAGTTTCTTGTCCTATGAAGAAGGATCTCTCCAATGAGATCGCTGTGATTTGTAGAATGTTCCATAGCTGTTGTTGAGATAGTAGGAACTGTTTTCTCCAACGTTGTGAGACGGCGACGACGGTTAAAGGTGGTCATCCGATGGGTATGACGAGAGTTAATATTTGATCCTCTTCCGGTTTGGCGAAAAGCTCCATCTTCTTTAGTATCAGGCGAAATTAAGCGTTTCGTCTTAATGTTCAATCCTGCTGATCTTGCAGTTTTATCTGTGAAGTGGGGTCCTCTATGTTTGATTTTGTTGTAGTAATGTCCAAGAATAGGTGTTACTTTGTGATGATGTCCAGATAAGACTACTGGTTCCTTTTCACTTATATTCAAGTCAGATTTGGCAATAGGTCCTTCTTTCGGAATAGGTTTGTGAATGCTATTGATTTCCTCTCCATGAACTTTAGGTTCTGTTGATTTCGGATTGAAACTTTCTTTATCTATAGATTTTTCTATAGAAGTTACAGATTTTGCTTTTAGTGACGCGAGTGATGTCCCTTTAGATGAATTTGTGCGTTTACCAGGCTTGGTACTAGGTCCTGTACATTCAAGGGATTGTATTGAGTGCGATTTAGCGACCTTGGCATTCGAATGAAAGTTTTTGTTGTTATACTGAACAACAATTGGATTATTGTCCTTAACGGCTATTTCCGGTCTTGAGGCAAGACGTTGTTTTGATTCCGTGATTGAAACGTAAGTTATCTTTGTGTTGACTTCAATAGGAACAGTTTGCTTGTCAATGTATGTATTTCCAATTATGACCCAACCAAGTCTCAACTTTTGGGCAAATGGAGTTAGGGATGGTCCTAGGCGTTGTTCAAGGACGTGGTGTGCCTCTATAAGGTCCCTTCCAATTAGGAGTAGAATTTGACAACGTTCCTCTAGTGGTGTAATACTTCCTCTGAGTTCTGTCAGATGAGGATGATGCATTGCAACTTCAGGAGTAGGAATTTCGTCTCGATTATTGGGAATATTATTACATTCAATTAATGTAGGCAGATCAAATTGTACGTCACTATGTACAGATTTTATGACGAAATCTTTTCCTCTTTTCCCGGAAGTAGCTACTCTGCCGGAGCATGTCGTAAGAGAGTAGTTTTCAGGTTTCTCCCGAACGTTGAACAGACTGAAGAATTCAGGCGAGGCAAGAGACCGGTTGCTTTGGTCGTCAATAATGGCGTACATCCTGATAATTTTGTCTGTCTTGTCCTTGTGGTACACGTCCACAGGTAATATCTTGGCATAAGATTTCTCGCTCTTATGATCTTTGTAGATCTCTGTGCAGATCGAACTTACAGAGGTTAACTTTGTTTCAGCTGACTCTGTCTGCTCCCCGCCGTAGGCTTGTCTGGGTGAGCTAAACTGGGAAGTTTCAGATTGTTGTGGTCTAGTGATGTGAAGTGCTGTGTTATGTCGTTCACTTCCACACTCGTTACAACTGATACTTGCGTTGCAGTCCCGACTTCTGTGTGTGGTTGACTCACAACACTTGTAGCACACATTGTTTTGTCTTAACAGTTCCTTGCGTTCCTCGATTGGTTTAGCTCGGAATGCTCGGCATTCATTCAAGGTATGCTTTGTCTTGTGTAGGATACACAGATTTTGCTGTTGACTGCTGTCTTCAGTTTGCTGTTCAACAGCCGTCTTATGGACGTTGACTTTAGAGTACGTCTGAGGTGTGAACCTTGGCGTAGCGCCTTTTGTATTAGGCGTGACTTTTGACCCAAAGATGAACCCAGGATCGTTCTTTATTTTGCTGATTTCCCTGATGAAGGCAGAGAATTCTGTGAAGGGTGGAAATGCAACTTCATATTTGGACTTGTATCTTGAAGCCCTTGTTATCCACTTTTCTTGGAGTCCGTATGGCAGTTTTTCCACAATAGGATTTACCCCCTTCGAAGAGTCGAAGTAAGCTAGCAAACATCCCAGCTTGGGATTTTCTTTGTGATATTCTATTTCTGAGATGATGTCTGACAAATCGTAAAGGAGTGAGTTGTCTTTATTTGTTAGTGTTGGAAAGTTGTCAAGTTTGTTGACGAGAGACGTCTGTAACATTATTGGAGCACCATATCGATCGTCCAGTCTTTCCCATAGTCTGTGTAGGCCTCTTGTTGGGTTGTTGGCATTTGATGCCCTTATACTCATGGCATGTTTACTAGACTCTGGTCCAAGCCATTTAATAAGTAGGTCTATCTGTTCCGAGTCTGAAACTTGTAGTTCGTCTATGACGTTTTTAAAGCTGGCTTTCCATGTGTGAAATGATTCTGCCTGGTCGTTAAAGCTTGTTAGCCGGGAGAACAGCAAGTCCTTGCGAAGGAGAAATCTGGTAATCTCTAACGTAGGATTGTTTTGCTGCAGGTGTGCAGAAGGGGTCTCTTCTATAAGTCCTTGTCTTAGGTGTGAGACAGGGATCTCTTCTATAATGCCTTGATTTTGGTGTAAGACAGGGATCTTTTCTGAAACGCCCTGTTCTCCTATGCCAGTTATTGTTCCCAGATCTGGGATTAAGGTAACTTCCGGGGACTTAATATCGGAAGGCAAGACAGCAGATGTCTGTGGCGGCAAGTTCAGTGCCACAGATGGCACGAACGCTGGTGCTTCGTGACTCAGCTCGAACTTAACAGGAATTTGTTTTTTCTTTTGATGTCCTGTTACTTCCTTTACAACAGTTAATACAGGAAGTTTATTGACGAAATCTTGCACACGCTGGAGCGGGTCTTCCTTTTCATCAGGAAGATCGCTAAATGCTTGGCTGCCGTCGTATTCCAGGACACGAGCCTCGGCTTCTGCGGCTGCAGCCTCTCTTTGTGCTTCTAGAATGTTCATAGCAGCTTTAATTTCGGCTTTTTCCCGTGTCGCACGTGCAGCCTCCCGTTCCATCAAAGTTTTCCTACGAATGGCCTCACGTTTCATTTCAGCTCTCTGGTGTGCAGCCTCAGCATTTCTACGTATAGCCTCTTGCTCCGCCTCGGCTTTTCTGCGTGTGGCCTCTTGCTCCGCCTCGGATTTTCTGCTTGTGGCTTCTTGATCTGCTCTGATGGCTTCTTGTTCTGCTCTGATGGCTTCTTGTTCCGCCTCGGCCTTTATTTCATTTTGCTTGAAAAGAGTCTGTTCTTCTATCATTGCCTCCTGCTTTAGGAGCAAGGCCTGTTTTTCGGCAAAGGCTATTTGAGTTCTGGCAGCCTCTGCTTTGGCACGCTTCTTCCGTGCAAGACTTGAAATGTCAGAGACGTTGGAACTCCCACTGTGAGAGGATTTCTTGCCTCTAGATGTCTTTGTTTTTGTAGATTTAGCCTTTGTAAGGGCAAGGCGATGCTCATGTAAGGTTTCCATGACTAGTTCCACTCTGGACAGACGAAAATCCAATGAGAGAGTACACGCGTCTATGTCTTTTTGACTCTCCAATGTCCTGGTCCTTTTCAGAAAGTCCAGATATTCGTCTACGAGTCTACGATAATTCGTACAGGCTTTTATGAGTTTATCCTGTACAGTTAGCAGTTGCTGGAGTTCTTTTGGAGGTTTGGTGATCTCCAATAACTGTGGTTCTATATCTAACCAAAGGGTCTCTATTTCCTGACAGAACTTGTCACGTTTTTCTTTGAAAACTCCTTTACCTTTTTCTGTGAGGTCACGCACTCGCCTAGTCTCGACATTTTCATCTGAAAGTGTTGCATTAGACGGATTTTGTAGTAGTTCTAGATCTGGGACATTTCCCTCTGGGGGCTGTATCTCTTCTTGCTGTTCCGCGTGACTGGGATCCATGATGTAAATCGACTAACTGTAGGCAGTGTTTGTTCAACGTTGTCGGTTTGCTGCCTAGGACGCACAAGCTGTGTTGCGTAGTGTCAATGTAACAGCTACGAACGATGCTCCGTTGTATTTCCTGTTCAGGAGATGTGTAGACAAGTTGTTGTCAATTTACTGTACGTCAAGGGATGACGCGTACATGCAGGGCTCAACAGGTAGGTTGTTATGTAGCTGTATAACTAACATGGAGTGGCGTTATCTGTGAGACACAACAGGCAAGTTGTAGACTTTTTACTGTAATGGCCTGACCATTAAGTATAACCGACGATTGGGCTCAAGCAGAAAAGACTATCAGGTGCTGATACTTTAAGCAAGAGTCAATCTAACAAATGGTAAAAAGCTGAAAAATATAAATAAAATACAATTTTGCAATGTGTTCAATTAATGTTATTATAACGAAATGTCAAAGGTAATTGATAGCAGTCTGTTGAATGCGAGAAAATGTTGTACTTTCAAGAACAGATAAATTCCAGGTATTTCACGGAGAAAAGGTTCAAATATGTAGAGAGCAATTTGAAGGGTTCAAATACAATGTTGTAGAATTAACTCACTCTGTGGTTAGCCACGAATTGTGTCCTAGATGACGTTTGTCCTTTGAAAAGTTCTCCAGAACTGGTATGACCTTGCAATGTTCGGTTTGAGATCCGTGTGAGCAGGGGAAAGGTAGCGATGATACAATGTTTAAATGTTCTTATAAGGTTAAAGATGAATAATCCTCCTAGACTGGAACACATAAACAGATTAAGAATATAATCAAACGAACTATATAAA
The DNA here is from genome assembly GCA_037788925.1 of Mytilus galloprovincialis. Classification (NCBI taxonomy): domain Eukaryota; kingdom Metazoa; phylum Mollusca; class Bivalvia; order Mytilida; family Mytilidae; genus Mytilus; species Mytilus galloprovincialis. The sequence goes on along the minus strand of CM075342.1, from coordinate 11,253,651 downwards.
TTACGGAACGGTGTAACAGAATAGGGGGGCTATGGTTTTTTTTGGAACAAAAAGTTTGTTTCCAGGTTTTGGTGAAAAAAATAATTTGTTTTGGACCCTGAGTAAAAAAAATTGTTTGTTTCACCCTCAGCTGCCACTATATGTAATGCTAAAATTGAAAGAAAAAAATTGTCTTCGGTTTGTCGCTAAAAAAATAGATTGTTCTTCGCCGAAGGCGAAAAAAAAAGTTTGCACAGAAAAAAAAACCATAGCCCCCCCCAGAAAATCAAATGGTTGCTGCCTTAATGAAGACTCCAATATGACAAACATGTTCTGGGATGGGGTTTAGAATGTGTTTTAGTTTATTAAATGCATCAAGATATGTTGAAATAATGGTACATAGACTTTTAGATAAGCAAAAAAAAATAGAACGCAATGATATGTTAATGTCACAATACATATAAGAAATAAAATTCGTCATCTAGGACCCCACATTTTTTACATAATCTTTGTGCTCTCCGAATGTTTCTGTACGGTACCTTCCCAATTCAATGCCTAGGGAATGATCACTAAGTCTAAATTTTGAAAGTAACTGCCTAATACAGTATGTATAAAATTAGTTTATTAGTAGTAGTTTTTTTCATATTCCTCTGAAACACACTTTTTGATATTACATTTTAACACATTTTTTGATTTTAAAAAGGTAATTAATATTAGAGTAATTTTCTGGGTTTATTTTCATATCTTTAAAAAAATTATCTGCAAATGAGTACAAAGATTAAATTCCTGCGGAATGTAAATTTATGTTTGATTGTAGAGATTCTTTAACCAGGGGATTAATATCATTACAGTTTATTCTATAAAAATACACGAGATTTGAGTTTTTATATAAGAGTCCAAAGAAAATCTACCTAATTCTGATCTAGCACCTATGTTAGTGGCTGTCTTTTTCAGTCCTAATACTGTTTTACAAAATTTAGAATGAACCTTCTCAATAGGAAATTTTTCTGCTAATGCAAGAGTATCACAAAATGTATTATTTACAGAAGCTCTATTAGATGCCCTTAAAGTTGACTTAAAAATTATCCATAGACACCAATTTCAGAGTTGTTTGTCATAAGGTCTCATAAGAGTATCAAATAATCTACATGACAAATTAGTGTATATACTTAAAATAAAACAACGTTTAAACATATTTTTAAGGAAAGGTATAACAAAATCCTCTTGAAAAACTTAACAACTTGATAATAGTTCAAAACTTAACCTTCATAGTAAACTTAAAAATAAAATTAAATTGGAGGACTACTTTAGGTGTCAGACCACCAATTACTCCCTCCAACGTACATGTATGTAAAAGTAGCCCTACTCTGACACAAATTAGTGCTTTTGATGTCCTTGTTTACTTAAATAACCAACAAATAAATTTGCAGAAATGAAACTTTTGGTGAAAGAGAAATATATCTAGATCATTTTGAGCCAAAATTTACTTGTCTATGAGTTTGCATTAAAAAAGGAGGATTAATGCGCTCCATAGTATACTAATTTTAGATTTCCAGAAAACCAGGTTTTTGTTTTGGAGTACCTCTGTTTAAAGGTGAGTTATTTTGTTAGAAGGCTTTAAAGGTATGGTGAAAATTGGCATGTAGAAAGCTGATACATGTACAATTAAGGATATACCTGGTTTCTATGAAGTTAAACTTAAGGTAAAATATTTAGAAAGCTGTGAAAATTGCAAAATTTGGTTGAACAGATAGGGATTTTTAATTGATGGTCTGACACCTTCACAATTTAAACACTTTTAATAGTCGTCAACTTTTAACAAAATTCCGTGTAAGTGACCATAATTTGGAAATTGAAATAGGACGCTATAAAAAATTCAAAGAGAACACAGACTGTGCAAATTGTAGATGATGAGGAACACTTTTTCCTTTATTGCCAAATTAACAGTTACGTAAGAAATCCCCTTACAATGTAGAACCCATTATCCCATTAATTTTAACCAGCATGACTCAAATTCTAAACTTAAAACTATTCTAGCGATACTTTGCTTTTGCGCAAATTGGCATTTCATTTGCGCCAAAATAATCTTTCATTTGCGCCACAATCCATATTTCGTTTTGCGCCAAAATAAGACATTTATCTATTGTAGATCCCAATAAACATATGTTGTCTAGTGTTGTAAACTATTATATCAAAGTATTGAAATACTTAACATCGGATGACCACAGGTTCTTGTAGATGGTCAAAAGCAATGTCACAGAAACAGATCACATCTCTATACTTAAAACTGAGGTTAATTTACAGAGATATATTTTTTTCTGATACAATTAAGTTCCTGCGTGGATGATGAATAAATGACAGGAAATTCAACCACACCGTAATAACTATTATATTGTAGTGATACAAATCAGTATACCTGGGACTATTATACTAATATAATAATAGTCCTATACACTGTTTTGTTGTTATATATTATATTAATATTACAGTTGAATGTAAATATATTTTTCATCTATTTGTATAACATTCTATTCTTCTATTCTAATTATAGTGCAGTGCAAGTGCATGGTGGACACTCTTCTTAAAAAAATCGATTTTCATTAAAGATTGAAAATGGGAAGCCATTCATATTTTCCCGCAAAACAATTGCAGAGTTACCGGTACTCGCCGGGAGTGTCGCAAAACGTTCTTGAGATATTCTTCCGTAAGCTTTAACAAAATTATTAGGTACGTCTGCGTTGATTTTTACCTTTATTTATATAACTAACGACAACACATTTTCATATTATTAATTTGTGTTTTAATAAAAAATAGTTTAATAGATATAGGAAGATGTGGTGTGAGTGCCAATAATGTTCTCTTACCTTCACAAAATAAATTGCTGTCCGTAGCAAGAAGCTCCAAAGATCTTCTCTCGGATTTTCTTGCTTGGTTCCGCCGTCCGCTCCTTCTTCCCATTCTGTTGAGATTTTCTTTGAAAGAAAATGATTAGTTAGGCAATAAAAAGGAATATGTGTGTTTTGCCTGACATTACCTTGGTAGAAAATAGCTGACATATCTACTTACAGAAAACCAAAACAAACCTAGCCTACCCACCGTGCCTAGCTTTGGGTGTAGAGTTTGGGCAAACCACAACATTTTTAAGTGCACATGTGGCGTAGACATGGGATGGTCAGGATGGCCAACGGATTATTTATCTCTGCACATTTTATTTTGTATTCCATTATTCTTTACTAGCAACATTTTTGTAATCAAGCCAGTGCTTCACCAAAATTAAAATATATAGCCTTAAAATAGCCTTAAATTTATCTTAGACATACGGAATTAGTTTAAACATTTTTTTATAGTGGATTGGGAAACAAGTTATTACAACTTATATAAATCCCTTTCCACTTTGCGGGTGCGAGTGCTGCCTTGTAGAGGCATTAGCCTGCCCTTTATTTCAGCATCATATTTTCCCCATTTCTTCATATTTCGCCATTTTAACTCTATATATTTTTTTTTGTTATCCAATATTCAATATTTTGTAAACCCCACCAGACCCTTATATAAATAGAAATTCTGTATGTGCCGGTCCCAAGTCAGAAGCCTGTAGTTCAATGGATGTTTGTTTCTCATTCGTTGTTGTGTATATAAATTAGGCGGTTAGTTTTCTCGTTTCAATTTGTTTTTTTTTTACATTTGTCATTTCTGGGCTTTTTACTTCTATGCATTATGGGTTGTGGTCATTGTAGGAGGTAGTACAGTGAAATATACGTAACGAAATATTTTCGCGGTTATTATTTTGGCGGATTTTAATCAATACCTTTGAATGTTCACTTTTAAAATTGCGAATTTTTTTTTGGCGATTTTGTTCTATCCGCGAGAATTTACACAATTCGAAATTAGTCCGCGATACGGTAGTTGCTTTAAAACTTCTATATCATTTGGCCTCTGGTGGAAATTTAATCATATTCATCTTTTTAATTCTTAAAATAATTAATTTACAGCATGCTGAATATGCCATCACCACTATTAAAATATATATATATAATCATCTGCTCGCGTATTCGAAATCCTACTCGCGATATCTTTGTTTCTTTTTCTCAAAATGTCATACACATGTCGTTTACTTTGTAGACAAGTTACAGAAGATATATTAATCTCCCTTTATATTCCAAATACGTATTAAATTTTGTTTACCAATATATATTTTCTTTTTTCTGTTTACCAATGTAATATTACCGAAAAAAATCTTTTAAGTTATAGATATTTAATATCTTTTGGATAGTTTTGCGATTTTTTCCTAAATCTAACCATGATAGCGTGTTGAAACCCTCGGCAATGGATCGACACGTACTATTGCGAAAGTTGTCACAGCGTGCGGAATCAATGATGGACAAAGAGATCGAAATAAAATTTAAGCATTGAAAAAAATACCCCAATCCCGCCAACAGAAACGTGAAAGATAAGGCTTCTATCAAGTCACGTGAACTGGATATGGAATACAATCTATAATAACTGTGTGTTATAGTATTATATACTGTAAACCAGCGTATTTTCGCGAGCGATTTATTTTCGCGACTTTCGCGTGTAGAAAAATATAAATCCTCGCGAATATGTATTTCCTTATTAAACAACTAAATTAGAATATCGCGAACAAAAATAGCCGCAAAGTGAACAAGAATGAGTAAAACGCGAAATAAAGTATTAAAGAAAAATGTAACTTATTGGGATACACTACAATAAGACAGCAACTTAATAAACAAAAGTAAAACATATATTTGCCAAAATCCTCACGAGAACATCTTAGAAAGTCAAATGTTAACTGAAAAGTAAATTAACAAACTTACTAAACTCCTAAAGAAATCAATTCGGAAGTCCCGTATCAAATGACAATATCGATACAAACATTGAGGAACTTTTGATAAATTTACCCCAATACGCGTTCGGACACAGCTAAAAAAAAATCATAGTAAATTCATCAGCTATTTTTTTTAACATATCTAGACCTACAACAAATTACAGTAAAATAGGCTAACCCAAAAACTGGATTGTTTTCTTCTTTTAATAATTAAATATTTTAAAAGTAACTTAACAATACTCACATTGCTTGAGGTAACTGAAAAATAAACTATTTATTTATCAATTTGTGTGTCCTGTATGACTCTTTTGAATATTCAATTTGCAGAATATTTAAAGAAGTAGTTACAAAAACGATGGCGATTTTGTAACGACGTTGCTACCACGTGACTAGGAACAATCAATTATTTATTGGCACGTGATGTAACAATCGCTCAGTTGCTACCGAGACGTGGTAACACTGGTTCCATTCTGTCTGTAACTTTGGAGTTTGTTAAACAGGGATCCATTTCGTTACCGTAATCTGAAATTTGGAAGTAGCATTGAAATTCGGACTTTTTCAATGTCTTTGTATGTATATATACCAGCCGCCGAAAATAGCTTCTTGAAGAAGTCCAAGATTCTAATATGAAGTTACAAATTGAGTTGACATGGTAAAGAATGATTGGCAAATTATAGCGGAAAAATATGAGAAAAATATAAATATATTGTAAACGTATCGGCACAAAATGGTTAAATCAATCTCGTTGATGAGATGACCAACGATAATCTATACATATCGAAAAAAGAACATTTTGGGTCTAAATTATATAGAATAGAAAATAATGGGTAAAATATATATAGAGATATAATGGAGATAATGGTATTAAGAATCTTGGATTAAAGAAATGATCGACCCCATCCTGGCTATCCAATTAATATTAATAAATACATTTTATAATAAGTTTTCTCTAATATTGGTGTGTATACAAAAGAAGATGCGGTATGATAGCCAATAAGGCAACTCTCCACAAGAGACCAAAATAACACGGAAATTAACAACTATAGGTCACCGTACGGCCTTCAACAATGAGCAAAGCCCATACCGCATAGTCAGCTATAAAAGGCCCCGAAATAACAATGTAAATTATTCAAACGAGAAAACTAACAACCTTATCTATGTGGCCTTTTAGACATTTCTTGCATGAAGAGATATTTCTCGTTTCACCATACATGGAATGTGTTACGAAAATTATGATTATTTGATTGGCTTGTCCAGCATCATGAGACGATAGTAAGACATTTCCATTGGCTATTCATTAAGTCATTGGTGTATTTCAAATTGTACGGTCGAAAAGCTGACCCTGGTTCAACCCTATTAAGGGACTATAAAAGAGAAAATGTGATATGTTTGCTAGTGAGACAACTCTTCACAAGAGATCAATTAAATGACGCGGAAATTAACAACGATATAGGTCACGTCCTTCGACAATGAGCAAAACCAATACCGCATAGTCAGCTACAAAAAGGCTTCGAAATGACAAATGTAAAACGATTCAAACGATAAAACTAACGGCCTATTTAATGTACCAAAACAGAACGAAAAACACAAATGTAACACAGCAACAAACGACAACCACAGAAGGGTTCATGACTTGGGACAGGCACATACATACAGAATGTGGCGGGATTTAACATGTTAGCGGGATCCCAACTCTCCACTAACCTATAAGAGTGTAACAGTACAACATAAGAACGAACTATAGAAATCAGTTGAAAAAGGCTTAACTCATCAGAGGAATACAAATAGAAATACATCGAACAAAAAACCCAGAGTGGACGTGCATGACCGGGTTCTTGTACACCCTAATAACAAAAAGACACTAAGTACAGAGTACTCGCAGTTCCTGACAGCTAGTTCAAAGACAACAAAAACTGCTAAAAAATCATGAATACATGTATCCTAGACTTATGTTTAATGTGGTAAAAAAAATAAAATAAAACTGACATATTTATAATAAATGTCTACTGCTTAGCCAAAATATATGTATAACTACTGGATCTAGATAGAGTTGAAAATGTGGAAAGATGAATTCCCTTGCAATATATTTTATATATTTTTGAAATAGATTATAATCAAAGCCATCTATTAAAATGTAACAATTTGAAATAGAAAAAAGTAACTATACATGTCGAGTCATACATTCAGAAAATTCAGGACATGATGCTCTTCTCATTGCATTATAAGAAATCAAATTTTTGTCTTTCAAACGTTACCACAGGTGAAAAAAACCCAGTGGTACATTGTAACAAGAGGGAAATTACCCCTTGAGACAAAATTTTAAAATGCAAAATTTGAGTACATGTTTTACTTATTATAAAAATCAATAAGAAACAAGTTTGTTATATGATCTATCATATTTGTGTAAATCGGAACCTGTTACTGAATTAGAATATTCTTTGAATGATTTAGCTGTCAGAAAACAACACAGGACAACGCAATTTTATTTTTGGAGGGGGGGGGGACATTCAAATTATAATAATTTATTGGAAGAAATATAAGAAGGAATGTTTAATTGGCAATAATTTGTGCATTATATACACTAGTATATATATATATATATATATATATATATATATATATATATATATATAGTATTCAGTATTAACTGAAACTTAAAATTTTCCAAAAAGATGGTTAAATAAAAAAAAAAAAAAAAAAAAATTGAAAAAAAAAAAAAAAATTGCCGTCGAAAGATGTGGAACTTGGAAATTAGACTTTTTCAGATCTTGTCTCATGTGCCTTTCTGTGTTTCCTTCTTAAATATGACATGGCTCTGTACTTATACATCCCCGTATTGCTTTATTGTAAATGTTTGTTTTATATCTTTGTTTCTTTTTATAGCGATTAAGATAATAAAACAATGCGGTACATGTACCTCTATTTTTACCTATTATGTCTGTTTTCTTTGTTCACACATCGTTGGTCAACATAAAGGAATTTCACGCGACTGTCATTCAAGTGAGAGGTTTAACTAGCTGTAAAACCAGGTTTAATCCACATTAATCCATTTTCGTCATAAGAAAAAGGTCTGTACCAAGCCAGGGAAATGACAACTGTTGTCCATTCGTTTAAAGTATTTGAGCTTTTAATTTTACCATTTGATTAGGGACTTTCTGTTTTGATTTTCCTCGGAGTTTAAGATTTTTGAGATTTTTGAGTGGCAGCAAGTTTGAATAATCCGAACTCACCCAAGATAAGAATTTAGAGATCAATAATTTTGTTGTTCTCTACTGTTACAGCCTTTTTGTGTACCTTCTGAGAATATCTGATTGTCAGCATTAGAACAGTAAATGTGTTTTTATAGTATCTTATAGAATTGATATGTATATGGTAGCAAACTTACATACAATTTAAATAAAAGAACAAAAAATTACTCCATAATTCTTTTCTGTTACGTTCTGTTATGTTACATGATAAAAAGTAACAGCATAGCCATAAAAGGGAGGGGGGAGAGGGGGGAGACTTGTTTTGGATCGGTTATTCACTTCTGTAGTTAGTCTAAAAGGACAGATTATTTATTTTCTGCTCTGTTGAAGCAAGATTTTTCAATAAAACAAGGGACTAATTCTTTATTTTCACATCTTAATTTATAATATTTGGAAAATTTCATTTTTTTTATTCTTAAATTAAGCATATGGAAAATGAAACTACAATTCAAAACAAAAGTTCGAAGGCACATGGAAGAAAAAGAAAGATTTTGTTTCAAAGAGTGCCGGGGTCATCTTCTCTGTGTTCATAATATACACGAAATATTTGCCACTGCTCCGTGTCTGTTCTATAAATTCTTACCCTGAGTTTTCTATTTGTTACTGACGAGACAGCCTCCCAGCGATAAAAGAATATGTTTGAAAGAACTATGCACTCGGCTATCTTGTTTTCTTCAATTCGTTTTTAAAACTTTTTGGTTTCTTCAATTTGAATAATAGAAAACAAAACTATATATATTAAACGAAAACTGGATAAAGTGAGAAACAAGTTTTGTTCAAAAGTAAAAAAGTAAAAATTACTGCTTCGCTGCTTATTCAAGAGTTTAAACCCTACACGTGGTAGCTTGGTTCGACTCCAATCTTAATTGACTAGGATTAACAGTTTTCTTACCGAAGGTCAATGGGTCTCTCCGGGCGTCCCAGCTTTCTACACATAAAAAAAATCTGGTCGCCATGAAATAGCAAATAATGATAAAAATGGCATTAAAGACCCACAATGAATATATCAATCATTGTACCTCAGATCATAGTTTTGTTAAACACGAATCTATTTATTTGAAATTGAATTTGATAATAGCAATTTTCCCCGCATCGTATAACGATGAATCCGGTTAACACTGTAATATGTGCCGCTGGACATGAAAAAGCTTAACCTTTAATAATTTTGACTAATTAGAAGATCAGATGAATTTTAAAGCAGAACTATTTAAAAAATTGTGTCAGATTTTTCAATAGGGGAAAGCATTAAATTATGAGAAGATATTTAAGATTTGCAGTGATAAGGCAATATATATATAGAAGGATTTGATCTTTACACGTTGGTGTGTCCATCATATTACATATGTGGCAACCTTTTATTTAAGTCTTATATATCAAATAAAACTTTTCAAAAGTTATTCAAGTTTCATAACTAACATGAAGTCGACACGTTATATTGTAGAATATCTATTTTAAAAAGAAAAGGGTGAACTATGTTAAAAAAGATTGCAAAATTTCTGAGAATGAATAGAACTGTTCCTAATCGAATGCAGCAATAGTAAACTTAGTAAACATGTCTTTGACAAGCAATACTTTAACCACTGACAAGGTCTTAAACGATTTTATACGCAAAAATGACAAAATTAAAAACAGAGTATTGCCCCTGCTAACCTGAAGCGTGTAGGTTTCAGCTCGAAAGTTCCCAGTGAAGATTTTTTTTTCTTTAAAAAAAATGATCATTCATTTTCTTCTTTTTCTAGTTAGTTCTGTGAGTCGCTTTTTTTGCTTTTCTTTACTCTAGTATGCATGACATGAAACTTAAATTCATGTTCTAAAACAACATTAAAGTGTGGAGTATGCTACAATATGAAAATATGGGATAAACGTCAATGATACAGTCACCCAGAGACAAAAACAACCAAAAGATATGTGCTCGGTTTGACGGTAAACCAGATTTATATATGAAAGATTCCCTCACGGGAGACAGGAAAAAAAGACCATTCACAATTTGCCTTACATTGATCTTCCCTCTTTTAATTAAATTAAAAAAAAAAAAACACCTTTCGATTGTAGAGTTCATAAGAGAAATATATTCACTGTGGAAGAACTCGCCCCTTTGTGTTCGTCATTTGCCACGTGCAGCTGACATTAGAATGAATATCGAATATGGAAAGTGAAACTACTATTCAAAACATAAAGTCCGAAGGCACATGAAAGAAAAAAAAGATATTTGTTGGCGAAGGGTACCGGGGTTATCTTCTCTGTGTTCATAATATACATGAACTATTTGCAACTGCCTCGTGTCTGTTCTGTATATTCTTACTCTGAGTTTTCTATCTGTTACATGGGAAATCCTCGCTAAAAATTCCGGTTAACCTCCTACGGCACCCATCAGTAATTAAAGATTTGATTTCATTCAAAAAATTAATTATGACATGCATGTACGTGTCGCTTAGAACACGGTCATATACCAGATGGTCAATATTAATCGTCCATGTAATTTGCTCTATGAAATGTTTGCAAATTTCAACGGAGGCAATTTCTTGGCATGTATGTCCCTTTGGTATCTTTCGCCTCTCTTGTAATTTGTAACATGGGGAGGTCGGATTTTGGTCACAGTATCTGCGTTAATCTATAAATAAAGACAACAGTAGTATACCCTGTTCGAAATTCATAAATCGATTGAGAAAAAAACAAATCCGGGTTACAAACTAAAACTGAGGGAAACGCATCAAATAATAAGAGGAGAACTACGACCCAAGAAAAACACAACATTAACATGTAACACACACAGAAACGAACTATAATATAACAATGGCCATTTTCCTGACTTACACTTAGTACAGGACATTTTAAGAAGAAAAAAATGGTGGATTGAACCTGGTTTGTGGAATGCCAAACCTCTCGCTTTTATGGCAATCTTAAATATAAGATTTATTTATAAATTTTAGCTACAAGTCTTTAAAGACTATTGTTTGATCAAGAAAGTTTCTCTTTAAGCTTGCACAATCCCATTGGTTTTTAAATTCTTTTTTCTTTAGAATTTTATTCCTAAAACGAAAGAGAATTCAATCCGAAAACGTTCAAAATGTACAGACAATCTTGACACTTCTTCTATTTCAGATATTTCGGCAGAAAGCGTGACCGGAAACGCTTCATATCGGACAACTGTGCGGAAGTGTTTGAATTCTAGTAACTGGCAATTTATTTGTAAAATGTAGCATGTTTTTGTGTGCACTAAACGCCATATTTGACGTAGTTTACGTATTCTAAAATTTCCTCATTCATTAAAAAATGGATCGATATTTTGACGTCATTGGGTATTATTAAAAGATTGGATTATAGTTAAACACAATATCTAGACTGTCACATTTTCACATATTTGTCTGTTTTTATAGGGATTTAGATTAAAACACACTGTTGTCTTCTGTACTTTGATTTTACGTATTATGTCTGTCTGTTTGTTTATTCACACATTGTTGTCATTTTAATGAGGTTTTGTGACTATCATACACGTGAGATGTTTATAAAACCAGGTTATCTATACCATTTTGTAAGAAAAATTAATACCTGTACCTAGTCAATAATATGACAGTTGCTTTCGTTTGATGTGTTTTAGCGGTTTTTTTTTGCCATTTGTTTAGTAGGACTTTCCATCTGAATTTTCACGGAGTTATTGTACTTTTTATTATGAAATATCGATACGAGGCTCCTAAATATTCCGACTATAACTTTTGGCCTTTGTAGCATATTTACTGTCAGCCACGATGATGCAACCGGAACCCATAAACATGGTTCCACGTGGTAATAAAACAAGATAATACTGTACATTAAGTTAAAAAATGTCAAATCCCGTCATTTCGTTTATGTTTCCTTTTCACACTTAACCAATTTGTTAGTTCGTTTGAAATGTTTCCTCAATTTTAATCAGAATCGTGTTGAGAGAGAACAATTATAGTTCGTCCACTTCAAAGACACCCTAAGCTGATAGATTAAAAAAAGATAAGACAGGCTAATACTGCTACAATGCAGCACTGGCAACAGCAAAGTTGAGAGGGATGAATATAACGTGTAATAACTTGTTTCCAAATCCACTATAAACTAATACATTCAAACTTATAAAAAATAACCGAATTAAATAAAATCAGACAGTATTACAAAAGTTTGAACAAATTAACAGACATATCAAGACTACCACATGATAAAATATTAATACTCGATTTCTGAATACTCCAACTTATAAAAAATGCTGGCCTTTGTAGCGTGTTTACTATCAACCACGGTGATACAACCAACAAAAATAGTTCCAAATGATAACTGACCAAGACTATGCGGTCATTTTATTCCAATGGTACGCATATCATAATAAGATATCATTTGACCTCCATAGTTAAAACAATGCAAAACATTATTGTTTACGTCAGCAACTATAATGGTATCTGAAGGTGTAGCTAATAGGTCTCCTGGATTAAACTTTTCCCGCTTCATGGCAAAATCAGTTGGGTGACCGGTTTATTTCTTTTATGAAATCTGTCTATAATAACTACTCTACCTCTTTTTGCAGCGGTCACCTTATCCACTAAAAAGATATCACAACTATTGGTACCGGTAATATACATTGGAACCTAGTAAATAAAGGCAACAGTAGTATACCGATGTTCGAAATTCATAAATTGATTGAGAAAAAAACAAATCCGGGTTACACACTAAAACTGAAGTAAACGCATTACATATAAGAGGAGAACTACGACACAAAAACACAACATAAACATATTTTTGTTTTCAATGAAGTTTTACCTTTTGGTAACTCTAAAATAGTGCATTTTCTGAAGGAACCTACGTGGAATTTTCCTTTTTTTGTATTTTTACCGTAAAAAAACATGCTGGGACCTATCTTTTCTATTGATTATCTAAATGCTATCTTCTCGTAATCTATTTACAATTCTATCATTTAGTATAGCTTCTGATCATATTACTATGTTTTCCTATATAGTCAATACAAAATGTATCATTTTGTCACAACCTGTAGCTTGAGAAAATGCTCTTTCACCTATCATTTTATTATATTTTTGAACATATCAATATATACTAGGTTTTGGTAAAGTATGAACAAATTCTATCGTTTTTAATTTAGATACCTATAACACCTTATTAAATGTCTTGTAAAACTATTTATAGATATATTTTTCGTGTTTTAAACAATTGTTTCGTTGATGCATATTAAAAGTTAAGTGTCGATATCATGAAGCATATACATAACAAAAATGGTCTTATTGTTTTCGGAAGGAATCTGATAGCGATATAGATCTAAATATTTGATCTGGTAAAATTTTGTTTATGTGATTCTTTCTAATAAATAACAATGAATTAAGTAAGATTGATAGTATGAAACAAGGTATAAGATGCATAAACAAATAAACTCGTTGTCGGATACAATTATTTAAATTTATTTATTTTAGTTTTATTTTGACGTCAAAAAGGAAGATTTCACGTCAAAAAGAAAAGCCTCTCCGTCAACAAATGTACAAACAAGCAGAACCTTTTCTTTTTTGTCAAAATAAATACCCCACGGCCATTCTATTCCATCAGATCTAGTTAAACAATTTCTATCATCTGAGAGTACCAATACGGTGTGGGTATTATAATCCGTCACATATATATTTTTCTCATCGTCTGTCGTAACACGACGTAAATCTTGACTTTTATCATTTTTACCCAAATTAGTTTTCCATCCAACGAGCAGCAGTAAATTGATGTCAAATCTATACAGACTAACCTGTCTCTGTCTACTGTAATGTCGTGGATACTATCTGAAGGTAAAGGTATTGTACGTATTACTTTACCTGTCAGGACTGAGGTCCATCACATGTATTATACTTCTATTGATAACAACGTACAGTGTATTGTCATTCGCGTCGGCGAATGACTATATAAAGATAGACAAGACTTTACTTTGAAAATATAATCTTTAAAACGTTTAAAGTGACGAATTTCTGTTTAGACGCTTGATTTTGTCTCCTGTCAGGGACGTTGAAGTGTTGGTGATAAAAACAAAAATGTTAATATGATGACAAATTGGCACAAGATAAGGAAGTGGAAACAAACTTTTGTATAAACAAGTATAATTGATAAATGTAAATTATATTTTATGTGAAAAAGTATCTCATTAGTTACATTTTATTTCGAAGTTGCATGTGTTGACATTGATGTAAATATACACTTTATGTTAAGTTATGATCTATTAATAAAAGAAAAGACGGTGAAGTGTTGATGATAAAGAATACTTTATACAAAAACGGTAATATGATGACAATTTGGCATACGATATAGAAATGTAAAAAAACTTTTATATAAACAAGTTATAATTGATAAATATAAATTATATTTTATGTGAAATACTGAATCATTAGTTACGTTTTATTTCGAAGTAGCATGTGTTGACAATGATGTAAATATACACTTTACGTTGTCTCATGACCTACTAATGAAAGAAAATATGGGTATTCTGTTTCTGAGCTTCAAAAAACAAATTTGTTTTAAAATGTAAAAAATGCGTTGAATTTACGACATATTTTTATGAATAAGAATCTTTTTATCTAATCAACCTGTTTTCGCTATGAAAAGATTGTTTTTGCCAAGATTGTTCTTTCACTTTCGTGCAATTTATTTTGATTTTGAGATGGTCCCTATAAAGCTTTAATCATACCTGGGGTTTACATTTGCACAATCACGGTTGTTTTCGCCTTTTAATATTGCATTGTGGGATCGCGCAAAAAAAAAGTAAGCACTCCACACGTAGTTGTGCATGTTACCATAAAATTGTTATCCCTATGTTTTGTGGGAATTGTACCTCTTTCAACTTAGAAATATACATTAATGTACCCCTGAATTAGCTAGTAAACAGAACTCCTCTGAAACTACTCAACAGAATTTCAGGAAAATTGGTCAGTAAGGACATCACATATAGTTGTGCATATTACTAAAAAATTCTTTTCCTCCTTAATATTCTAGAAGTTATACCCCTTTGAACTTTAAAAAAAGGTCAAAAGTCAAGGTCATATGAAGTTACAATGGAAAATGGCATACTGTGAGATTGAACACATCATATTTGTCCTGGACAAAAAACAATAGCTTGACATTAACATGATTAGTCATGGTCATGGAATAATAATGTTATGTCCTGGACAAAACAATATGAAAAAAATAAATGATTTGACCTTAAGGTCACAGGGTAAAGTCATATGATGTTCACAATAGTGTATAACACAACACCACAACCTTAATACATCTTCCTACCAAATATGATAAATGGCACACTGCCTTGGCCTAATTTCTTCATATATGTCATGGACAAAAAATATGGAAAATAATAATAATTTGACCTTGAAATGGAGGTCACAATGGTGCATGAGAAATCACCTTAGCCAATTACATTTTCCTACCATACATGATTCGTCAATGTCATGGGATAATAATGTTATGTCCAGGACAAAACAATTGGAAAAAATCAATAATTCGATTTAAAGGTCATAGGTCAAGGTGATATGAAGGTATCAATGGTGTTTTACACACCATCTCAATTTAATACACCTACCAAATATGATAAGTCAATGTCAAAGGATAGATTTATACCCTGGACAAAGTTGTATGAGAAGAAGAAAAACTACTAAAACAGTATGACTCCCTTCATCTGAAGGGAAGGCATTATAGCAATGCAAAACATTGAGAAATGACAAAAAATAATAGAACAAAAATTACAAAACAATGCAATAACCATTGAAGGTCCAACATTTACTCTCAGAAAAACAAACATAACATTGGGTGGGCTGGAAGGGTAAACATGTGAAGATGACAACTTAAAAACTTTTTTAAAAAACATTTCTAAAACACATATTTTTAAAATAATTATCATTCGTTTATTCACAAAATGCCAATCGAATGACATCAGCTTTTTTAAAAAGCTAATCTTGTTATCATTATATGATATACCGTAGCAGTAACCACTTGTTTTGATTGTCCAGGTAACAGTATCTGTGGATATATCTATTATCAGTATGGTTATGTTACTACAGGATACTGCCACAGTGTTACTTTCTAGTTCCGTTATAAACCAAGGTGTAGGAGACAAAGGCATGTGATGAATATTTGTACCGTTACAGTTACAAATAATAAGTGACATATTAAACAAGTCGGTAAAAACTAATGTATTGCTTATACAGCTAGTAATGGTCCGATATTCATTGATTGATTCTTTGATGTAAATTTGTTGACGCAAAGTAACAGAAACAGGCAGGTTAGTTTTGACAGATGCTTGATCCTGAGCAAATGCTTCTTTGTTTGGTGCATTTTCTGAAATAATAAATCAAATAACGTATATATTTTATTGTCTTATAAACAATTTAAACATGTTTCTGACAACAACATACAGAAATATAATAATAAATGTATCAATGCAATATAAATTTAACATGAATTATGAATCGTTAATGTCGTGAAGAAATATACATAAATATATATAATATAACGTGTGGAACTTGCAAGTTGCAATATGTTGGTGAAACAAAAACATCATTTAACATCCGACTAAAGGATTTCGGTCATTTTATACAAAAGAAAGAAACTGCTCAACCACAAGACATATTTTAAGATCAGGGTATGATTTTGAAAACGTCACATTTCAAATAATTGAGAAAAACCAGAATTGGAATACACAAGGAAGACAAAGGAGAGAGGGATTTTGGATGCACCAGTTACAAGCTCTTGAATCTCATTAACAGAGACGAAACAATATTTAAAAACAAATCTAAATAACAATCAATAATTCATACAAATTAATTTATAGAAATTCATATAATGGAACGAACATCAACACATATGTGAAACTTTTACCCCAACTCTATGTAGTTGTAGCTACATACATATATTCTTATAGAACATCAATAAATGTTAAATTTTCACTCACATATTGTGTAGTTCAAGCTACAAACATATTTTTTATTATACATTAATAAATATTTAAAATTTTTACTCAAATCTTAAGTAGTTCATGCTACATTTAAGATCCATTAGTAGTTGGCAACTATCAGACCTATCTTTTAAAGTCTGAGAGTTCTTGCTGTTCTCCTAATGGATTGGTAGATTCTTTCCGAGATCCTTTTCAGTAGGATTTTCGGTTACCTCTACTATTGATACAGCAGGGCATTTGGCAGTGTCGGTTTTAATATGTATTTTATCCAAACCGATTCCTCGTTATTACCTTAGCGTATTTTGCCATGGCATTTGTGGGGCATTCGGGGTGACCTTGTTCCATTTTATGTATACAGTTTTGCACTTTTTTTATACTTTGAGGAATGAGCGTATCAGGTATGTTTGTGAGTTTAGTATGTTTTATTTTATTGCATTGAATTATGTTTGGGGAGGTTAACTTTCTGGTAATAAGACCCGTAACGGCCTGACTGGGGAATTGGGTAGGCAAATGCTCACATTAATCTGTACTGATACTGTTATTATATAAAATTGTATTAGGTTAAAAGACCACTTTTTTTAAAAGGTAAATCCAAACGTTTCCTTAACTTTTATCCGTGTCTGTTTGGTCATAGACTCCAAGTAATGGCTGTTGACATGGTTACGAATAGAACACAATTTACATTCATAAATTGTTTCAGGTATTACGTTTTAAAGTTGATACATGCGTTGTCCATCTTCCCCTTTCAATATATTTCCAGAAAGGAAAATCTCGGTAGACCATTCGTTTGGTCCTTGAGGTCGATGATCAAGCTCATACGATAGACACTCGTCTTGGCCTTCTATAAACCATTCAATGGTTATTGAACAATCAGTGCATTCAACTATGTCAAATTTTCTAGGAGCTGTAAAAAGACACATAAAAATATCTTCAAACGTCATAGAAATGTTGAGTGAATGATGTAAAGTGGTAAATTCCATATATAGAATTAGTCAAACAATGTAAGGTCAATGTCATATTGAATGAAAAATGATGATAACACAAATCTAGATTCGTCTTAAGGAACACCACATCGTGCATTTATTGTAAGATAAGCTCAAAATCGTCACAGTAGTGATAAATCATCGGATAACAAGCTGGTAAATGTATCATGCCTTATTCTAAAACTTTATTCAAAGTTGAAGACGGTGATGTCACAGGAAAAAG
Organism: Mytilus galloprovincialis; assembly: GCA_037788925.1. Lineage (NCBI taxonomy): Eukaryota > Metazoa > Mollusca > Bivalvia > Mytilida > Mytilidae > Mytilus > Mytilus galloprovincialis. The sequence continues at coordinate 11,235,431 of CM075342.1, read as the reverse complement.
AAAGAGCGATCTTCTGGTAATGTCATAAAATGAAAACAACACGTTGACTAATTAAATGCGTCCGACGCGCTTTTCTTGACTAACCTTTAACAGGAATATTTGAAAGCCGAAAATTTATAAGAACCGAAACAGTTGAAAAGCCATATGACAGATAAAACCTTAAAAAAAATAGGCAAATCCATCTAAGGTTAACTTTGATTGAGAGAGTTGAAACCTTAGTTTCTTTATTATTTCAACATATACCCTTGGAAACTCAACATATACCCTCATGACACTTACCAAAGAGGAAATCCTGGATAATCATAGGTCTGTTCTATGTTCCTTTGGAATTTCAACCAAAGATGAAGAACTGGATCTTCCATCACTGTATTGGATACCTAAACTACATAAGTGTCCTTACAAACAACGGTATATTGCTGGGTCTTCCAAGTGCTCCACGAAACCTCTTTCTAAATTATTAACATATATTTTATCAGCAATCAAAGACGGGCTTCAAAGTTATTGTGAAACTGCCTATTCAAAATTCAAAAGATCTTTTAGAGTACATACAATCTAACTCTCTTTCATCTTGTAACAGTATTAAAACATTTGACTTTTCTACTCTTTACACAAGTATTCCACATTCCAAACTAAAAGACAAATTGAAAGAGTTGTTATTACTTTGCTTCATAAAAAAGAATGGCCAACGTAGATACAGGTATCTTGTCTTAGGGAGGGATAAATCCTACTTTGTAAAGAATCACTCTGATTCAAACAAAAAATTCTCTGAAACTGATATTATCAAGATGCTTGATTTCTTGATTGACAACGTATTTGATACGTTCGGAGGACGTGTTTTTCAACAGACTGTCGGTATTCCAATTCCCCTCTACTCGCCGACTTGTTTCTTTATTATTATGAGGCTTACTTCATGCAGGAACTTCTTAGGAAGAAAGATAAGAAGTTAGCAATATCCTTTAACTCTACTTTCCGCTATATAGATGATGTTCTTTCACTAAACAATTAAAAATTTGGTGACTATGTGGAACGCATCTATCCAATCGAACTAGAGATAAAGGCTACTACAGATACAGTTAAGTCGGCTTCATATCTTGACTTACATCTAGAAATTGACAATGAGGGTCGGTTGAAAACAAAACTTTACGACAAAAGAGATGATTTCAGCTTTCCAATTGTGAACTTTCCATTTCTAAGTAGCAACATTCCAGCAGCACCTGCATACGGGGTATATATCTCCCAATTGATACGATATTCCCGTGCTTGCATTTCCTATCATGATTTTCTTGATAGAGGTTTGCTGCTCACAAGGAAGCTATTAAACCAAGAGTTCCAAATGGTGAAGTTGAAATCATCCCTTCGTAAATTTTACGGACGCCATCACGAGTTGGTTGACCGTTATGGAATAACCGTTTCACAAATGATATCGGATATGTTCCTTACGTCGTAACTACAATCCCCTTCCCTTTCATGAATATGACCTACCGAATTAGACTATTTACAGGATTTGTAATCACATAAGCAACACGACGGGTGCCACATGTGGAGCAGGATCTGCTTACCCTTCCGGAGCACCTGAGATCACCCCTAGTTTTTGGTGGGGTTCGTGTTGTTTATTCTTTAGATTTCTATGTTGTGTCGTGTGTACTATTGTTTTTTTCATTTTTAGCCATGGCGTTGTCAGTTTGTTTTAGATTTATGAGTTTGTCTGTCCCTTTGGTATCTTTCGTCCCTCTTTCAATATTTTTAAACGGACAATTTTAGAAAGGCTTGTTATAGATATTGTTAATACTGAGGTAATGACTACTGAGCTGATAATACCCTCGGGGATAGATAGTCCACTAGCAGGGGAATCGACTCAGTGCTGTAAAAAATGAAAATAATCAATAATTGCATGCGTACGGGGCGCTTTTCTGAATTTACCTTCAGCATGAACAATTTAAGCCAAATATTTAAAAAGCCTAGAATGTATAAGAACCGAAAACGTAGATGAGCTTATAACACAGCATAAAAAAAGCCAAATCTATCTTAGGTCAAGTTTGCCTGAGGGAGACTTGCTTTACAATTTCAAAATTTTAAACGGACAATCGAAGAGAGGTGTGTTAATTACATTGATAGTTGTACTAGTTTCAATGCCTGACTTTTCATAAATTCGTAGCTACATGTACATTTTGTGTACCTTACATAAGCATAACTGTCATGAACGTCTAGAAAAATAATAAGGACGCAGAACACTCTATCAGCCAGAATTAAAAACATGATGATTCCGTGATCAAGCAGCTATTGTAGTGTTATTTACAAAGAAAATAATGCAGTGTTCGACGCTTTGGCTGTGGGGACTAAATATAAAAAATTAAGAGCAAAGACTTTCATAGTACTCACAACAGTAAACCAGACAATGTCAAGTTGACTTAAAAATAAGCCCATATAAATTTCTGAATTTGAAAAAAAATCAAAACAATCCGAATACTGTCATAACATATACAACTGTATTAGGTAAAAAGATTATGTTATTGAAAAGGTAAATCCAAACTTTTCTGTACTTTGTATCAGTGTCTGTTTGGTCATGGACTCCGAATAATTGCTTTTGACATGGTTACAAACCGAACGCAGTTTACATTCAAAAAACGTTTCAGGTAGTAGGTTTTGAAGTTGATAAATGCGTTGTCCATCTTCCCCTTTCATCTCCAGAAAGGAAAGTCTCAGTAGACCAGTCATTTGTTCCTTGTGGTCGATGATCAAGCTCATACGATATGCATTCGTCTAGAACATCAATAAACCATTCAATGCTTATTGAAAAATCAGTGCATTCAACTATGTCAAATTTGTTAGGAGCTGTAAAAAAACACATAAAAATGTCGTCAAACGTCATAGATATGTTCCAAATGTCATAACTACAATCCATTACTCTTTTTTGGAATTTGACCACCCGAATAAGACCCATTACAGGGTTTGTAATAACACGAGCAACACAACGGGTACCACATTTTAAAAATATATTCTTCTGGTATCTCTGCACCTCATTTTCTAAATAGTTCAAGGTAGACTTTGTTTAAGTCCAACATTATGAACTATTAACTATTAAATAAAAAAAACAAAGACTTACTTTTAACTAAGATAACCTTACGTAGGTTTTTATATCTATAATTCATGCTTTCTATTAATCTTTTGTTGTTTGATTATTTATGTCAAATAAACATTCTGTCAACATTAAAATAACTCCATGTAAAGTCTGACATAAAAGCCATACACGTTAAACTACTTCTTTGGCAGTTTAAAAGAAAATCAAATATTACCAATTATGAAAATGAATTATTTATGATACTATATCCGATTTAAACAATATGTTGCTCGATAAAAAATAACCCCACGTAAAATATATATATGGCAGTCAGCAGGTTTTAAAAATATCAGTTGCTAGTCACATGCGTTTATTTTTAAATATACCTTTTCACTTTTTTGATCTTTTGGAAAATGTTTTTGTGCTGTCTTTAGACCCCTCTACACCTGCATTTGTTTTACATGCATACGTATCATAATTGCGGTTTTTATCCAACGTACTCATAGGTTTGAACGCTGTTTTCATTTTAGACTTATATATCTGTAACAATCCATATTCGTGCCTTATAGTTATATATCATGTACTTTATTACGACGCTATATTAAAACTGACGAGGAAAGGTAACGCCCGGCCACCGAAAGCTTTATTATTGTGAAGCCTAGGTGGTCGAGTGGTTTAGCGCGGCAGATACAATGGAATACGATCGGTGCCACAATATCTAAGTTTTATGAGTTCGAATACCAGCGAAGGAAGAACAAATAATTTGCAAAAGCAAATTTACAGATCTAACATTGTTGGGCTGATGTTTAGACGAGTTTAGACACTACGATGGTACAGCGACCTTTGCGACCTTACTACGATCGTAGTGCGCTCTCACTTCTCTTCTACTACGACCTGATTTGGCCACGACCGCACCCCGATTGTTTTGAACATGTTCAAAGTTGGCCACGCTCATCACGATCTAGAAGACCTCACCACGACCGTGATACGACCTTACTGCGATCTACACGATCGTACTACGATCATCAACATTTGCATTTTTTTCACAGATCGTAGTGCGATCGTGGCCTAGTGGGACTGGGGTATTACAGAGTTATCTCCCTGTAGTGTTAGGTACCACCTTAAGGGGGCTCGCGGGTCTAAATCATTTTTTTTATTTAATATAGGGTTTCGCTATATTTTTCTATAAATGAACATTATCTTATACTTAATAGAAAAATGAAATAAAAAAATGGGGTCACCGTTCATTTACGCTCACAATCTGCTTTAGAAAGAAGCATACATATTTGTTAATGTCGTTTTTTTCTGTTAAACTAATAGGAGAAATAGCGGTTATATCGAAATAAAAAAAGAACTAAATTACAGAAATCCCTTAAATTTTACAATTATTTAGTTAATGTACAGCTTATTCGAAAACAACAATAAAAAAGATAGGTCACGGATGAGATAAAAACGATATTTCAATGTTAATGCCAAAAAATGGCATTTGTGCACCAAAGAGAGATAATTTGAAGCTTTTTCAATGATATCTACATTTTAAAAGTCACCTGGGGCCAACACGAAAAGATTTTGTGGAACGTTTTTTGTACCATAGGATAAAGTACTACTAAAGGTAATTAACGAAATTTGTAATGAAAAATAAGTGTTTAATTTTTTTCTTAAAATCTTAAGGGATGATTATAAGTTTGAAATTTGTGTTACAATTTAAATGGCTATGAATTTATTTATTTAGGTTGCAGTATAAAAACAGTATCAGGTCAATGTCAGAAAAATGTCAACTTTTTTGCACTCGGCGCAAAACTTGAGAAGGGCTCGGTAGAACCTCGCCCTTCCCCACTTTCTCAGCCTCATACACAAAAGTTGAAATTTTTCTGACATTGCCCTAATATTGTATATATATCCATTGAATAAAGATATTTGGTTTAAAAGGGTGCTTCTGGCAGCTCGATGATAATGCCAACTATCAACACCTGAAATGTCGTATCAATTTATAAAAGACTGTGGCTGATATTTCAACAATGTATTGACAATGCATATATATATATGTCTACTTAAAAATAAGAATAATAGTGAATGTGTATGGACTTCAATGTAATCATATTGAAGTTAACCTAAAACAATATCGAAACATGAACAAATTATACAAATACATATAATGGTAAAAGCTGTACAGATAATCCAGACTAAACAAAACATACATGCGATCTTGTCTTTATTTTCCATCAACTTTCCCTCATTGTAATCGTCTATTTCCGGAAACTGTAAAAAAGTGTTTTAACAGATTGGACGATGATAGGATTTACGACAATTGTATTATAATGAAGCGTGATGTTAGCTTTAAGTATTATAGTTTTATAACTTACCAGTTTGTTCTTTTTGATGAAACCTTTTTATCACATTAAATTTTTCTTGACTATAACTTGTAATGATGATCGTTGTCATCATAAAAATCATCATATGACAAACATTGACATAGATTAGTAGTTTTGATGGTTTCACTTTAAAAGAGATGATGTGTAAAATGTGATTAATTACATTTACAGGTTTAAAGTAAATAAATGTATATCCAAAAAATAAAGGTATTAGTTTGTCCAAATTATTCTGCATATAAACAAATTCGACAAATTACAATTAAAAAGAAACTATTTAACCCATCTGAAAAGAAAACAAATGTGATATATCTTTATATATATTTATTTCCCAACAAACCATTTACAGTGGAATGGTACAGATTACACAATAATAGTAACAACATATCTGAGAGAAGACAGATGGGATCACACAATCCTTTATTGACTATGTTGATAAATCAACAGAGTTTCGACGGTATCGATTGTCTGGTATGGAATAACCGTTTCACAAATGATGTCGGATATGTTCCTTACGTCGTAACTACAATCGCCTTCCCTTTCATGAATGTGACCTACCGAATTAGACTATTTACTGGATTTGTTATCACATAAGCAACACGACGGATGCCACATATGAAGCAGGATCTGCTTACCATTCTGGAGCACATGAGATCACCCCTTGGTTTTGGTGGGGTTCGTGTTGCTTAATCTTTAGTCTTCTATGTTGTGTCATGTGTTCTGTTGTTTGTCTGTTTGTCTTCTTTCATTTTTAACCAGTCGTTGTCAATTTACTATCGATTTATTAGTTTGACTGTTCCTTTAGTATCTTTCTTCCCTCTTTTATCCCCCATTGATCAGTACCAGAGTGAAGTTTCCATCTTTTTGACAGGAGACAAAATCAGAAATAAATTTCCATTGACAACACGTTGAGATGAGATGATTGTATTGCCGACCACGCCACAGTTTTGAATATCATTACCTTGTATTAATACAAATTAATTGTTATTGACTCATTTGTAATCTTACAGACGGGATAAAGGGTGGAAAATAAACTCATCAAAGATACCATGATTCAATTTTGTAAAACGCCAGACGCGCGTTTCGTCTACAAAAGACTCATCAGTGACGCTCGAATCCAAAACAGTAAGGAAGACCAAATAAAGTACAAAGTTGAAGAGCATTGAGGACTTCATTTTCTAAAAGTTTTGCCAAATACAGCTAAGGTAATCTATTTCTGAGGTTTTTAAACAACAATATGTTAATAAAACCTATTAAAATCTGTCAACGGTTCTTTTAAGAAATAATTTTGCTTAATCTAGATGTGGATAACACTTTTTAGGCTTTAAACTTTCAGAGTTGAAAACCAGCGAGATATTTTTTTTTAATGGTTTAGAGATGGTTAAAAATGAAAAGCATGGAACTTTTGATAACTATTATAATAGTACACTGTTTTGTTTTGTCAGATACAAATTCTTAACAGAATCCATTGTTAAATTTAACGAACTCCTTCTGGAGTTGGTTGTCTGTAATGGAATATATGTTTCACGTTTGAAAACAGATATGTTCCAATTATATAAAAAACAAGTATATTTTTCCATCAAATACAAACAATAATATTTTTAGAGAGGGAATTTAATTATGGTCAAAGTACAAATTTAAAAGTAATGAAGACGCTATAGATATCTCTATATGTGTTATATGTAAATATTTCACATTCGGTTAGACATCTTTAATAGATCTGAACGACATCATTATTATTCTAATTTGAAAGTTTCCAATGATCAAAATATTATTGTGACATCTGCATTTATTTATGTCAAAACTGACATCATTCAAATTGTACGGATAAAGATCAAGTTAAGATGATATAATCGCGTCTATACGTCTATACTATAAAACGAGTGTCAATGTCACGCAATTAAAAAAAATTCTACAAAATTATAAAAAATGACAATAAGGTAGGGTTAATAAACAATGATCACGTCCAGAAGAAGAATATTCAAATCAACTTGATGGGGAGATGACAAATAGGTTCTTCGGTCTTTAACGTTTATGAAGACTACACAATTTGTGCTTGAAACGCCACATTCAACATTTTAATAGGTTGAATTGTGAGTCAGAACAAGATCATACTCCATATGTTTATGCTCGCTTGTCCAGGGTACACGTATACTAAAAAAAAAGAGATAGCGGCGTTATCCTGTAGCATATAATGCATGAGTTTACGAAGATCAAACATACTATTGGCCCGGACGTAGCCCAGTATAAAAAAAGTCCAAAAACAGACATCACCATAAACACGATGTCGTTAGGCGTTCCCTAATCTCCAAACACGTATCCATTGGTACAAAAGTTTGGATCATGTGGACTATGAAAAATGTCATTGAATTCCATCTTTTTACCGAAATGTATGTCATATCCTGAGAAACATGATATACAAGTATGACTTTAAGATATTATCAAGTTATTTAAATACTACGGTTCTCGGAGCAAGGTTGAGCAATTTGTTCCAGTAAACTTTTTCGATGGATATATAATTTATAGTCATATCATAAACAATACAATATGGATTTGGAAATAAAGAAAGTATGTAAAGGACCGATATGATCTTTCCATTACGAGCAGGCCTTGAATATTTTTTTTTCCAACACTGAAAATAATGTTTCGTTTAATGTACTTTAAGAATTGCATGCGTTTTGCATCTTTCATATGAAATTGTGAAAGGGCATATTGTACTTGTTATAACATATTTTTAAATCCCTTGTACGTTACGAATATAAAGAATAGTTTATCCCGTTTGAATAACTTAGATAATTTCAAACGTGCAGTACTTGCAATGCATCACTCCAATGAACGCGAACATACTGTTACTCGTCGTTCAAGGGTTGTTTTGGAATTCAATTTAGTTGAATTTGAGGTAAAAGCACATTCATCGAGGGAATGCGTTCTATATTTAGCATTTGTTTTCTGTCTATGAAGAAATAACATAAAAGATGTGGTGCATACTGAATAACTTGTTATCATAAGAATGCAACTCATTTTTTTTTATCATGTTGAAAAGTCAGAAGTGATATTATTGTAACAAACCTAGGGTTGATCTAAAATGTTTAACCATCAGTCAGGAGGAGTGGAAACAACGGCATTGTGGAGAAACAGATTTATAATAAACACAACAATGATATTTATTTTAGTAGTGTTTTTAATTCTTCTTTTAATATAATTAACATCAAATACACATTCATCATTCAACAGATAAAACAATAAATCGGGTGGTCAATATAAAATGTAGTTGATGGTTCGTTCGAAGGATTGATTCAGAATGCCATGTTTATCTACAGGCTCCTATTTATGTATTTTGGGACAAACGATGACAAAAGAGTAAACATCAAATCATCCAATCAAAAGCGAAAGCAACGTTTCTTGCGTCTTTTGGCTAGTAACGTTTATAAAGACAAACAGATTTCGTAATTCTTAAATAAAGAAACATGATTTTAAGTTGTCCTAACTTTTCCTTTTTGTCCGAATTATGTTTAAAAGCGTATAAAACTAAAAGGACATTTTTACATAATGCTATTTTTAAACGGACAGTAAATTCCTTTCTCAATACGTCGTATGAACTTAGGCGTAATTTACATAACCTTACGCATTAGATATAATGCTTAAATGAGATCAATGAAAACCCTGTTATATCAAAAATGTAGACAATGGTAATGAAAAGGGAGGCACAAACATAATAAATACGCAATGTATCTGCATTGATAAATTGTTAACTTAAACAAATAATAATATGAGATTGCAAAGCGAAAGTACAGAATTGTGTCATTGCGGATGTAAACACGACAAGATATGTCAAAATAAATCACTATATAACAGGATAATCAAAGTATGTCATAGGAAACCATTCCTTATCGCTTGCGAAATACAAATGGTTTAAATCATGCGTATGAAAGTTAATGCATTTATCAGTGTCTATGCACTCCCGAGAAGTTGACCACCTGGCAATATTCAAATAAATATATGTTATATATACACATGGAAAAAAGTATTGCAACACCTTGATTTGTTAAAACTTGAAAAATCAGCCTCTTTTTTTGGATGAAATATCATAAAATATGTGTATAATATTATTGAAACATAGTTAATGATAACATTGGCATTGAAACGAACAAAAAATGTTTGAAAAAAAAATGATTTATATAACCACAATTTTAATAACAAAATGAAGTGTTTTTTGTACAAAAAAATGCATTTTACAACTTTTATTGTAGTCGAACTTTACAATGTCAGACATTTCAAAATTAATCTTCAGATGACTGTTTACATCATGGTTGATCGTTATATGCCAAAGAATTAGTACTTTGTGCGCAGGATCTATTCAAACGGATAACCGCATCCTAACGTCTTCTGATTCCTGCCATAAATCGACTAATTTGTTGCTAAGGTAGCAGCAACCATTTCTGATGAAGGGCATTGTTTATTTCATGATGTGTTTGAACTGGGGTGTCCTTTCGTGCACTTTATGTCCAATAGTGTCCTATATATGCTCGATATGGTACAAAGTCGGGCTACGATCAGGCCAAGGAAGATGAACCAAATTCCATTAGAACATTGGATCTTCCTCCACGATGCTAATTTCCAATTTTGGCGAGCTCTGCACTACATTAGATACGGAAAACTGTGTGTCTGTTCGTTAGCAAAGGTCTCCGAAATGGTCTTATCGCACAATAACCAGTAGCGATGAGTTCATCTCGAACAGTTCTTGTTAAAAGGCTCCTGTATGGCCACCACTCTCTTTTTAGGATTGTCTTGTATGCAATGGGTTTCCTTCTGACCAACCGTCACTATGCTTGATTTTCTCTAGCAAATGGTATAGGGGGTCTTCATTATCTCGGAAGGTCTTTAACAGCGTTTATTGCCTGATTTTTATTCTCAAAACGACTTATAGTGGTATGGTGATGACCAACAATACGTGCAGTTGTTACAGCGACATTCCTGCTTCTCTTATGCTGATAATCTGCCATCTTGCTGCAGTTAAGAGTTGTCAAGGACCCATTACAAGGTGTCAATCACATAACTTTAAAAACTTGGTTATTTAAAGTGTTGAAAACAATGAGGGTAAAAACATCTGTTTTGCTGTTGACGGGTACAGTAGCTGCATGTGCAGATAAAAACTTATCGAGTCGATATTTATTGATTAAACTCAGGTGATACTTAAATAATGTTTAACTAGTTCTATTTTACCAAATTATCTCACAAAAAAATAAAGAGTGTTTTTTTTCAATTTCAATTTCAATTTGGTGAGGCAATACTTTTTTCCATGTGTATACAATAAATAATAGGTTGAATAATAACAATTATTAGTCCAGATTTGTCACATTATAGTCAGTATATATATATGCTACTTATATGTATGCATGCTATAATTGTAGGGACTACAACCTGAGATCTCAACTACAACATTAAATGCCCTAACTATTCTAACCACCTCTAACTAAGAAGTTATCTACCGAGCAATATTTGGTGTTGGTGTTGGTTACTGTGGATTAAGTTATTTTTGTGTGTACCAATTTTCGTGGTTTTAGGAAAAGATGTATTTTCGTGGATATTTGATTTCGGGGTTTTTCCAAAGTCTGCACACAAGCCAAGTGAAATTTTGTATTTCGTTGAACATTTAAATTCGTGGTTCACATGTTACCATGAAATCCATGAAAGTTTGTATCCCACGAATATTAATAAATCCTTACGTATATAGTCTCATTAGTGGGCCATTGTTGGACATCTTTAAACATTTCAACGACTTGATGATAGCTGTTTGCTTGTGTCTGCACTAGCAACATTCCTTACACCTTATTCGTCGTACTTCATAATTTTACGGGGTTTGTTTTTTTGTTCGAGGTATGTGTGCAGGATTTCAAAGCGTAGGTGAGTATATAAAAAAAGAAGATGTGGTATGATTGACAATGAGACAACTGTCCACAAGAGACCAAAATGACACAGAAATTAACAACTATAGGTCACCGTACGGCCTTCGTCAATGAGCAAATCCCATATCGAATAGTCAGCTTTAAAAGGCCCCGATAAGACAATGTAAAACAATTAAAACGAGAAAACTAACGGCCTTATTTATATATAAAAAAAATGAACGAATATGTAACGCATAAACAAACGACAACCACTGTATTAAAGGCTTCTGACTAAGCTTAAAAATAAATTATACCGCCACTCTATTTTCCTTTCCTCCAACAAAAACATTCGTCAAAAGCTGTATATCAGAATGTCTTCATATTCCTTTAGTGGCTTGATAGGAGTGCATTGCAACGTGTGAGCACTTGGCGGATTCATTCTTCATGTTAGCCAATAGCTAGTTATTATCTAATACTACTGATACGAAAACTTATTAATTTTGGTCAGCAGTTGATACAATAAATCAATCGAAATATACCGCCTCACATCAAGAACAGTTATGAATAAACTTAGCAGAACTATCGAAAATCGTGCATCAATACGAAATTCTAAAATTAGGGGGGAAAAAGCAGTAAAAACACTAAGCTATAATTATTAAGCTATAACTAATAAATGACTTCCATTGACGATGTTTTCACGAGGCATGTGGCAGTGTTGAATTAATATCAACTAATGTAACTAATCTGTCTGGACTTTGCAAATACACAAGTTCTAATTATCTATAACTGGATGCTAGTTTTCCCAAAATACACAACCTGTTTGATGCAAAATTAAAAACTCAGTTTCAGCGCTTGAATTTTTTTTTCAAAGAGAGAAAAAAATATTGAAAAAAATTATTAACAGGTGTTTTACAGTGTAGAAAATAATTTTGTAATATACTGTAGTGAAAAATGATAAGTGATATGAAAGTAAATGGATGTGAAAAGGTCAAGGCCACTTCTACTTTTGTTATGTAATAAATGGTAAAAAATCAGAAGGTTTAAGATAAACGCCATTTTGTAATGGCAGCTCTTCATATAAATAGGCATTTTTTTTACATCCTTTGCAGTATATATATGCTTGTGATTCAACCGTTTTTGTAGCATTCTTACGAACAAAAATCAGAAAAATATACTCTGGTTGCAATTCTAAATGTACATGTAGGTGGGTAGATAATTACGAAATGTAATGTTTCATTAAATTAATCTTTAAAATAAACACGCAATGATTGACATACAATCTTTTTAAAAAATAAAGGTTTTCATAGAAAAGGAAATTTGTTTAACTGATAACGATTAAATGTTGTTCCTGGTTGTAGTTTAAGTGAATAGGTACAGAGTACTTCACAAGATTATAAATCATTGTTAAAAAATGATAGGTTCAAAAAAGGTGCAAATCAATATCGTAATTCAAACAATATTATCTTGAATATATAATTGTGTGTCTGATAACGTTCACATAATATAACTGTTCAAAAGGAAGTACTTGTACATGTATGATGTGCTTAATCAGAAGTTGGATTATTTGTGTGTTTTGTTTTGGACTCATATTGTATTCAGGTTTGTAGATGTGTACACGCTATTTGTAATGCTATTGTTTCTTAAATATGGGCCTGGGGTTTGGATGTTTATGTAATTTATTCAAACTTTAAAGAGTTATTATAATTTAATGTAACAATTTTTCTGTTGAAGTTGGATTATTCGCGATTCGTCAATTTTCTGTAGAAAAAAATGATGTGTATGAACAGTTTTCTGCTTATTTTTCTCTTAGAAATTGGTTTAGAAAGTAGGAAACATAATTCGAATATCAAATCGAGAGGATAATGTTTTGGACATTTTTGTACACTTACCAAGACGTATGTGTGTTAGATTTTGTAATTCTCATTTAAAAAACTGTTTAAAACAACATTTTTTGTTAATCGAAACTTTTGAGAATTCGATTTTGACCTTATTTTTTTTTAATTTTGGGGATATTTTTGTTTTAAACTTTTAGTGGCGACCAGTTTCTATATACTAGTATCTACTATAGTTTCCCGTACTTTTTATGGGGTCCGCTAAATAGAAGTACTAAAAAAAAATTAACAATTCAAACAAGAAAATAAAGACCTTTGTGTATAACAAAACGAAGCCAAGTGTGTTGAATCGTTAAAGTAAAATTCAAAATGATTCTTTTATATCCAGATGCGTTATGGTGTTACCAATGCGGTGATAGCTCGATCGAAGCACCATGTGTAACAGACACAGCCGGCATGGAAGCCGAGTACATCAGACGAAATGCTTCTCTCAAAAATTCGAAGCCGGATGAGGACGAAGCACCATATAAATATTTAAAAGATTGTTTAAACACCAGTGACATCTGTGTTATAGAAAGAATTGAAGAACAGGGTGAGATATATCATGATAGACTGTCGAAAAGTGTATAACAAAAATACCGAAATACGGTAATTTGATAAGGGAATGCATAAAAGTTGACAAAATCTTGACCAGTAGAACGAATGGAAAACAACTGTCATATTCCTGATTTTGTACAAGCATTTCCAAACGAAAGGTGTGTTAAACCTGGTTTTATAATAAGCTACACCTCCCACTCGTATAACAGTTGTTTGCTATTTCAGTTATTTTGACAAAAATTGATGAGCAGCCCAGACAGACAAAATAGGTTCGTGTAAATATAATAATTGGGAAACAGCGGATAAAACTTAATATACCTACATCAGACATACAACACCACTGACAAAAAAATCAAAACAAACACACGTACAAATAAATCTAGCAAAAAACAAAAGAAGATACATAGGTGGAGTTTTAAATTACATTTATATGTCCGAAATGGGTATGCACGATGATGCATTAAAAAAATAGAGGAAAATACCCAAAAATACTGTACAGTACTACAGAATTCAGCAACTCTCTCTCAAGTCAGATCTACAAAACAAAGACCAAGAACAACAACAAAAACCCGACTTGGTATATGCACAAAATCTTACCCTTTTACCTAGACCGTATGACGTAAACTTAAGAACAAATAATACAGAACAGTTCAGCTACCAACGCGACAACCACTAAATTAATCAATCAAATAATAAACCTCGCCAGTTTGGAAAGCACGGCTTCTACAGAAAATTGACAAGGATAGATACGGAAATTTGTTGCCTGTTGCTCCTCAAGAAAAATACTCGGATCCTAACATGTTTTAATGAAGTCTCGCCATACAATATAATTGAATTCGATAAGACTTGTTAGAGGTCAGAAAGTATTTAAATCTATCAAAACATTCTACACAATTAATGAAGACATGTCATGTCTGTACATGTATCGAGTCGCTGAACAAGTTTGAACATCTTACTCAAATGCATAGCTAGTACGAGTTCGATTCTCTTTCTCGAGATTTGACGATATCTGTTGCCTCTCATATACTAGAAATTGTCTCTTCATCTGTGACCAAATACTACGGTATATGTGTAGTTTTTTTCATTATTATATTATAACAGGACAAACACACGCATATATACGGGACTGTCACACTACCGGAAAGAGCTACTCGATTCAAGATCTGAGGTTTAATGACCTTGACTCTAGTCTCAATCACACAACGTGCATCTATGAAAGGGGATCTAGTAAGAGATTGGTGTGTGTAACAATCTGCGATACAGACTTTTGTAATGGACCTCAGATTGATGGAGGATCGATATTGCAGATACAAATATGGCTGAACGTGTTATGTGCTGCTGTAGTGATTTTAAGACAAATCTAAAATTGTTGTTTTCTTTTTTTCCCAAATGGAATCTCAGTGTTTTTACCGCAAATAACTTGCTGTTGATTCATTATTTTTCGTTGGATACATATGTTTCGTGGATTTCGTGGGTACAGGTGAACCACGAATTCAAATGCTCAACGAATTACAAATGTTTCTTAGGTTTGTATGCAGACTTTGGCAGAACCACGAAAGTTGGTACCCACGAAAATAAATGAATCCACATTATTATTTTAAAGATTTTCATGTATATCTCCCCGAAAGAAACAATACTTGTGGAATATGAAATAAAAATTTGAGTGCGTCTATCTGTAATCATGTACAAAAAATCGTAAAATTTTAAATCAGATATTTATAGACATGCTCTCTTTGACTTTGTTTGCCAAAGAATTCCAAATTTTTCTATACTTGATAATCAGCATAAATTTATTTATTTATTAAACTTTGAAGACAATCAGGTCCTTAATGCTGTTGGTAAATTTATTAAAGTGAATATGAGTTAGTAATTGTATTGTAAATGTATGTAAAAAATTGTTTGTATCTAATATGTATCTATGCAAATCAATGTTTGTTTTCCTTATTCATGTATGCTCTGTATGCCCCTTATGGGCCCTTAATTGAAAATAAAATATGTTCTGTTCTGTTCTGTTCTGTTCTGTACCAGTACCTAATTTCTGTGGTATCCCCTCCATTTAATAAAACACTTAAGATAAAATGGTTGTTAAATTTATATGCCAAGCAAATGCTTTCTTTGAAGTTTCAAACATATGTTAATTATATAGACCCCTAAGGGTGACTGGGTAGTAGAATTTCAAATATTGTTACCTGGTCCTCTTCATAACGGCAGTAGAACGCTTGCCCACGTGGGGCGTCTTTGCAATGCCAGACAGACACTTTTAGACTGAGCAACACGAACACAAACACCTGTGTTCTCCGGAAGGTCAAACAGATTCTGCTCCACAAGTGGCTCCCATCATAATGCTCACATATGTACAAAACGATGATAGTGTAATGCGGTAAGTCACATTCGAGGAAAAGAAGACGAGAATTAATATATTAAAAAGTTAAACATGAGATTTTATGATAAATTCTATGATATTAGGAAACCGGGAAGTTTGTCAAATGTATTCTAATTAAAGATAACAAAGAAGATTGCGTGTGGAAACTGACAAAATTTAAAAACCAGAAATTACTACTTTGAGTCAAAATCTAAGATGTGTATCACGATTTTCCGGAAACAGGAAAAATTGTCAAATGTAGTTTAATTCAGACTGTTGTTAATATTTTCATATTACTATTTTTTTTAAAAGTGGAAAAATAAATATTTTTAGAAAATGTGATGATCTGTGTTTTGTGGAAACAAGCATTATGTAGGAGTTTCATAACATTTGGCTGAGACAAACTAAAGTTAGAAAACTAAACTAATTTTGGACGTATAAACGAACTAACATGGTTAGCACTTTATGTTACCTTCCCACTGCGGCGGGAATATTTGTAGTTTAATTTGCAATGAGAAAACTATCCACCAGAGAAAAAATTATCATAAAATTTACAACTATAAGTTACCATACGGCCTTTAGCAATGAAGGAAAACAAATACCGCATAGTTAGCTATATAAAGTTTCGAATCGACAAATGTATTACAATTCGAACGAGATAACTAACGACCAGATTTATGTATAACAAATTTCTAAACACACACCAGTCGAATTACAGTCTCATGACTTGGGATAGACACATATATAATTTGAATATGATGATTCTGCTAACCCCTTTCTTACAAAGACTTTTTAAAAGCTTAAATTGAACTAATAAGATTTCGTATATCTATATCTATATATATAATATTAATATTTCAGAGAATGATGATGGGAATAAGTGTTAGATTTAAATACATTAAACTTACATCATGATAATTTTTCAGATAATCCGGCCACTATATATTGATTTAATGTGCATGTATATAACATAACACAAGGAGACAATTGCCAAATTCGAGACAGAATAGCACAGACGGAAAGAACAATGGATCACCGAATAGATATTCGGCTTATGAATCAATTCAAACGCGATAATCAATAGATAAAGGACAGCATGAGTTCAGATTATAACATTCATAGGATTGAAATGGGAATCAACATTACGGTTATATTATCTCCAAATTAGTACGTTTCAGTTTACTAGGATTTTATTTCTTAGAAACTAAGTTGTTTTGAGGCTATTGCCATTATAAATAGCATTAATGTTGGTCAAATTACATTCAGAACATAAACGATAGGCTATAACACATGTAGAAGACATTACATACGCGTATCAAAAAAAAACAAGAGACAATGTTTCTATGACATTTGATAAACAAAGCATTATAGTTAAGGCATTTATTCGAGACTATTTAATTGATTATTTTAAAGGTTTCTTTTATTATCATGGAGACGAGTGTAATAAAAATGTGAGTAATTATTCAAGTAAAAAGTCGAGTATAGACTTAATGTTCTTTAAATTTCCCACAGGGTAATGGTCACGAGTGGACATCATCCAAAGTGGCAAAATTCGGCCCTAATTTCACGTGTCTTTCCCAATTCACGTGCTTCGTAAATAGTTGTCTTAAGAAATCATTTTTAATGTTTTAGTTATTTGGTTTCAATGACAGATCTTGTATTATAGTTTCTGCTCAATTCATTCGACTCCACAAGGCTGGGGATAATACAGAATTATGTTTATCGCAAAAAACTTGATTGATTGATTGGTTGTTGCTTGCGTAACGTCCAGTGGCAAATATTTCATGCATGTTCAGGACGAGAACAAATTAACAATAAATGCAATAGGTAAGTCTTGTCATATTAGAGGCCATTTTGGATGATGGTCGGGAAAATTTGGACTGCCACTTGACAATAAGGGTATATTGAATGAATATGAATATTTTATTTGCAAAAGCATATAGAACATGCTGTGGCAATACATAATATATACATAATGTGACAAAAGACTGGTAACAGAGAACAATACAATAATAACATACATGTTGTAGCTAACCAATAATATCAGATCTTGCTTTCCATGCACTCTTCAAATAGTCACAGAGCTTAATTGTGGGAGATCTAGAAATAGCTTTCAACAAACAAGATAGTTTAAAAATAGTAGGCCATGAACAATAATAGCGTGGCAAAAACAATATTGGATAGGGACAGCAATTTTGCCTTGCAACAGGCCACCTACGGATACCTCAAAGAGTTGTTGCAAGGGTTCTTAACGTGTAAAGAGCGTGGCACTCTCTTTACACGAGGCATCTGATTTGATGTCCCCATTCTGACCGGACGTGACTGCGAACTTGATACATCCCGCACAGCCAAACGGACGCCCCACTTCGGCAAGCGTTTTACTGCCGGTCGGGAGAAGACCAAGTGACCATATTTCGTTTCCCCAGTCATCTTTGGGAGAACAAAAGACTTGAGACAGCATTGAACTCTTACTGTATATCGCCACACACTCGGGACAAAATAGAATGTTGTATATCATTACATATTCGAGTCAATATATTAGAACTATGTATGTCGCAAAGGACTGGAAATAATATTACACTCTGTATATCGCAATAGACTCGGGAGAATATAGAACTCTGTATATATCGCAAAAACCTGACCTGTTGATTATCTTTATTTAGTCAACATGTGGTTCGTTAGATTTCAGTTCTTTATTGGTGAAAATTCGATTATGACGTCAATTTGCCTTGTTTTATTTCCGAAATTGCTATTGTGACGTCATGAAAATGGCGACAATGCCTGATGATATATCACGTACAAAGAACACATCTTTTGCGGGTCGTTCGAAAAGAAGAAATAAGTTTGCCTGCGTATTGTTTCAAAATCTTTGGAGAAATAGATTTCACCGCTGAATACGATACGGAACTTATTCACTCTCGACAGTTAAATTTTAAATACTCATAACGCTCGGCGAGCCTCGCGTTTTAAATGTGAAAATTTAACTGTCTTGAGTGGATAAATAACGTATTTCATTCGATGCAGTGGTAAAATCTATATTTTTATGTACATGAATATCAATAATAGATAAAATGAGAATAATATATATATAGTACATGTAAATCTTGGTACAATCACAAGTTCGTCACAATGTCTTATAAAGAATGAACATACATGTACATGAGAGAAGACACTATAATCTTATCAAGGTTTATTAAAATATTTAACCACTCGAAAATTCAATATATACATGTAATAAACTTGCAAGTGCAATAAAAGGTAAACAGGCGATATCTGTATTTAAACAATCATATCTCTCTGATTTATTATTGTTTAAATCGATTACCCATACCTTAATCTAGAAGGAAGGAACAAAATGGAGTTTTTTTGTCGATTGGTGATATTTTCCCTTTTGTTCATAGGATTCGTATACCATTCAGGTTGGTTTTATAGATAATTTAATTTTCACTGCTTAATTTGCAATTGAATTGTAGTATTTTCCACCTAATATGGGTAAAGTTTCGATTACTAAAATAGGACCGTAGACAAGCAGGTTTAACAAGAGCGATGTAATTTTAATTTGAAAAATTTCTGAATGCAATATTTCTGCGATAGTTGAATCATAGTTTTCTCATATAAAATAAATACGATTCATGCCTAGAAAACCTGAAACATGATTAACAATCATCATTATAGTTCATGACAGGTTTAATGTTATAGGCCAAATATCACTAAAATTCATACCTGTAATAGAATTTAAGCTAAAATGTAAAAGTTGCTTTTTTTTTTTTTAAAAGTCAATACGTGAACCTTATAACCTTTTTTTTTTATGCTAATTCTTATTTCAACTTAATTGTAAATTTTATCTCAGTGTTTTAATTATCATTTGTGTTGAGGATAATATTTTCCTTTTATTGTAAAACAGGACAATTTGGGTATGTTAAGAGTGGTGTTAACTATAAAGTGAGGAGATAAATAATGTTTTTAGTTCGATATTAATTTTTACCAACGTGAAAGGTCAAACTACTACCAATAGATGACACTTTTAGTGTTCTTATTGGTAAAGGTTATATTTCACCTAAGTCCCTCAGTCATTTTATTTAATTTTCTGTTAAAAAAATATTAAATAGATATCGGAAGATGTGGTTTGAGTCTCAATGAGACAACTCTTCATCCAAGTAACAATTTGAAAAAGTAAACAATTATAGGTCAAGGTACGGCATTCAACACAGCCTTGGCTCACACCGAACAGCAAGCGACACGTTACTATTATAAAACAATTCTAACGGGAAAACTAGGCACTAATCTATGTAAAAACGAGAAACGAGAAACACATATGAACTACATAAATAGACGACAACTACTGTACATCAGATTCCTGACTAAGTAAAGGCAACAGTAGTATACCGCTGTTCAAAACTCATATGGACAAAAAACAAAATCGGGGTAACAAACTAAAACTGAGGGAAACGCATTAAATATAAGAGGAGGACAGATTCAAACATTTGCAGCGGGATTAAGCGGGATTAAAGTACGATTATTTTGTTTCATAGAATGTGGAATGTTTATTCCTACCAATTAGACAAAAAAACTACTTAATTGCTAATCATTTGTTTTGTGCATGTCGTTAAACTCTGTTCCACATTTGAAATGGGTTTGGATCAAGCTACATTCAATTTGCTGCTTATACATTTATACTTAATATACCTGTCCGAAATCAGGAGCCTGTTTTTTTTTGTTTGCTTATTATCGTGTCTGGTTTTCGTTGTTTAGTATAAAAAAAATACCATTAATTTGAAACTGGTCATTTTGAGGTCATTTAGCTTACTTTGCTCAGACTCAATATTTAATTTATATTCAACGCCATATTCATTGAAAAATTCTCTCATTGCCAAGCATAGTTTACCAAATATTTATATAATCACATCAGTCGATGCACAATTCAATTATTATGGCGGTTCCCTTTATCGACATCCGGAATCAATCTCAAGAATTTACACCACTTCTTTGCTAACATATGTTTGTTGCTCATAATTCAGAAATTTAACAGTGTTTTGGGATTTTTTGCTTAATGATAACTTGTTTGCAGCATGTGTCCCTTTTCATAAGTCTCCCAACTACTACCTCATCATGTGAACTTGAGTATAGGGTCAATGTCATACGCTATGTTAAAGAAATGTTCTGCTTGCTCAATTAGCCTGTGAAGACCATAAAACTGTCATCTCTATATTGACAATCTAATTTGATGTTTTCTTAATTTCCATTGGAACTCATCTAAGATATTTATTGAAAGGACAGAAAGATGCATATATGTGCATAATGGTGACAATATTCCACCCATGGGCGCTCTTATATTAACTTGATTTTAGAACTGTCCATTGTGTATCAATTAATTCTACTGCATTGATAACCGTTTGTTTTAAATTTACAGTGATCATATTTGTGTACATTTACGTTACATAATAGGCAATTTAGAATGCATTCCCTTTTTAGCTCACCTGGCCCGAAGGGCCAAGTGAGCTTTTCTCATCACTTTGCGTACGGCGTCCGTCGTCGTCCGTCGTCGTCCGTCGTCGTTTACTTTTACAAAATCTTCTCCTCTGAAACTGCTGGGCCAAATTAAACCAAACTTGGCCACAATCATCATTGGGTATCTAGTTTTAAAAATGTGTCCGGTGACCCGGCCAACCAACCAAGATGGCCGCCATGGCTAAAAAAGGAACATAGGGGTAAAATGCAGTTTTTGGCTTACAACTCAAAAACCAAAGCATTGAGGGCAAATCTGAAATTTGGTAATATTGTTTATCAGGTCAAGATCTATCTGCCCTGAAATTTTCAGATGAAACGGACATTCCGTTGTTGGTTTGCTGCCCCTGAATTTGTCATTTTAAGGAAATTTTGCTGTTTTTGGTTATTATCTTGAATATTATTATAGATAGAGATAAACTGTAAACAGCAATAATGTTCAGCAAAGTAAGATTTACAAATAAGTCAACATAACCGAAATGGTCAGTTGACCTCTTCAGGAGTTATTGCCCTTTATAGTCAATTTTTAACCATTTTTCGTAAATCTTAGTAATCTTTTACATAAATCTTTTCTGAAACTACTGGGCCAAATTTATCCAAACTTGGCCACAATTATCTTTGGGGTATCTAGGCTCAAAAATTTGTCCGTTTACCCGGCCATCGAACCAAGATGGCCGCCACAGCTAAAAATAGAACATAGGGGTAAAATGCAGTTTTTGGCTTATAACTCAAAGACCAAAGCATTTAGAGCAAATCTGACAGAGGTGTAATTGTTTATTATGTCAAGATCTATCTGCCTTACAATTTTCAGATTGATCGGACAACCCGTTGATAGGTTGCTGTCCCTGAATTGGTAATTTTAAGGAAATTTTGCCTTTTCTTGTTATTATCTTGAATATTATTATAGATAGAGATAAACTGTAAACAGCAATAATGTATAGCAAAGTAAGACCTAATAAAAGGCAACATGACCAAAATGGTCAATTGATCCCCTAAGGAGTTATTGTCCTTTATAGTCAATTTTTAACAATTTTCATAAAATTTATAAATTTTTACTAACATTTTCCACTGAAACTACTGGGCCAAGTTCATTATAGATAGAGATAATTGTAATCCTATCTGCGTCCTTTGTTTAATATTCACATAGACCAAGGTGAGCGACACAGACTCTTTAGAGCCTCTATTTATCTTGTGTGACTCTATCATCTTATAAATGAAATCTGTTGTATCTAGAATTCAAAAGTTATGTCGCTTCAATAATGGTTTTTATATTAGGTCAATATCAATCCACCTCGTGGGACGGTTACACCTAATTGACGATTGGTCGTAAGGAACATTAATTAATGTACATTGTATACTTGTTGACCAGTTCGCAATGCCTCATTAATTATTTCTAAATTCATTTTATGAATTTTTGGAAGACTGGGGTGTATGTGTCCATGTTTTGAATCATTATTATCCTTTAAAAATTATACTTATGGATAGCTATTTCGTTTTTTTCTATATAGATAAGTAAACGATCAGTGTTAAGTTCTTTATTGCCATGTTTTAAATATATTCAATACCCGTATGGAGGTGCTCTTAATTGCAGGAGGCTCATACAGATAAGAAGAACAACTGTTCCGAATGAACAATAAGAAAGTTTCCGAATATTCCTCCATAGACCATATTTCTAACTAATAAATATGCGTGAACCCTCACGCAATCATGTCGAAAAATGTTGTATAGTAGACAGTGTTAACAACCCGATAACACGCAATGGTGTTAACTAATAACTGATAATCGTAACTGGAAATAGGACGATCCCAATATGGCAACGGCAGAAATTGGTAAAACAGTTTCTGTCATTTTACTCAAATGTAGCCATTTGTTTTCGACGATAATTTTCGAAGCTCTAAGATTCACATATAATGATAATGGTATAGAAAAACCTTGCAGCTGATTTACTCTTGACAAAAAATCTACATTTGAGAAAAATGACTGAAAAAGCCCATACCGCATATAGTGAGCTATAAAAAGTCCCGAAATGAAAAATGTAAGACAATTCAAATGGGAAAACTAAAGTCCAAATTTAATAGTTTGTTTAATTACATTCATTTAGTAAATAACAAATTGATCAAATTCATGTATTCATTCTTAAATTGAACTGATTTTATTTCAGATTCATTATGGTGCTACCAATGTGGTGATAGTTCTGCCACTGGTTCGTGTATAACAGACACAGCTGCCATGGAAGCAGAGTACATAGAGTTCAATATTACAAATTCGACGGCGAAAAAAGATCAGTCCGTATCTGATGGCAAAAAGATAAAACAATACCAATATCTAAAGAATTGTGAGAACACAGACTATGATAGATGTGTCATTGAGAGGATAGAAGAACAAGGTAGGTATTTACTATGATAGATGTGTCATTGAGAGGATAGAAGAACAAGGTAGTGTATTTACTCTCATAGATGTGTCATTGAGAAGAAAGAAGAACAAGGCAGTGTATTTACTATGATAGATGTTTCATTGAGAGGATAGAAGAACAAGGCAGTGTATTTACTATGATAGATGTGCCATTGAGAGGATAGAAGAATAAGGTAGTGTATTTACTATGATAGATGTGTCATTGAGAGGATAGAAGAACAAGGTAGTGTATTTACTCTCATAGATGTGTCATTGAGATGAAAGAAGAACAAGGCAGTGTATTTACTATGGTAGATGTGTCATTGAGAGGATAGAAGAACAAGTTAGTGTATTTACCATGGTAGATTTGTCATTGAGAGGATAGAAGAAAAAGGTAGTGTATTTACTATGATAGATGTGTCATTGAGAGGACAGAAGAACAAAGTAGTGTATTTACTCTGATAGATGTGCCATTGAGAGGATAGACGAACAAGGTAGTGTATTTACTCTGATTGGTGTGTCATTGAGAGGATAGAAGAACAAGGTAGTGTATTTACTATGATAGGTGTGTCATGGAGAGTATAGAAGAACAAAGTAGTGTATTTACTATGATAAGTGTGTTATTGAGAGGATAGAAGAACAAAGTAGTGTATTTACTATGATAGGTGTGTCATTGAGAGGATAGAAGAACAAGGTAGTGTATCAACTATGATAGGTGTGTCATTGAGAGGATAGAAGAACAAGGTAGTGTATTAACTATGATAGGTGTGTCATTGAGAGGATAGAAGAACAAGGTAGTGTATATACTCTGATAGGTGTGTCATTGAGAGGATAGGTAATGTATTTACTATGATAGGTGTGTCATTGAGAGAATAGAAGAACAAAGTAGTGTATTAACTATGATAGGTGTGTCATTGAGAGGATAGAAGAACAAGGTTGTGTATTTACTATGATAGGTGTGTCATTGAGAGGATAGAAGAACAAGGTAGTGTATTTACACAATGTTGACTGCTTTACCCCTATTTTTGACATTTTTACCTATTATGTCTGTCTGTTTTGTTCACGCATCGGTGACAATATAATGGAATTTGATGCGACTGTCATACAAGTGAGAGGTTTAGCTAGCTATAAAACCAGGTTCAATCCACCATTTTCTACATTTGAAAATGCCTGTACCAAGTCATGAATATGACAGTTCTTGTCCATTCGTTTTTGATGCGTTTTGTTATTTGATTTTGCCATGTGATTATGGACTTTCCGAATTGATTTTCCTCTGAGTTCAGTATTTTTTGTGATTTTACTTTTTACTATGATAGATGTGTTATTGAGAGGATAGAAGAACAAGGTAATGTATTTACTATGATAGGTGTGTTATTGAGAGAATAGAAGAACAAGGTAGTATATTTACTATGATAGGTGTGTCATTGAGAGGAAAGAAGAACAAGGTTGTGTATTTACTATGATAGGTGTGTCATTGAGAGGATAAAAGAACAAGGTAGTGTATTTACTATGATAGATGCGTCATTGAGAGGATAGAAGAACAAGGTAGTGTATTTACTATGATAGGTGTGTCATTGAGAGGATAGAAGAACAAGGTAGTGTATTTTCTATGATAGGTGTGTCATTGAGAGGATAGAAGAACAAGGTAGTGTATTTACTATGATGAATGTGTCATTGAGAGGATAGAAGAACAAGGTAGTGTATTTACTATAATAGGTGTGTCATTGAGAGGATAGAAGAACAAGGTAGTGTATTTACTATGATAGGTGTGTCATTGAGAGGATAGAAGAACAAGGTAGTGTATTTACTATGATAGGTGTGTTATAGAAAGAATAGAAGAACAAGGTAGTGTATTTACTATGATAGGTGTGTCATTGAGAGGATAGAAGAACAAGGTTATGTATTTACTATGATAGGTGTGTTATTGAGAGAATAGAAGAACAAGGTAGTGTATTTACTATTAAAGATGTGTCTTTTAGAGAATAGAAGAACAAGGTAGTGTATTTACTCTGATAGGTGTGTCATTGAGAGGATAGAAGAACAAGGTGGTTTATTTACTCTGATAGGTGTGTCATTGAGAGGATAGAAGAACAAGATAGTGTATTTATTCAGTTCATATTTAACTGGTAAAAAAAGGTACAAAAAGGAAAATGCGACAGTAATTTTTAAAGCATTGCGACGTTTACACACCAAACAAAAGTTTACTAACTAAAGCTTTTAACAATGATGCTTGTACGTAGGTATCAAGTTATCTTATTGTATCATAGACACTTGTCTCAGAACGAAAATTTCTATATACCGTAATATAGCACTAGGTACTTAAGGTCAAGTAACAGTAAATGAACGCCGTCTAGCGGATTCCGCGAAATATTGCGACGTTTTGTACGAATTACGTCCCTTTGACCAGATTTTGCAATGTTAAAATTGCACCCGGCGACTTTTCGATGGGACAACGTCAATGGTAAATTTGACGGAAAGTATGTTACTTCTAGGAGAATGAACTTGTTTTTGTAAAATTAAAAATTGAAAATGAATATGAATGAAAACAGTCCTGAAGACGATCTTCAAAATGAAAATCAGGACGTAGGGTGGTAGAGATTGGATATCTGCCGACCAGTTAAAACAAGTGTGAAAACTGTTGCTCACTACTATTTCTACATTATTTTGATGAGAAAAAACAGTGTGGTCTCGGAAGTATTTTATATGTAGTATGTCAAAACTGTCCTTTCAAAAACCCTATATTCAATGGGAAAAGACATCGTCTAGCAGAAAATAAGCAGAAGGAGTGCAAGTTTGGGACATTAATACTAAAGTTAAAACTTAGTATTGTACGGTAAGACTATATCTCCCATATTTTGAAAATTATCACACCAGTCGGAACAAGTATAAATATTTTCAAAATAGAGAAAAGGAAATGAACCACATAAACTAATACTGGTCATAAATCCGCCGCTGCTGTCAGTCAGTCATAGATGGCACTAAACTATAATACACTTAAATTAATTAAGGGGTCATCCATAATTGTCAACCATTTTCCAAAGTGTACAAAACGTACACTTTTTCAGACCCCCCACCCTCCCTCAAAAAGTGTACATCAACCATTTTCAGATTTCAAGAGAAGAATCAGTCATTCTTAATAAAAAAGAAGATCCTGTCTATTATATTTTAGTTTAATATAGAAATTTGCATTGAAAAAAAACTAAAACATATCTGACTGTTTTATTTGATGACATCTATCTGTGATCATGGTGATGTTTGTGTTTTGTCAGAATAAAGAGTACAAAAATTAGTGTTTCCCCTATCACACAGTGGGAAGGGTAACTCCAATAAAAAAAGGGTACCTAGAGCATGCAAAAGATTAACAAAAGGGCACATAAATGATGCTAAGAATCAAAGAAAGGGAAATGCATGGTTATATTGCATTGGTAAAGTATGGACTGACAGTTGTTGATGGAATCAGAGCTCAAGACAGCAGTCAATAAAAGTGTAATATTTTAAAACATTTTGAGTTTTTAAATTTCCCGCCTGTATTTCTATTTAAAAGGTCCCTGTAAATATGCCATTCATGGCACTATTATCGTTTATGTATGTATACTGTAACGTGTACATATATTGGATATTTTTTAAGTTAAGGTTAAACTTCATATGGAGTTGCTCCTAATTAAAGGAGGCTTATACTAAGAAAAATAAGTTTACTTCCGGTTTACTGGTTTACTATTTTGGAATGCATTACAAGGAAATTAATCGAAGGACCAGTTTAAAATCTTTTCACAAAATCGCGTCTTGTCAAAATCAAAACATTCAAAGAATTTAGCATGTTAGTGTTTCCATCAATTTTGTTTATTAAACAGAGTAAAACGATATCGATCAATAATAAAGCAGGTGAAATTGACAATCGGGAGTACTGAGAAATGCTTGCAAACTTTTTGTTTAAATAATTTTACTAGTTCATAATTTTGAAAGATTTAGTTTTCATATGATTTGATCTTTTAATCGTTCAATCCCGATTGAGTAGAATTATGATATCGAAATCAATATCATCAAGTGGAAATAATAAAGAAGAAATAAGAAGAGAAACACACCCAAGCCAATTCTCGATTTTATAAATTCCGGAAATAAAAAAAAAAACGTAAGGTAAAAATGTTGATTTTTTAACCCCCTCCCCCCAAGTGTACGTTTTGTACACTTTGGAAAATGGTTGACAATTATGGATGACCCCTAACCTTGTTCACGGTTGGAACAATAGTTTGATATTCATACACAGTTTTTAGACTATAACAAATTAAAAATAAGCAAAAATGATGTTTCACGATCATTAATCCATCGCTACATTTTGTAATCTAACGGGTTTTTTTTTCTGTAATGGTGCTTTCTTTCACGTCCGCAATTTCGATGTTAAAAATAGAACACATATCTTCAAATAGATAAATGTATAAAAAGTATATGGTTTGAAG
The DNA here is from genome assembly GCA_037788925.1 of Mytilus galloprovincialis. NCBI lineage: Eukaryota > Metazoa > Mollusca > Bivalvia > Mytilida > Mytilidae > Mytilus > Mytilus galloprovincialis. The sequence goes on along the minus strand of CM075342.1, from coordinate 11,206,978 downwards.
ATTTATACAGGGCTTAGTATCCTAATAGTATTGATTCGTATGGTTGTCTCCTTAAAGGGAATTGTTATATATATATATATATATATATATATATATATATATATATATATATATATATATATATATATATATGGGTAAAAATAAACCGAATAAAAAAAAATGTACCCTAGCTGAAAGTAGCATCTCAAATATACAATAGAACTGTTCTTCACTAATAAAACTTGAAGGTTGAGAACGAGATTATATCGATCACCTCTATAGCATAGTACAAATATATACAGACTGAAAAATATGCTCAGTGTCACAGACTTTCAGTACCTAAAGTTAAATGTAAATCCCGTAAGTAGACAGTACTTCAATAAGACAGCAACCAGACAACAACACAATGCAAAAAGAAAATTAAAAAGGAAAAGACATCTTATGATATGCATTTGACGGGGGTGGGGGTGCAGGGGTCCTGATCCCGAAATCCCGGACTTAAAAACATGAAATCCGGAGGTCCCGAATTTATAGAAATTTCAATCCCGCCATACCGAAATTCGAAAAAAGAATAGCTGGATTCATAAAGGATCAATCCCGAAATCCCGTTCTTAAAAACACCCTATCCCGGAGTCCCGTTTATGGACCCCTCATGTGTGTAGATGGACTTAATAACAAAACACAATATTACCAGTCGTGTCTCAGCCTGTGTACCATTGTTTTTTTTTCTTGTTTTTTTTCGGTTTGGGGGGTGGGGGTGGGGGTGGGGGGGGGGGGGTATTTTTGAAGGCATGTTAAACATATATAAATATGTACATCTGTTTTTATTTCATATCTCAACCTCCGTATATTTGGTTTCCTCGGAAATGTTTTTACACGATGTATTTTCTGGAAAATACACTGTACTACAAAGACCGTGCAATGTCTTGAGAGAAAGCGAAATTCAGAGAGAGAAGCACATTAAAAGTTATTGTCACATATAATTAGATCTCAAAGGGAGTTGCAGAATAACGGATACTGGCGAATGTCAAAATTGAACAAAAAAGTATGCAAAATTATAAAGAATAACAACGGAAAATAAAATAAATATTTAATATAATAGTGTAGACCAAGTACAGAATTAAGAAATCATGTAATGATAGAAGAATTTTACAAAAGCGTTAATTGAAGATTTTACAGAATAAGCGTTATATATAAAGATAAAGAACATTGAGGTCCACATTTCATATGGACTCTTAAAAATCGTTGGATTATCTCGGTGTTGCTGGTCAGTAATGAATAAAAAATCACTGGTCAATTTAAAGGTTGTTGTAAGTGATGCAATATATTCTTATTTCCCTGTTCCCCTTATGTAACTTCCAGTTTTATTAAAGTTTACATTCATCAAAGCCTTAGTTTAATTGAGTTTCCTGTCATTACTACCCCCCTTTATTTGTCGCATGTTGTGTATCATGTACTGATTCTATATATACTTCGAGCATACATATGTACACTTATGGAGCAATAACCATTAAGTAAACTTTTTAAAACGTTTTTGTAGACTTGTATACAATAAATTTTATACAGAACAAAAAAGATATTAACAAAGATGTCAGTTTGTCTGCGTGTTTTACTTGTTAACTTGAAGATGTATAAATAACCACACGACAGTCTTTCAAGAATTTGTAGAATCATTGATATAATGTTTGTTTATATATGCGATGTTAAGCAGCAGTATATGGACAGAACACATTCTGTCGTGATATAGTACCAAAACACAAGCTATTACATGTTCCGCTGCTAAAAAAAAAACGTTTTTTTTTCAAAAGTGGCCAAATCATATATCGGAACGGAGAAAAAGTATTCACAGATGACTTACAAGATAGTCTAAGAAATTTATGAATTGGTTACCCAAAAATGACAAAGTTCAACTATCTCTCATTAGAGCAAATATTAATAAAGATCAAAACCCTGACCACATGCAAACAGACAGCAAAGTACGTTCTAGGATTCAAACTGTAGATGTTTTGCGGAATAACTATAAACTATAATTAAAGGGGGACGGACGGACGGATGGACGGGCGGCAAGACGGAATGACGGACGGACAGACGTACAAGGGTAGTTGAGGGGACATAAAAAAATATAGCTTCAATTACATCTTTTATTGCGTCAACTTGTAGACAGTAACCCTGATGATTTCTTTTTTTAAGTTTTTACCATTTTTGCGTCCATGTACTTACAACGTATTTTTGTCTGAATTAGTAATTGTTTTAGATATGTATATTGATAATGACCATACATGTATCACATTTTTTACAACGTGTAATTTCTTTTTAAAATGTTCCATAAAAGAGGGTCTGATTGGGGTTTACGGAATACAGAATAAAATGCAAAAAAGAAAAAAAAAAAGAAAAAGTGTATAATAGGGTGCTAAAATATAAAGAATAAAGAATATTGGTAATACTAAATAAAAATTTATGATAATTATCCAGATTCTTATGATAAAAAGAATCTATCAATACGAAACACATAATCATCGTGCATAATCAACACGAAGAACGTTGGAAATTATTAGCATGATAACTTGACGTTATGTAATAAAAATTACGACGTCACGAATTTTGATGGTTTTTTTTTGCCAAAATGTTGGGTTTGCGTCGCTTCTACAGGGAAAACGAAGTCGGTGACCATATTTTTTTTTAATATCATCTAATTCGTAAGACAAAGAGGGAAAAAATATTAATCTAAAAAAAAATTCTATGGAGCGGTTCTCGTGATTTATACCAGAAACCGAAAATTGTAGAAGAATAATATAGATTTACCCTATATATTCAATGTAATTTAGTACCCTCTCGGACCATTTTAAAAATGGATTTTTCTAAAAAACGAAGTCGGTGACATATACTTTTTTTTACATTTTCTGATGTATATTATCAATATCTAATTGAGTTCTGAATTTTAAAAAAATCTATGGACTAGTTTATTTACTGATCCTTGACCTTAATTGCATTTTTGTGCCGAATTATCGGTGTCAACCCCACTAAAACTTGTTATGTCATAAATCTAATTTGATTTATATATACAATGGTGTATAACACGCAAATTTTTGTTGTTGGACTCATATGTAGTAGGCATACCTAAGCATGTCAATTGTATTTATTTTGTCTACCAAATAAACTCATCATAGATACAAGGATTACAATTTTATATATACGCCAGACGCACGTTTCGTCTACAAAAGACTCACCAGTGACGCTCGAATGTTTCCTAAGCCTTTTTACATTGATGCTTGTAGGTATCAAGTTATCTTATTGTATGGAATTGTAGTCTTGTTTATATTTTAAATTGTTTTAATATTTTTGTTGATAGTACAAGAAGATGATTTCATTTTGGAATTGCTACAACAAGATAATAGCGTTTAGCAACTGCAACCATATTTTTACATTGTTCGTGTATTGCAATGAACTAGTAGATGTTCAATATGTGGTATAATTGACCATGAGAAGACTCCTCATCAAAGACTAAAAGACGTACACGAAGAAGTTAGCAACGGTTGCTACAGGTCATCCTACGGCCTTCAAAGTTCAATATATATTGTATTGTGATATTAATAAATCTGAATATAAAAAATGACGATGTGGTATACTTGACTTTGAGACAACTCTCCGTCAAAGACCAAAACATGTAGAAGTAAACAAGTAAAGGTCTCCGAACGACTTTCAACGCCCAGTATATTATAATATTAGATTTTGATATTGAAAAACATAAGAAATTCTTGTCTCGTGTTTGTCGACAACTACAGATGATAGCTTCTTGAGTATTGGTACTATAAATGTTATATTATTAATCTTATGTTTCTATTCTGTTGTCTGTTTTTACATTAGTTACCTTCTTATTTCAGGACAGGTCCACGCATATATACGAGATTGCCACAACAGAGCTAACAACTATTCATTTTATGACCCGAAGTTTTTAGATTTAGACGCTACACGTAACCACTCATCATGTATCTACGACGCCTTTTCAAAGAGAGTAGCTTGTGTTACTGTGTGTGATACAGATTTTTGTAATGGACCTCAGATAGCTGGTGGAAATAGTAGCCGCGCACAACTATTACTTGTGTTATTTTACTCTGTTCTTGTAATGTTAAAGAACATTGTTTGATCTATAGTAATAGTGAAACATTGGAAACATGACGAGTATTTTAGAACAGAAATACGATAGTATTGTATACTACCGCCTATAGATCTTGGGGGCGGGGGGGGGGGGGGGCTTGGGATGGACACCCCATGGGATGTAAACATAGAAAGTAGATCTGTAATTTATGCTTATAATTATAACTTAGGTTGTAGTTTTCTGTTTCAGAGTCTATTGAACTCTTGGTATCTTTTTTTTTCACAAGCGTACATTTAACGCTGGGATTCAAATAAAATCCCGCAATCTCTAAGTCAAATTAAGGAAGTTCGCTTGTCATGTTTTGGATTTTTTGTCAGATCTTCGGAATCCTCTGGTGTTATCCATTATTTTGACCCTATTTAGTTTTTACAAATCTTTAACAAGTATAATGATAAGCCATCTAACATTTTAGTTATGTTTTAATAGTTAGTGAAAACTTAAACTTGTCAATGATATGAAAAGTAAAGAGATTTCGAAAATGAACGCATTGACTTATATATATATATATATATTTGCTCTTTTGATTTTTTTATTAATTAAATCCCCTATCAATATTAAAAAAATATATATATATATTAAACTGAGAAGCGAACTCCCTTAAAGTTGTCCTTTCGTTTTTGATGTGTTTTGTCATTTGATTTTGCCATGTGATTAGGGACTTTCCGATTTGATTATCCTCTGAGCTAGTATTTATTGTGATTTTACTTTTTAAGTAGCACGATTACAATCTAGTTTGTTGTTTGATTGCTGTATAATTGTCTCCCAACAATTCTTTTTTTCATCTCTTATTCATGTAAATTAAACGTTAATTCTGTTCTGGTTATCAGATAATTGAAATAATATTTAAGATGGAGTAGAGATAGAATATACATTCCTTGACTTTATTTTACACCAGGGCCATAACATAATAATCTGTTCACTAAATTTGACTGTTTCACGAGTTTCAATCAACTGCTCGAGCTTGTTCTTTCAAACAAACTATAGTTCAAAGAAAATAATACAGAATTTGATGTAAAGTTCACAAATTAAATAAAAATATTGATGGTGCTAATTAAAACTATGTATATTTTATAACTTTTATTTATATGTTTTGCAATAAAATTTTGAAATAAAATAAATGATTAGGAGTATCATTTCTGAGGCAGATTTATCTCAAACTCAAAATGATATGGAAGGGCCAGTAGATCATGCTCGACATTTTGATCTACCAATGGACAAATAAAAACATTGCCATGGAAAGGCAAAGTGTGTTTTTTTAAAAATTAAAAAGAAACAAAAAACGAAAAAAAAAACCACAGAAAGAACATGGTACCAAATAATTACCGAAAATCAACAAAACGATCTACAAAAAGCTTAAACAACTAAAATTAAAAAAAAAAAGCATAACGAACAATATAAAACCCCGAGGATCATCTCAATTGGTATGGAAATGTCGGCAGATCCAACTCCACATGGTAACCCGGGGACCATCTCAATTGGTCTGGGAAAGGCGGCAGATCCAGCTCCACATGGTAACCCGAGGATAACATGGATAATGTCAAGTACTCTGGAAAATGAGGCAGATTCAGCTCCACATGGTAACCAAAGAATAACATGGATAATCCCAGATGCAGCAATCTCAAAGTAAAATTAAGTACTGCGATTGAAATCTTTTTTGGGAAATCGTGTTTGATTGCGGTATAATTTTCTCCCAATAAGTCTTTTTTCATGTTTTACTCATGTAAAGTTAATTCTGTTCTAGTTATTAAATACTTGAAATAATATTTATGATGGAGTAGATATATGATAAACATTCATTGACTTTATTTTACACCAGGGCCATAACACAATATTCTTTAATCTGTACACTATGGCAATGACATAATATTCCCCAATCTGTACAATACATTTGACTCTTTCACGAGTGTAAATCAACTGATTGAGGTTGATCTTTCAAACAAACAATAGTTCAAAGGAAAGAAACAGAATTTGATGTAAAGTCCATGAATTAAATAAAGAAATTGATGGTGTTAATCAAAAGTATTTATATTTTATAACTTTTATTTAAATGTTTTGCAATCAGGTGTTGAAAAAAGGTAAATGACTATGAGTATCATTTCAGAAGCAGATTTTTGTTAAAAGAAAAAATGAAAAGAATTTAAACCCACACTTAAAAAACTTAAAAGATACAAAATAAGAAGCGAAGATACAAATCATATTAAAGAAAACTGGAGACTGAGCAACAAGAACACAACCAAAAGGTCAGGTGTGTGGAAAGGTTAAAAGATCCGGTTCTTCGGAAGGACCAGTAGATCATGCTTGACATTTGGATCTACCAATGGATCAATTAAAACATTGCCATGGAAAGACAATTTTTTGGGGGTGAGTGGGGAGGGAGGGGGGGGGGGGGTTAAAAATAAAAAAAGAAACAACATGGGACTAAAAAATTTGGTGACCATTTATCACATCGAGCTAGATATAAAGGATACAACAGATACAGTTAAATCGGCCTCATATCTTGACTTACATCTAGAAATTGACAATGAGGGTCGGTTGAAAACAAAACTTTACGACAAAAGAGACGATTTCAAATGTCCAATTGTGAACTTGCCATTTCTAAGTAGCAACAGTCCAGCAGCACCTGCATACGGTGTATATATCTACCAATTAATACGATATTCCCGTGCACGCATTTCCAACATGATTTTCTTGAAAGAGGGTTGCTGCTCAAAAGGAAGCTATTAAACCAAGAGTTCCAAATGGTGAAGTTAAAATCCTCACTTCGTAAATTTTACGGACGCCATCACGAGTTGGTTGACTGTTATGGAATAACTGTTTCACAAATGATATGGGATATGTTCCTTACGTCGTAACTACAATCCCCTTCCCTTTCATGAATGTGACCTACCGAATTAGACTATTTCCCGGATTTGTAATCACATAAGCAACACGACGAGTGCCACATGTGGAGCAGATTCTGCTTACCCTTCCGGAGCACCTGAGATCACCCCCAGTTTTAAGTGGGATTCCTGTTGCTTATTCTTTAGTTTTCAATGTTGTGTCATGTGTACTATTGTTGTCGTTTTGTCTTTTTCATTTTTAGCCATGGCGTTGTCAGTTTATTTTCAATTTGACTGTCCCTCTTGTATCTTTTGCCCCTCTCTTGTATTTACATCATCCGGACTATTTAAAATATATTACATAGTCAAATGCAGTTAGATCAGATAGATGGGGCAGTGGATCTGTCTGGATCTCCCTAGTGGCATAAATGATTCATCTGTCTCCTTCATCTGCATCTACAGAAGAAAATGTATACTAGTTTGTATTCTGTATCTCGTACGTAGTATGCGGAAGCTCCGTCTCTTGTTCGTTCTCCAGTACAGACGAACGTCCGCAATACACCATCAAATCCATCCCCTCAGAATTCATCTGATACGAGGTCGCGGGGAATGGGGTGATACAGCTGCGTTTAGTCCAGGATATAAATAACTCTCATCAAACAACCGATTTGCAACACTTTACGACTATGGAAATGGAAATTAAAAGTGTTGTGCCCCACAAAAATCACAATTTTTGGGTTAGCGAAATGCATTCGTCCTTCTATTACAAAACGAAAAATAAAATTGAATGCCAACGTCTTAAAGTATTGCAGAGTTTTACACGAACTGTTTTTAAATTGTGGGACATACACATAAATACTTCTAATGTTTTAATAGAGAGAACTGTACAAATGGGGCACAAATTTGTTTTAGCATCTAAAGACATAATGGACCAGATATCACCAAATATTCCTAGCATATTTCTTCATTATTTAAAACGAGTACAAGATCGGATACGACAAAGGAAGGTGAGAGGCCAAGAGGGGTGTTGTCAAAACAAATACCCAGCATATCATCTCCCATCACAAGAGTGAACAATCTGAATATATCTCTACTTATATCGACACTATACTGAAGATGATATTATCAAAATGCGGGACTTTTTGATCGGCAATACATTTGATGAGATTGGAGGATTATTATTTTAACAGACAGGCGGTATTCTAATCGGTACTAAGTGTGCGCCCCAACCCCCACCTCCTAACTAGTCGGTTTGTTTTGGTACTCGTATAAACCAGAAATCATTCAGAACCTTCTAAAAGACGAAAAGAATAAGCACCTTTCCATTTATCTAATTTAACTTTCAGATACATTGATGATGTCCTATCATTTCAGAACCCATATTTCAGTCAATACTTAAATCTGATATATCCCATTCAACTTGAAATTAAGGATTCTACTGATACAAGAAGGACTTCTTCATACCATATATTTTCCTCAGTATTGACACAGACTTCACACTAAAATCTATGACAAACGGGACGATATTGCAACAGGCCAAGTATGACAAATTTTAGGAGCCTGTGGATATTTAAGGTCATGAATCATGATTTAGTGCTACATTAGAAGTTTTAAAATGATCTTCTACGTATTCTTCTTTTATGTAGTTTTCATTGAAGGAAAAGGAACTATTTTAAAGAAACATTTTGTCTCTTATGCACACACATTCCTGATCTTTTTTGAATTAAGTTATCTATCTAGTAATAACAACTTTGATGAATGTTTTTAAATTATAGAACATCCAACACTAAGACTAATGTACCATATCATAGTTATGATGCTTAGGTAGCACTCCACAGTTAGAAAATAAAATTAAAAATGAGCCACAAAATTATTTATCATCTCCTATTCCAGGATTTCTAATACACTAACCTAACTGTTTGTGTTGTACATGTGCATATGTATGTAATCAGTATATTCCATAGATTTGATTTTCAAAAGTTAAAAGAGTGAAAATAAATTCCTTTTATGTGTATCCATGGCAACATTCTGCATTTTTTTACCATAAAATATTGCAAAAAGGGGGGTGGACATGTCACATATCCCCCCAAAATTTGGATCAAACTAGAATTTCAATGCCTTTGAGTAATACCTTTTTAGAAACTGTTTTCATAAATCTTCCTAATGATCAAATAAAAAATGGGTGTCTTTCGCCTCATTTTTTCGTAAAATCCAATCACAAAGTTCGTGCGATAAAAAGTTGGAAAAAAACATTACAATAATTGCCGGACCAATGTATGGTAGGGACATGCAAATACGGACTGTCATACAGAAAACAGCCTATATTACATACATTACATACTCTTGATGTTCATATAAACCCAATACAAAGGCTATTTTAATACTCAGCTATCCAAAAATGAATTTTATTGCACACTAGCTCTCATATTTGAAAAATCCACAGGGGCCAAAATGCGAAACTACACACCTAACTGTGGAGTGCTACCTTAGTCAATTGAAGGGTCTACCACTACCCTTGGAAACACTTTAGGAAGATCAGAGTACCAACATTCTAAAAATAACGTAGACAAATAAGTTCGATCCATCTGAATAGACAGTCGAAAAATCTGAATAATTTGCCTTGATTTCAGCATAATGTTAAATAAACAGATGTTTTCGTCTTCAGTTCTATTCTATTTACGGAGATCATAAAAACTATTGACACTTGACCAAACCGGAACCATTACATTAACATTTACCCTATGTCTATCATTAACAAAAAACACAATCTTAACCCTTCAACACTAACACTTCACTCAACGGTTAATGTGATATCCGTAACTGCAGTTACATATACTCAAAGATAGCAGACGATGTTTCTGGTCGATATTTCTGTTGTCAATTCTGTAATAATTATGCATTATTCGTTGTTTTTTCGTGTCTTTTGTTAACGTATTACTTAGTTTGAAATTGAAACCCATAGTTTTTTCTTCGTAGATCAACCGCTACATAGACAAATAATCAGTCCAAATAATCAGCGATGATATGGGTAAGTGTGTAAACTGATATCCGTAACTGTAGGTTGCATTTCTGTAAATATTGACAATGCAATTTCCCATAGGAACTTCTTTTACGGCTAAAACTGTACCACTTTTACTATGAAGTTTTAAAAAAAATCTTATCCTAGAATTGAAAGTTCATATGCACTACAATTTTTTTTGAAAGGTCAAAATATAGGGCTGTGCGGCATGACAATTGTAAGTTTTGTTGAGATATTTATGTATTTCTAGCTTGTATTTTGTATGCAGTGGTGACAAAAAAGCAGATTTAGGTGTTACGGCTTACTTTTGAGTTATAGACAGGACACAAACACCCCATAAATAATATTCAGGAAGGATCGATGAGTTTTAATGACTGCGAAGAGTAAATATAAGTTCTTCTTAACAATTAAACTTACATATATGCAAATTTTATGAATTAATTTTGTATTCAGGACTTTAAGTAAACTATGCATACTGTAAACTGTGAAATTATGTTGAGTCATTATATCTAAGGCCCAGGATTCTATCAATCTTCATGAAATATTCATAAAACTTCATATTTGAGTTGAGTTCTTTAAAATCTGTGAGATAAAGCAAATTTGGTTAAATTCTGAATGTTCTCTTTTTTTCACCCTACATTTCGTCCATTTTGCAAATATACTTAAAGACTTTAGAAACGCAACACTAGGTTATTCTTTTTAATTCCCATGTTCAAATATGCAATTTTTAGTAAATAACATTATGAACAGAAACAGAAAAAAAAAGGCCAGTTCGAAAGTTGAATTGATTACGTCATTTTCAATGTTTAAATATTGTGGTATATACTGAAACCCTGGTTTTCTCCTTACCAATGAACTTGTCACCGTCAAAAGCAATGACTGGCTGTAACAGAGGCCAAGATGATTGTCAGAAAGGTCAACCCATTCTGTTTGGCACGTTTTGGGTTCTGATTTGCACCATCTAATTTTGCTGTTGTTCCACCAATTACAATGGGTTTTGGAAATTATGCAGTTAAAACTTTTAGACTTTAAATGTTTTTCTGCAGTCCTTTCTTTGGCAGTTAAGTTAATGGGAAACATTTATGGCATATATCTGTCTAAAATGGCATTCAACAATTTGATGCAAATTGTTTCCATGGATACACCCAAAATAATAAATTATATTTTGCTATTTTACTGGATATAAAGTTTATGTAAGATTCTGATTCCATACATATGCATATACATGACACAAACAGTAAGCTTAATATTGAAAGAAAATATTGAAAAGGGGGTGGTAAAATTTATGAGGGCAAAGGAGTAGGTCCGGTAAGGACCGATTTTGGCCTCAAATTTCAGGTTCATCTGACGAAAGATTTTGATGACTTTTTAAACACTAAAGTGTCTATTTCATTTGAATCCTTTAATTTATGTGAACGATTTTAACTGATTTAATCATTAAAAACGATCTGATTCAAGCTCAAGTATGAAAAATCTACCATGTAGGCCGAAAAAATGTCACTTTTCATATGGTTTTTGTCAAAAATGAAAGTGGCCCCATCCCAGCCGAGAAGATCTAAGTCACATTTTCAAAATAAATCATGATCTTTCCGTTATTTTTTTTTTTAACGGAATTTTATCAGCATTTAAGACACAAAATTATTTGAAAACAGGCATATCAGTCTGTACGGTGCTATACCAAGTGTTATTTGTACTTGATTAACATCAACATTTTAACATATTTCATCAAATCAGGAAATACAAAATTACGTTAGACTGATAGTAAAGCAACCAAAAATAAATATAAATTAACTTGAATGACTAACATGAGGTTACCCTCATTGCACCTACTTTGACATTTTTTGTTCACCTACGTTTATTTATGAACCAGACAATTTTCTTTTAAATTTTGTAGATGTATCCTTATATATAATACTATATAAATAACACATAGCTGAGAGGGTGATAGAGCAGATTGGTACCCCGAGAAAACATTGTCAACCGCGGCGAAGCCAAGGTTGACAATGCTTTTTCAAGGGGTACCAATCTGCTCTATCACCCTCTCAGCTATGTGTTATTTAATTTATTATACTGAACGTCCTACCATTTTTGTCTTTTACAGATTAATTTTATTTCAAAAGGATTTTCTATGACGTCACGTACATAACAACGTTACGAGTATTAAAAATAAACAACAAGATGTTTTTTATTTTTTATTTTGACAGTTAAATAATAAAATTTGATCCAGAACGTAAAACTTAAGCATTGTATTCATCTACTTGATGTAAATTCAATCCATTGTGCTTTAAATTGTCGATTTTTGATTGGTTTAGACGAGAGGGTAACATTCAAAAAAATTGTCACCCTCTCAGCTATGTGATAGAGTAAAATGACACCCTCGTATTAGCCAATCAAAATATGGCATTTTAACGTGAAGTATAATAAAATGATTTATTTGCAAAATATACACATATATGTCAAGCAAACACAAATATAAACATGCATAATACAAAACTACAAACATAATCATAAAGAACAGTTATAATGATAATGTACCCTTTGATGGACATCGGCCTCAATTTCGCAATTCTAAAGATTGCTTTATAAAGTCACCAACTTCTGTCAAAGCTCAGATTCAGGATTTAAAAGTTATCGTAGCTGTAAAAGTGGTTGATAATTTGTATAAACAGGGTAAAAATTATTAACCTTAAGGTAGCAATACACAGTTTGGAGTTTGGTTTCGCATTTTGGACCCGGTCGATTTTTTAAATATGGAAGTTATTGTGTAATAAAATTCATTTTTAGACAGCTGTTTACTAATTTAGCCTTCAAAGATGGTTTATAAGAACATCAAGATTATATTTTACATGTTTTATGGGCTATTTTTTTATCGACTATCCGTATTTTCATAGCTAGACCGGTCATCGGTCAAGAAATTAACGTTATGTTTACAAACACTTTTTTTCTACACGAAGGTTTTGACGAGATTTTACCAATATATGAGATGAAAGACATACGATTTTCCTTGAATTTATTGAAAGATATATGTGAACAATTTCAGAAAAAGTATTACTTTAAACGATTGCAATTATACTTTTAGCCAAATTGTGGGGAAATATGTGACTTCCCTCACTTTTTTGCAATATTTTATAACAAATAAATGCAGATTGTTTCCATAGATACACCCAAAATAAATTATATTTTGCCATTTTACTGGATATAAAGTTTATGTAAGATTCTGATTCCATACATATGCATATACATGACACAAACAGTAAGCTTAATATTGAAAGAAAGCAGTGAAAATGGGGTGGTAAAATTTATGAGGGCAAAGGAGTAGGTCCGGTAAGGACCGATTTTGGCCTCAAATTTCAGGTTGATCTGACGAAAGATTTTGACGACTTTTTAAACACTTAAGTGTCTATTTCATTTGAATCAATTAATTTATGTGAACGATTTTAACTGATTTAATCATTAAAAACGATCCGATTCAACCTCAAGTATGAAAAATCTACCAAGTATGCCGAAAAAATGTCACTTTTAATATGGTTTTGGTCAAAAAAGAAAGTGGCCCCATCCGTGTTCATCCTCGACCTTTATATATATTATGTATTATCATAAAATACAACTTACATTTCAATATTAGGGATGGACACGAATGCGGCCACATTCGTTTTAAACGAAAACCGTCTAAAATTTAACTAAAATGCTCAAACTGTGAAGATTTCAGTAATTTAGAATGACTTAATGGTGCTAGTACCCGATATATGTGCATTATATTGTCAAAACAAACCCATATTTATGTAGCAGAAGCATTATTGTGTCCAATAAATAACTTAAAGTTAACATTTTAACGATTTTGTAAAGATGCTATATTTTGGGGCCAAAAGGGGTCTTACTGAACCTTCTCCTTTTAATATCTTTTCCTTACTGTTTATAACTACCTTAAAAATAAGCAATCTCTTATAAAGTTGAGTTTAATTTACAATTTAAAAAAAAATGGTATTCATCATCAAGTTTATTACAAAGTTTAGTTAACCCTTGACTCTCGGTACATTTTAATATCTTCCCATTTCAATTTCTAGGTTATGGTCACTAACCCTTAATTTTGGAATTAATTGTCTGGTTTGAAAATTTGATTCTTTCAATAAATAATTCTCAATTTTATCTCAGATTTTATTCGACTGTATAGAAATAATTTTGAACTGGCTGTTAGTGACGAAAGTTTATTCAGGACTTTTTTTAATTTTGTATAAACTTCGTGAGGGTCGTAATTAGGATACCTTCATGACGAATAACGGATAACATTACTACCAAATTATGTTAACGGTAAGTTTTGGTGTATGACGATAAAAGGTACACTTTCTTTTACATGTTTTAGACGATAAAAAAATTACTGGTTTTGACGAATCCCGTTAAACATTTTCCAAAAACGACGAAGACGATAATTATTTGAGACATCTGACGATTCACGATAAAGATATTTGACATTACTACTCTCCTTCATGTGATACCTGTTTTAACTTCATCTTAAAGGAATGTATCTGTCCTAAGTCAGGAATCTGATGTACAGTAGTTGTCGTTTGTTTATGTAATGTATACGTGTTTCTCGTTTCTCGTTTTTTTATATAGATTATACCGTTGTTTTTCCCGTTTGAATGTTTTACACTAGTAATTTTTGGGCCCTTTGTAGCTTGTTGTTCAGTGCGAGACAAGGCTCCATGTTGAAGGCCGTACATTGACCTATAATGGTTTACTTTTATAAATTGTTATTTGGATGGAGAGTTGTCTTATTGGCAGTCATACCACATCTTCCTATATCTATACTTAATTTTATTGTATGAGTTATCATAATTTGCAAAATCTTCAGCAATTTGGTCTCTTTAAATATATTTGGAGGAAATGTTTACCCACTATGTTAACCATCATTATGTAGTGACTTATTTGATTTAAAGGCTTCTTTTAACAGAGGATTATATCATTAGTATAAAATCTACAAAAATATAAATTGACTTGTTCTTTAATAAATAAAGCCATCGAAATTTGCTCAGTTTGTTTTCGCTGAAATAGAACATACAGTTTTCCTAAGCCCTAGGACAGATTTAAAATATTTATTATGAATCATTTTATAGCAAGATTTGTCTTCTAAAGACAATGTATCACAAACAGATCATGTTATATACATTAAGTGTCACCAATTTAGTTTTTAATCCATATTCAATCCTAGAAAAATTAGCCTGAACCGACCTCCAGTCGATCAATGACTCTGTAATAAGGAGTCCCAAAAAGTGCATTCATGCTTAAAATCACATTTTTGTTCTTCATATATTTAGAACATATTGAAGATGCTTTTTATTTATATTTCAAGAAATGGATGATCGTAACATATTTTGCTTACTCCTTTTTAACGATGACGTTTCCGTAGATATACTTTTTTCCAGTAAATGCGTCATCTGTTGATATTAACTGTGTTCGTTTTGAGAATATTTAAATAAATTTACCTATTTGAAAGATGCACATGTCAAAAAAAAAATACAAACGTTTTAGTCAAGAAGAAAACTTGAAAGAATAACGATGCTCTTTATGTTAAAAAGATACAATTTAGGTATTCCGTGCAAATTGGGTTACATGTATGTAATATTAATTTCAAAAACAGATCAGATTCCAAATTAATTCATTGTCTGAAAGAAATATTTATGTTAATTTATGTTTCACGTCAAAAAGAAACACTTTTTCGTCTGTATCATTAGAAACAAGAAGAATATTTTCTTTTTTGTCAAAATAAATTCCGTATGGACTATTCAACCCATCTGATTTAGTTAGAAGTTCTCTATGATGTTTACCATCATCAGATACAACTATTACAGTGTTTGTCCTCCTGTCCGTCACATAGACATTCCCTTCATCATCTGTTGTTACACGACGTAAATCTTGAATTTCATCTTTTTTACACTTCCACATTATTTCTCCATCTAACGAGCAGCAGTATATTGATGTATTGTCTATACAGACCAACCTGTCTTTGTCAATTGTAATGTCGGTGATAAAGGCTGTAGGTACCGGTATAGTACGTATTACTTTACCTGTCAGGTCCATCACATGTATTATACTATTATTAATAACAACGTACAGGTTATTATCATTATATGATATTCCGTAGCAGTCACCGATGGTTTTGATTGTACTGGTGACAGAACGTGTAGAAATATTTATTATCAGTATGGTATTGTCATATAAAAAGGTGACTGCTACAGTGTTACTATCTATCTCTGTTATATAACGTGGTCTATAGGACAGAGAAATGTGATGGATATCAGTACCGTCTGAATTACAAATAATAAGTCGGTTATTAATGTTGGTAAATACTAATGTATTGCCTGTTTTGATACAGCTAAAAATTACCAGACTTTCATAATCTGACTTTTTTATATTTAACTGTTGACGTAAACTGACAGAAACAGGAAGGTTGTATTTGACAGGTGTTTGAGCCTGGGTGAATGATTCTTCTGTGCTTGTGTTTTCTAAAAGAGAAAAAAAAAACATGAAAAAATACCTGAAAACAATGGATTGAATGTTGTAATATAAAGGAGCAGAAATATAAATTCCAATACAAGCACAAATCATACATACACAAAATTCAATATGGATTGGTAAACTATTGATAAAGTTATTAATACTGATACAAAATATCATAGGGGAGGAAACATCCGAACAGGTGCATATAACAATCAAATATATATATAACAAGTAAAGTGATTCAATTCAAGTATTCAACAATTTGAACTTATTTTTTCTTTGAGTATGACAGTTGTTATCCATTCGTTTGCTGTATTTGAGTTTTTAATTTTGAATTTTCCTCAGAGTTCAGTATTTTTTTAAGTTTACCTTTTTGTAACGTATCTCTTCATTAAGTACAGTATGAAAGTGCTAACTGGAAAGGGGCATTGGTATGATTTTTTGCGGATTGATTTCATTTTCATCGATTACTTATTATTTTTCAGTTTTATTTTTGCTTTTGCACATTATCCTGGACTTTGTGTTACATTCGGTTTAAGGGATAGCTATTTATTTTCAGCTCTTACCAGACTAAGATTTTCATTTTTAAAATCTGTACCGAATTCAATGAGTGTGTTAATGAAAGAGTTTGAAAACAAAGGAGAATTGTGTTGAGTATATTCATGTCTAGGACAGACTTATGCACAAGTTATTTGTTTGGTGCTATCTATCTATGTCATGTTGTCAATGATGTATAGGCTTATTTTGTTCTTCTTGTCCTAAAGTGTTTGGTTTTAGGGTTACTTATAAATTTATCGTCTTTTCCGCTTCTTTTTCTCGGAAATCATAGAACTAACTAATAAAAAAAAAACATTAGATAATGGAAAAACTTTGTCTCAATGAAAAGAGGAAACAAACAATATATATTGGATAGATTGAGTTATT
Organism: Mytilus galloprovincialis; assembly: GCA_037788925.1. Lineage (NCBI taxonomy): Eukaryota > Metazoa > Mollusca > Bivalvia > Mytilida > Mytilidae > Mytilus > Mytilus galloprovincialis. Next base: position 11,189,586 of record CM075342.1, on the reverse strand, counting down.
GATTGTTGGTTGCTTAACGTCCAGTGACAAATATGTCATGCATGTTTAGGACGAAATCATTAGACAATGAACAAAATAAGAAGATCCCGTGAAAGAGGTCAACCGGCCGGATAAAGGTCGGGAAAACTGTAGGGTATATTGGGAAGTGGGCATGTAATTTGCCTTGAAACAGGCAACTTACGGGTTCAAAGGGTTGTTACAAGGATTTTTAACTTACAGACAACGTGGCACCTTTCTACACGTGGCATCGGATTTAGCATCCCCGTCCTGACCAGACTTGCCTGAACATTTCGCACAGTCAAACAGACGCCAACGTTAACACAAGTTGTATTGGAACTGGCAAAAATTACATTACTATACACCTTAGCACAGAAAAAAATCGGTTACGCTCAGTTATGGCACTGAGCACGCTTTTCAAGGGAGCATCCAATCACAGGATAAAGAAAAAAATCGGCACAGATATCAATATCTAGGTCTGAAAAGGGGGGGATTGTTGCAAGTAGTATACGGTAGATATGCGGGATGTATAGGTGTATATTATTGCATTGCATTGTGTACTGTACTTTGATCGTAAGCTTAATGTGCCATAGGCCAATAAATGGACCTATGCAATATCTGAAAAATGCCACAAGGCCAATATTTTGGCCGTCAATATTAATCATATCTTTAAATACGGCTTTATGTCTCTTAAAAATGTTGAAAATAAGTTGGTTTGATAACTACGACAGTTAAATTCAAATAATTTAACGGTTTTATTTCATATACTATAAACAATATAGTTTGACGTTGACGTTTTTTTCGTCACTTTCACAACAACAACACTTTCACTGCGACCATACCACGAGTTATCCGATTGCAACACGATCTTACCACGCTTTAACTGTGATTATAATACGTTCTTACCACGATTATACTACGTTCATACCGCGATCTTACTACGTTATAAGTAACAACGTTAAGCCCCTGTCCCACTAGACCACGATCGTACCACGCTCACCGCGATCTAAATTAAATTCAGATCGTGGTGAGGTCGCGGTATGAGCGGCATGAAAATGTAAATTTTCGTTGCTTTAACGATGCTACTACGTCCTCATTACGCTTCTACAACGATCCCGCTACGATTATAACACGTTCTCACCGCGCTTATTCTGCGACCTTACTACGCTTATCAAGATCTTTCTACGCTCATCACGTTCTCACCACGACCATACCACGAGTTATCCGATCACAACACGATCTTACCACGCTTCTACTGCGATTATAGCACGTTCTTACCACGATTACACTACGTTCAAACCGCGATCTTACTACGCTCTCAGCAATAACGTCAACATCGTGTTCCATATCAATACAGTATCATTCCTTCAGTTCTATTTCTGACTAACACGTAGATTTCTCGAAAAAAATACAGTCATGCCATCAAAATCTACTAGAACACGTGGGCGTGGTGTTACGGTTGATGAGGCAAATTGAGCTCTGATAGTAACGAATCCTTATCAAGTAGAGATGTCGAACCGACCAATCCGACCTAAATTACAACCTATTGCTGGTCCATAAAGCTGAAATGACGATATTTTAGTGAACGATAGCAGATATGAAACAGATGTGTCAATAGATATAGGAAGATGTGGTATGAGTGCCAATGAGACAACTCTCAATCCAAGTAACAATTTTTAAAAGTAACGATTATAGGCCAAGATACGGCCTTCAACACGGAGCCTTGCCTTTCTATATGAAAACAAGAAGCATGGTTGAGCCGTTAGAGAAAATGGACAAGAAGTCCCAATTACATACAGACAAACAAAACCTGGAGAGAATTAATATATTTTATGGGAAAATGACAATGAGAATAATGGTCGTAGTATGAACGTAGTCAGGTAGTAAGAAGAGCGTGATAAGGACGGCAAAGGCGTGCTAGAATCGTACTATGGTCGTGAACAGCGTGGTATAGTCGTAGTGGAAGCGTAGTTTGGTCGCGGTGAAAACGTGATGGTCGTAGTGAGGTCGTAATAACGTCGCAATGAGATCGTAGCGCAGTTTCTCCGAATAGAATCACGCTTTCGCTACGCTCTCACTACGATGGTACAACGACCTTCACGATCTTACTACGATCTTAGTGCGCTCTCACTACGCTTCTACTACGACCTGATTTCGCCACGACCGCACCACGATTGTTTTGAACATGTTCAAAGTTTGCCACGCTCATCACGATCTTGAAGACCTCACCACGACCGTGATACGACCTTACTGCGATCTACACGATCGGACTACGATCATTAAAATTTGCAGTTTTTTCACAGATCGTAGTGCGATCGTGGTCTAGTGGGACTGGGGTATTAACATCGTGTTCTATATCAATACAATTCCATTCATTCTATGTCTGATTTAAAATAAATAGATTTCTCAGAAACAATACAGTCATGCCGCCAAAATCTTCTAAAACACGCTGATGTGGTGGTAGGGGTTGATGTAGAGGCAGAGGGAGCTCTGATAGTAACGAATTCTGATCAAGCAGAGATTTCGGACCGACCAATCCAAACCTAAATTACATCCTTTTGCTGGTCAAATGACGATATGTAAGTGAACGATAGCAGAGATGACACAGATGTGTCAATAGATATTATATATGAAGATGTGGTATGAGTGCCAATGAGACAACTCTCCATCCAAGTAACAATTTATAAATGTTAACCATTATAGGCCAAGGAAACGGCCTTCAACACGGAGCCTTGGCTCACACCGAACAGTATAAGTTATATGGTTCGCTACTGACCCCATACGGATCCATAGAGGGTTAGTAAAATTCATAGGGGTGAGGCCGGAGGCCGAATCCCCTATACATTTTATTCACCCTCTATGGTCCGTAGGGGGTCAGTAGTTAAACGTATAACGAATTTATCGCACTCTGGACTTTTTCTGCTGCGTTATGTTGAAAAATAAACAATGGAACACAACAACATCGATAGATGACGTCACCATTAACGCGTCATGAACCCCCTATGAAATCTACTAACCCCACACGGTCTCATAGGGGGTCACCACGTGACGGCGTTAAACCAACCACAACGTGATATTTTACTCGCGGTGCGATAATAAGATATAAAGGGCCCCAAAAATTACTAGTGTGAAAACATTCAAACGGGAAAACCAACGGTCTAATCTATATATAAACGAGAAGCATGGTTGAACTGTAAGAGAAAATGGGCAAGAACTACATACAGACAAACAAAACCTGGAGATATATAATATATTTTATGTGAAAATGATAATGAGAATGATGGTCGTAGTATGAACGTAGTCAGGTCGTAAATAGGGCGTGATGAGGAAGGCAAGGGCGTGCTACAATCGTACTATGGTCTTGAACAGCGTGGTATAAACGTGGTATAGTCGTAGTGGAAGCGTAGTTCTTGGGTCGCTGTGAGAACGTGATGGTCGTTGTGAGGTCGTAATAACGTCGCTGTGAGATCGTAGTGCAGTCTCTCCGAATAGAATCACGCTTTCGCTACGCTCTCGCTACGCTCTCGCTACGCTCTCGCTACGATGGTACAGCGATCTTACTACGACCGTAGTGAGCTCTCACTACGCTTCTACTACGACCTGATTTACCCACGACCGCACCACGATTATTTTCAACATGTTCAAAGTTGGCCACGCTCATCACGATCTCAAAGACCTCACTACGACCGTGATACGACCTTACTGCGATCTACATGACACGATCGTACTACGATCATCAAACTTTGCATTTTTTACACAGATCGTAGTGCGATCGTGGCCTAGTGGGACTGCGGTATTAGAATACTGCCAAATCTTGACAATTGTAGTCATATATGAAACTTCAAATTTTAAAGAAAAAATGGTTATTTCTTATATGTGTTGGAAAATCCTTTATACTATCGAAATCCTCATATGTGTTCTATCAAATTATTATCTATATGTTATAAAATCATGAAAAGGAAATTAGGGATTATCGGGCCAAAATTGAAAAAAAACGAGAGTAACAAACTACATCTCGTTAGAACTGTGGTCAATGCATATTGCAAACTGTTGTTATATACCTCTATTTGGTATTTCTGGTTACCGGAAATGTAGGACATAATTTAGCCTGTTTATTGTATTTTACGGGACTGTATACCTTTTTATGCTTGTCGGCGGCGAACAGTTAATGTCGTCTGTCACCCATGTGTTGTGTTAGATGGCAGTAAAATAAAATTTGGAAAACGAAAAGCGTGACTTCAATCCCATAGTCCCCCCAGACAACAAAAAGGATTGAGGCCCACGACATGGTGGAGGACTTAAAAGGCTCTTATTAGCGTAAATATTGCTTTTATTTGTGATATAATTTTTGGTGAACATTATTTTTTTTTGCGAACACGTGGAAGTGGACAATTTTGTCAGCGACAAGTCAGCTACATATTTTGATTAGTATCTCTTAATTATTTGGTGATAAAGTATCGCCAGTGCATGTCTCAACAACTCAGAAATCCGATATTATCCGTTTTCGTTTATTTATGAAGGAAAAATGATGCATGCATAGACAGGGTGATAATAGTATCGCCAGTATTATTGTATTGCATTCCAATTTAAATAAATGTGCAGTGAACAGTTTTAAATACGTGTGTAGACATAAAATATTTTCGATGTTCCTTTATTAATACTTGTTTGGTGATATTTGTATCGCCAATGAGTTTCAAGTAGTGCCCATGGTATTCATTCTATTAACATGAACACAATTTTTTGTACCGGTAAATGGTGATTATGTCAGATGAAAATTCCGAGCCTTCTTTAGAACACAACCAATATCAAAGCGATTCAGAAACGGACAGTAAAATACAAAGTTTATCTTCTGAATCATTATTAAGTGACGGATTTCTTGAGGATAACGAAATTGTAGGGCTAACAGAGTTTGATTTAGGTGATGTTAATTCTCCAGACAACACTGCAAATTTTGAACCAGAAATAAATGTGTTATTAGCCGAGGCAAGTCCAATTACATCTACCCCACAACCGTTAAATGTAACAGAAATCCCCACAGAATCGGTTGATATACCTATTAAGATTCAGACTACTTCAACAATGAGCAAATTAGTCAGGTGTCGTGAATTTTCAGGATACCCCCAAGATAATGCGAAAGGATTTTTCAGTGAATTTGAATCTTACGCACTTCTCCATGAATTGTCAGAAACAGACAAAAGACGCATTGCAGCATTTCATTTACATCTAAAGGGGCCTGCGTTAACTTGGTACAATTCTTTGAGTGACGAGTCTAAGAGTTCGTGGACAACAATTTGTGTTTTGTTCAAGGAAAAATATATAAATTTTAGTTGGCAAAGCGCAACAGTTATAATGGAAAGTGAAATTTTCCAAAACATGGTATTATCTCCGGGTCAGTCGTTAGAAGATTATTTCAGTCAGCTGTCGGAAAAAGCTCAAATATTAAGAAAGCATGACCACGAGTTAGTAGCAAAATTTATAAGTGGGTTACCAGAAAAAATGTCGTTTTTTGTCCGTGCTGGTCAACCAGTCGATGCACACCATGCCTTAACTTCTGCAAAAATGGCGGAAGCCTGTGGGTACAGACAACACGGAGACTCTATAAATGCTCTTAAACATGAAAATAAACATGCACCTCGGCAGCTGCCAGGAAAATCAAACATTATTGATTCCAACCAGAGCGAGGTTATCCGTGATTTACAAAATCAGGTTGCTATTCTTACCGACTTAGTTCAGGGTAAACACAAGGAGCATGTTCAGAGTGAACCATCCCATTCTGATGTTCATGACATTAGGGATCAAATCGGACAGTTAAGCGGTCTGATAACTAGTATGGCAGTCAGGGAAGTACCCAACAAAGAACCAAAAAGACCTGAAAATACAAGCACGAATTATGCAAATACGTCTCGTTTTGACTCAGCTGAATGTAGAAGATGCAAAGGTCTCGGTCATTTTCAAAGGGTATGTAACTGGAACGGGTATGGTCAACTTCAACCGTCTAATCAATGCCAACTTTGTAATCAGAATGGCCACATTGCTCAGTCTTGTACCAAACTGGAGTTTTATGCACAGGGAAACAGGACCAACCCGGGTGTGGGGCACAATCGTCCGGGTTAACTTCGTCTATTGGTGCCGATTTTGATGAAAATGCAACTAAGGATAAATTTTTGTACATAACTGTTTTATTTGGTGATCTAAGAATAGCTGCATTAGTTGATACAGGGAGCTCTATCAATGTCATTTCTAAATCTTTGTATGATTCGATATCCGATCGTCATAAACTTTATTTTGAGCAACTAAGTGAATCGGAAATTCGATTAGCCAACAACGATAAAATCAGAATTAACGGAATATCCAAACTTCAAGCCACAATTCATCAGAAAAATGAAATTATTGAAACTTATATCATTCCCAAAACATCTCATCCTTTGATTCTCGGTACTGAATATTTACGAGAAAATAAAATTGTTTTAGATTTTAGTGATTTTAGTTGTAATCAGAAGACTGTGCCAGTTAAAACAGTTAAGAGGATAGAACTTGAACCAAATACAGAATACTTGACTTTTGGGAAGTTACCAAATTACGTTACAGTCGGATTGCAAGGGATATGCGTAAACAGCAAATTTTCAGTTAACCACAAGTTTTTAGTTGCCAAATCTTTAGTTGTCGTTCCTGTCAATCGCAAAGTTCCGATTAAATTATTGAATGCTAGTAATGTGAAAATAACGATTCCAAAAGGCAAAAATATTGCCGAATTTTCAACATTATCGAATGAGTACACCTATGTTGCAATGTCTGAAAAACCCGAGATACCCGAAGTGCAGAATATTCAGTTGGTTGCTAATGAAAATGGACTGCGGACCGATAATTCCGAACAGCAATGTGACATTACAGACAGTCCCGACAGGCAAGAAATTTTGACCAAGATTAAGACAGATTTTGATTTATCCGATCATTTAACACACGATCAAAAATCAGAATTAGCTGAATGTTTGTTGGATAATCTTGATTTATTTGTGACGAAAGAAAATCCAAACCTTGGATATACTCATTTAGTGGAGCATAAAATACATCTGAAGCCGAATGCTGTTGGTAAACATCATAAGCCGTACAGGTTACCCCCTTACAAACGTGAGGTTTTGCGTGAGCAACTGGATAACTTACTTGAACAAGGAATAGTTGTGCCAGTTAGTGAACAAGAGGAGCTACCCATTACAAGTCCGATAGTATTAGTCACAAAGCGAAATGAAGCGTCGAATAGTAAGACTTCAACTCAAAGTTATAGGTTTGTTTGTGATTTTAGACATTTAAACGCGCAAACAGAAGATTTTAAATATGTTATACCAAACTTACAGGAACTGACGGAATCCTTTGCTGAAATAGTACCAAATTATATAACTTCGATAGATTTATCTTCCGGATTTTTTCAGATGGGCATATCCGCCGAATCTTCAAGATATACCGCTTTCAACACATGTTTTGGAACGTACAAGTTTTTAAGGCTGCCAATGGGGTTAAAGACGGCACCTAACACATTTCAGCTTCTAATGGACAAGGTACTGCGTGGTCTAAAATTCAGAACTTGTTTGTGCTATTTAGATGACGTATTGATCTGCTCTGAAACCTTTGAAAAGCATTTAGACGATATAAAAGAAATCTTTAAACGATTTCGAGATGCAGGACTAAAACTTGGACAGAAAAAATGCCATTTTGCAAGTGAGACGTGTATTTTTCTTGGACACGAGATTTCTAAACATGGGATAAGACCCCCAAAAGATCGAGTGAAGGCTATTGTCGACTTTCCAGCACCACAGAATATAAAACAACTTCGTCGCACAATTGGATTATTTAACTGGTTTAAAAAGTTTATACCAAATTTCAGTGCTATAATTAGTCCACTCACTAAACTTCTGAAGAAAAATCAAAAATTTGAATGGAAAATTGAACAATCTACAGCATTTCAAAATCTTAAAACTCATCTTGTAAATACCGATAATCTCAGTTTCCCCCGTTTCGATTTACCGTTTATATTGGCTGTGGATACTTCATCAAAAGGAATAGGGTACATGCTTTATCAGAAGGACCCAACAAAGGAAAAACCAAATATCATTCGTTTCGGATCAAAGTCTTTATCACGATGGCAGCAGTCGTATGGTCCTACGAAATTAGAGTTGTTGGGAATGGTCACTAGTATTCTTGACTGTGCGGACTATTTAAGGGGTACACAATTTATCGTGGAGTGCGACCACCAAGCACTCCAACCATTGTTTATGAAGCAATTCAAAGGAGCTATTTATGAGCGTTGGCTTGCCATTCTCCAGCAATTTACATTTGAAATTCAATATAAGCCTGCAGAACAAATGAAAGTCGCTGATGCGCTCTCAAGATGTGAAAATCCCCAAAACATTCCGATCGAAAGCCCTGTAGAAGATGATCCGTTTTTCCCCTTGGTAACAGAAAATACAGGAGAAATACGTTTACCCGGTGGAGTGAAATTTGTTGATTTATTTGAATCGAATGATAATACCGACGTTGTTGTACAGGCTATAGACATAGTAGCTGACAAGCACATCGATTTATACAGTGTAGAAACTGACGAGCATGACTCGCTAAATGATCCATATGATGCCGATACGGACGAGTCAGACTCTTATGTACATAATCGCAAAAAGAAATTTGGCAGAAATAATCAGAACGTTGAACAACTTGCTAATACTTTGCGCGATTTTCAAATTGGTGCAAATACCTCTAACATCAAAAAGTTACAACGGAAAGATAGCGATTTAAAGAAAATCATTGCATATTTAATAGATGATGTTTTGCCAGATTCACAAAAAGAATCTCGCCGTATTTTATTGGAGTCGTGTGATTTCATTTTAGTTGACGATGTGTTATATCACCGTAGAAAGGCAAAATCAGAAAGGACAAAGAGCATGAGTGAATTTCAACTTGTTATTCCTAAACAATTGATTTCGCAAATTTTAAAAATTGCTCATGACTCCCCGTTAGGTGGACACAGTGGAATTCAGAATACTTTAGACTCTGTTAGAGAGCGTTATTATTTTGCGCAAATGGGTAAAATAATCAGTGAATACGTGCAGTCTTGCCATGAGTGCCAGTCACGTAAAGTTAGCAATTTAAAAACGAAAGCAAAAATAGTAGCTTATCCTACGCCTAGTGAACCATTTCAAGTATGGCAAATGGACATTTTTGGACCACTTGTTTCATCAAATAATGCCAATACATACGTTTTTACAGCAGTTGATGCTTTCAGTAATTTCTTGTTTGCTGTGCCATTACGAAATAACGATGCAATATCAGTTTCTCAGGCAATTTTCAATTTTTTCTGTAATTTTGGTGTGTGTAGCACGGTTATTTCAGACCAAGGATCAGAATTTATTGGCAAATGTACAATGGAAGTGTGCAAAATGTTGAATGTAGAGCAAGAATTTACACCTAGTATGATGCATCACTGTTT